>OX461809.1:16897906-17281036 GCA_949802685.1 Dicyrtomina minuta | reverse complement strand
CACCTTGGGACTGCTGATTTGGGACCCAGCTAAAAAAAGTGTTATTATTACGGGAATCATTGTTTACTACTGCGTCCTTAGTATACTTTACTATACTATACTATCAACTATTGCCGAAGGGAGCCTCATTTTGTTCTTGCAGTTAATAATGATGATGATGATGTTATACATTGACAAACTACAAAAACTACATACACGAACAAGATAAAACGTATATAAAAGAAGTCCTCTGTACCGTTAATATCCGAGGGTCTCCATCCATAACCTACGTTTAAATTCTTCCGTCCGTAGAAGAGTCCGAAATGAATGTGACCGTCGGAGTAATTGGGTTTTGGAGTTGGGATCGTTCGATGAGCTCGTCCCACAATCCAGTACTGTGTACTCAGAGCTGCTAAGAGGAGTGCAAGAGCTGCACAGCAAGTGAGGAAGCTGACAAATGTCATTCCACGTCGAAATGCAAGACCACTCATTTTGTCACTTTTACAGTTCAATGTCTATCTTCTTGAAGATGTGTCAATCTTGATCACTCCTGACTCTCCTATAGAAAACTTGGTCGAGGACTGTTCTAGTTTTTTTTCTAGTTTTTTTATTACTCTTCCGTAACTATATAGTTGTTGATTACAATAATATACAGTAGCTCCAGGTTGTGTTGTTTGACTCTTAAATAAAAACCTCGTCAATAAATTTTGCAAATTGAGAGGAGGACGAAGAGACGGCCGTGTAAATATGTATATATAGGGAATAACTACCATGAACCGTCACGACGACACGACACGATAAAGACCGAGGACAATGAGGGATGCGGAGACACAACGACACACACCTTCAGTGATCCAGAACAAACGAGTGGAGATGATGATGATCTATCTCGTCAATCCTCAAAAAATGATTTGATTTCGTTTCGAGTCTCAAACGGCCGACTTGAACAAACTGACCAGTCAACCACAACTCTGTCACTCATTCCCTATGCCAATTAAACAAAAGTATGGAAGGTTCAAATTGTGAGTGGCTGTAATAACGACTATTCTTGAATGAAGCTTGGGCATATTTTGTGTATATTTCAGTCGTCCAGCGTAGCTTCTTCTGTGGTGTTAAGTATTTACATATGCAGTGAGGACAGTCTGTGAGTATGAGGAAACAATCCGTGGAACTTTTTACCAAATATCAAAATATTTAAATCAACTAGCAAAACTTACTAGCACTCCATTACTACTTAACCACACAAATCCGAGAGAAAAAATTGCAGGATAACAAAATATTAACCGTCCAGTCCAGAGGATTTTTAAAAATCTTTTAAAAAACCTATGATGCGGCCTTGTTCTGAGGATCCAGGAATTATAGGAATCCGCAAAGAAAGTCTGAATGCGTGAATGTGGCCTCTATTCTGTCGATTGACGATGAAAACAATTCCGTAGTAATTAGTTATTTTTTTGTACTGATTCTTGGCTATTGTTTCTGCTCAGACACGTAAATAGTTTAGCCTACAAAAGGTATAATGGAAGATAATGGGATGTTTTGTCCCTTTTTTTACGTTTGTCTCCACGACGAGAGCACTGTGGATCGAGGATACAAATACACATTAAAGCAGACACAACGTGGACTCAAACTGGAAGGCTGTACAAAAATCCAAAAAGACGAAGGAATAAAGTCGGTGAGCTGTGTGAATCTGTGACGCTGAACTCTTCTTTTATTCTCTCAAGTTAAAACTCAGTCGTCTTCTTCTTCTTCTTCTTCGTCTTCCACTCGCACTCCTCTCCTTTAGCACAAGCAAAATAATAATAAAATATAATGGAAAAAAATTGCTTCAAGTCAAACAGAAAGAGTTGACGGGCAGAGTGGAGTGTACTTCGGAACCCACTAAAGTCTCTGCAGACTTTCAGGCTTATCAGTACAACAGGTAGTAGGTAAAGAGAGGGCTTAAACTGAGGATATAGTGAAGTGAACGACAACACTACAGGAGCGAGAGCTATGTAATATAATATGCGTGTTCACAGACTACAGACTTTAAAATGGTTTGCAACAATGACGGCGACGGCGACGGCTTGAAGCCTGTTCTCCTTGCTTTAGCTTCAGCTTAAATAAAAGGGGGTGCGTTGTGAGCTGAGAGAAACACCATCGAACACTGAAACTTTTAGCATGAGTCCACTTGGACTCCACACAACAATATTACAGAATTTTACACAGAGAGTTTTCTACCTCCGGATATATTCTACATACAAACACTCATTCTTCATCATCTAAACTCACGATGAGACCTGAACGTATCTGTCTAAAAAGCTATATTACATCAACAGCCACCACCACCACCACCACCACTACCATCCCTTATCCCTATATGCACCACCGCACCACCACTGCATTTTTTAATGTTTTCCTTGCCCTTACATATTGGAGACTACTCATACACTGACATATAGCATAGTATGAAACCCTCAATCCTCAGTTCTCATCGTCAGAGACTCAGACATCAGAGGCTCAAATCAGCCTGGCCTTCCATATGTCAGATGACTTACTATCCCAGAGAAGAAAAAACCCAAAAATCCAAATCCAACTATCCAACAACTCATACACAAAAGGACATTAGATTAGGCGCATACTTATTGTATGTAAGTCAATCATATAAAGACAGACCCTCTGCCTCTGCCTCTGCTTCTGCCCGAAACACAACAATATGTATAGACTCTAAACGTGAACTGAAGTTGAGACTTGAGACTGAACTTATGTATATATTTATGTTCAGCAAGGAGTATGTATTGCTGTATATATATAATTATACAAATACTTTATACCTGTCGTGCAGTGTGTGGAGAACAGTGCAGGGTAAAGATTTCTCGATGAAACTCATGACATTGAGGAGCATAGCTGGTCTGGTCTGGTCTGGTCTGTTGCTGGTGCTGGTGGTGCGGTGCGGTGTGGTGTGGTATTGCAGGGTGATGGTTGTATGAAAGTTGGAGAGGTACAGCTAGGAATTCAATTTCAGAGGGGGTTTCTCTCTTCCCAGTCTTAACTATAAATCAAGAAGGAAACCAAGTAAGGGTTGATTTTGCTCTGACTGAGTGTCGTCTCCACAGTAATAATGCTCAAATCCTCATCTAGAGAGTCCTACAACTATATAAGTGTTCAACGCCTATAAGGTGTCTATATATATGTACAGTCTATGCCTCTGTGGACGGACACCGCTCTAGGCTTGAGGCTCTCCTTATACTCAAATCCTGTCTTCCTTTATTGTATTTACCACCCCTGCCTTACCTTATTAGGCCCATAGGGTTTTCAGTGTTACTTTATTGTCCCGTATTATGCACATGCACTTACTTCGACCCTGTCTCTCTTTTGTGTCCCTCTCCACTCTGCCACTCTGATATCCCATCATTTCATTATCTGTCTCAACTTATACTGACATACGGAGTGCTTATAGATATATACTAAATAGGTAGGTACTATATAATATTCCCAAAGTTCCACATCCACAATCCACACCTGTTCCACATATATAGAATTTTTATTCACACACATCCTCACGTACTACCAGAGTGCATACATGTAGATGTACCAATATAGGAGGAAGTATACGGATGTCCTACTAATAGTATTCATGCATACAAGCAAACCCCATGACCAATTACACACGAACTTACATGTCAAATAATTATGTAGGGACTTGTATGCACAAATAATAATATAAATATTGCATTTTAAACTAAACTTTGTGAACTCACGGGACTCCCCTCTATGTCTCCTATGAATGTGGCTATATGGGAAATATGGAAATTGTACAATTAGCACAGCATTTACTACGTTCACGTTGCAGACAAGACAGACACTCTCATGCACTCTGTCATACTGTGATTGTTGTGTTGTGTTGTTGCGGGGACGACATTTCCATTTTCCATGTTTATGTTCATATGCTGAAGGCTCCTTGTCCGCAGCTCTTATGTTCGTATTATTTATCCTATAAACATTAATTTCTTTTTGCTCCCAATTGAAATTGAGAATTGAGTCAAAGTACAAGGGTGTTGAGGTTGAGGAGTCAAGCTTCACTTGAGACCGACTAATGGCTTAAGAGGGCATGATAATTTCTCATCGTGGGTATAGCTTTGACCACACCACCTTAAATTAAAATAAAAGCTAATGGCATAGATACATTAAAGTCCGCTGCAGACTGAGCTAGAGAACCACGACACATGTTGGTCTTTGATCGGATTGAGGTTTCTATATTGTTGGGATGCCTCGGGGGTGAGTTCCAAAATTACAGCGTAGGATATTTTTGTTGTCTACAATCTAAACTACTGTAAACTTTGAACTATTTACTATTTTTACGTTTTTGTACCCCCCTTTTGAATATAATTTATCCGTGTGTGTGTTGTATACCTGCACTATATGCAACATTAAATTCCTTGATTAAATTCCATTTTTGGTTTAGAATTCTACCGTAAATACTGGGCTAGGGTTGCGATATAATTACATTTCCCAACGGTATTAGTTTGGTGCATAATGCATACAGGTGGTGATGGCTGACTTTTGTAGGTAATATAAAAGCTCATTGCAGAGGACTGGAAAGGACCGAAACGGTAACAATGATAATGTCAGAAATAAGAAACAAAAAAACGTTTCCGGTTTACCAGTCTGTCCCTGTTCTGTCATGTGAAGGAAGGGCGGAAATTCTTGCCCAAGTTGTTACTTTAAATAGGTATATAGACTATATATTATTACTATAACATTTAGCATTACTATTAAATTTTAGCATTACACAGTAAACATACCCTTTGGAGGAAGTGGATCTTCTCTACAATTGTAATTTCGACATGCCCATCTCCTCGCAGTACTCATCCTCACTTAGCTATTCCTTGTACTTAAACATACAATTGATCCTGTTCAATTCAAATTTTATTTCACCATACAATTATTAAGTCATGAAATTAACATTACGTCATGTAATCAGTCCTATAGAGAGTGTCAAGTCTGCGCAGTAGTTACACCTGGCTACTCACAAGAATACGGATAGGTAATAGTAGGTAATAATGATTGAACTCGTCGTCAGCCAGTCAGCCCGTCGTCAGTCGTCAGTCGTCAAGTTGTCAGTCGTCAGTTTCGTCATTGGCAATTGTCTACAGAAACAGTCCGACGCAATACATTGTCGACATAATACATACCTTTGGTGGTTTATGTCCAAGTATTTTTAAAGGGTGTTTGAGCATTATAATTATAGGTAAGGTAGGTATAGATACTTTGTATATAGAGACTTTTGTAAGGAGTCTCAGTCAATATAAGTATAGGAGTATAAATGTATAGCGCTCAACAGCAGCAACTTTAATGTGATTTTTACTTGATCGCTGTCACCGTATTTTACATTAGTGTCATGAGGTAGGGAAACTATGTATAAATCCAATAACCAATTTCCCAACCCACACAGACAGGGATGTAGTTGGTATAGTTCTCATCCACCTTCGTTGTACTGTGTACATCGAAGCCATGTTTTTGAAAAAATATCATCGTCACTCCTACTCCTGGAGTCTTAAAACCATACTGATTTTTTTTCGGTAATTTCCAGTCCACTGATAAACCACAGCTGTATAGAGACCATATTATGAGAGTGCTTTTACTACGCACTCACGCTTCGCAGTATCACATCACATGCTCCACCTTCCCAAAGCCAAAAACAAAAACAGATCAACATGGAAAGGATGATGAACAGAACTCGACCATTACCATTATAGCCATTTACCCGTACTTAACAACTTAACCTCACGCATATAAGTATATACACATTGGTAGCTACTTAAGTGCATGTGAAACTTTCCCATTTACTTTTAGCTTTCATTGTTTTCCTCTTAACTTCCACCGTTACGGACCATTATAGTTGAACCGTCGTTCTGTGTACACAGCACTATGTAGTGCTTCATATGAGTCTTGGCACATATTTGTATTGTAGCTATTATTTGTATTTGTAGTAATAAAGTTCAAGTTCTTCCAGATTACCTTTAGTTTATACGAGCTCTTTCACTTATTGTAGCCAAAGGTGCTTTAACTTTTGATTTCCTATAATGGAAATGGAGTGAGAGAGAGAGAGAACAAATAACAATACTGTATCGTGTGAAGTAAGAAAGTGTGTGTCTGTGTGTGTGTGTGCCTACCTACTCTCACAATATTACAATCTTTAAGACAGTTCAGAAGTTGAGAGTATTCTCCTCCTGCCGCTGCCTACTCCCTCTTCATATCCCTGTACAAATAGATATCCGCGAAAAAAAGTACATGACATTAATAACAGAAGTAGAAGGAAAGAAGAAGACCACCTTTCATATATAGGGGATATAGGACTCGGACACTACTTTCAGTTCAGCACCTCTACTACCTGTTCTCAATCAAATATCTGCGCTGAATTGGTGCCACCAATATCAAGACGAACGCTACCCATACCATACTCCATATACCCATGCGAGTAATAATCTCCTCTCGCCACAAGCTGACTCATCACTCCTGGCTACTGGCTACTCGTCATAATATCTGTATAGAAAATAATGTAGATTCAATGAATGTAAGATGGAATAATAATAGGCACATTATATCCTAATGAGATATGAGAGGGAAAAAAGTAACCAGGAGGTTTTATACCTATAGGTGCTCCTTACAAAAACAAACTGTTGACTGACTAATGTGTATAGGTACCCATGTGCCTTACATACTTTAGAAGGATGGAATCATGTGGTGGACTTATTATTTAGTTTATTGGGCCCTCCATACAGATACATCGACTTCACAGGTGCGAACGTAAATGAAGTGAATCTATGTTAGCATAATATAGTAATAATAATAATATATGTATTTATTTATTAATGTCCTTCTTTCTGTCATCAATCCCGAAATTCCAAGATTCTATACCGTGTTAAATTTTGCAAATTACATTAAGTGCATAGACATAGAAGTAAGGTACAATGTACTGATAGGATTCATTGACCATGTTATTGCCATGTACAGATTTAGCTTATGCTCTTTCCCTTCGTCTTCTTCTTCTTCTTTCTTCCACACGTTTCTAATTCGAATCTCAGACTCAGAACGTTGCTGTAAATAATAATAAAAAAAAAAAATCTCCACTAGCCAAAAAGCCGTCTATGGTAAAGTGTAATCGTATCGTAATGATGATGATGGTTTGGAGTTTGGAGTAGGAGATAAAAAAAATAACATGCATAAAAAAAATATAATAAATGAAAAAGTTTGAAAGCAATAATAATTACACTGTCAGAGAAGCATAATGGATCGAAGGTGCATATTAAAAGGGGGTCTTAAATAAGAATAGCTATGTAAACTATTATAATAATAGTAATACCTATATATATATTATACTAAAAGTCTATCCACGGGTTTAATTGTATAAATTCTCTCTCACTTTTCCGCTCGAATTTAGGCTGTCGTTGTCTCCTGACGCCGCTCTCTGTCCTCCTGTGATACGAGTGGAACGGTAGAATGAAAATGAAAAGGACAACATGACAACGACGACTCTAGGGATTCGGCACTAATAAGCAATGGCATCAGAAAGACAGACGACGAGAAGAATGTGTCACGTCCAAAACTTTCTTCAAACTTTTTTTGAGCATGTATTGTACATATATGCACATTAATGCATATCCATTACCAGATTCAAACACTAATATCTGTTGTCACTCCTATAATATTACGGATATAATCCGCCTGTACAGATATTTTTATATTTTCTCATCTCTCACACAACTACAACAACTACTACTACTACCTCCCCATTTTACAATTTTACGACTCTTATTGTAAACACACGAGTGTACAGAAATGTATATAGGTAGCAACTTCCCTAATGCCTATAGTATTCACACCTGTGCCTGGTTCCACATTCATAGATTATACTCTCCTGTCACAAATTCATAATCCTAAGAATGTGATCCCATGCGGGGTATAGCTACCTACAGCTGTAAGTGTATAATGTGAAAAGTGAAACAATTTTTACACAAGTTCATGTATTATTATAAAATGTCATCTGCTCTGCCTGCCTCTATAGCAGATTATACGGCGGCTTGTAGTGTTAAAGTTTGGTGACTGTACTGATACATATTATATGTAAGTTTAAAAGTTAACTTCTCCTTTATCATTTCTCCTCCATCCCCTTTCCTTTTTGTAGCTTTGATTCTTAGCCACATTTCTCCCTCTCTTTCCGTTCAGTTTCCAATTAGTTATATTGATCTGTATAGCCTCAACTTATTTAACACACAATGTATCGTCTTTGACTTTGAAATGGAAACTTAATGTGCCAGTTTCATAATTTTAGTCCGATTTGAATTACCAGGAAGGCGCTTCTGGAATTATAATTCTAGAAAAACGGAATACTTTTGACAGCAATCAAATATAAATAACAATCTTGTCCAAAATCACAAATACCTATTTTAGAAAGTACCTATTAATTCTTTGCACCTCATGCACCTAAGCCTACAGCCTATGGGGAATGCTTTAATTAATTAATTTTTCCTCAAACTGTATTTTAACTTTTTATACAATGACTTCATATCCTTAATTTTGAATTTTTTAGCTTGCTTTGCACCTATTTATTTAGGGCCGGATAGTAAGGTCAGCAAAGGCAGCCCTCGCTGCCTGAATTTAAAAAAATAACATGTAAATAAAACATTTTGACTGCTCAAAAACATGCAAATAAATTTTTTTGCACATTTCAAAAACATGGAAATAAAACATTTTCCACTTTTTTCAAAATAGGTAAATAGAATATTTTGCACTTTTCAGAATCAATTAAATTGAACATTTTAAACATTAAATACAACATTTTGGTTTAACAAAGAAAACCTTCAGTAAAATCCAAACATGGTGGTTTTTGTATGGGAACAAATTGCATGCTGCCTAAAAGTAATTCTTTCGTCCGACCCTGTATTTATTACCATGCATAATGTGCCCTCCTAATCATTCAAATTGAATTCAGATTTCATATTTCGGAAGTTACAAATTTGCGTTACCTAGAAATATAAAAAATATTGAATCTTTATTACAAACCAAAATGAAGTAGAATTTAAGACGAGAAATGCTAAGAAAGCGAAATAAAATCAGGAAAAGTAAGCTCAAGTGAGGAGAAATGGGCTAGAGGAGAAATAATACCCAAGAGGCCCAAGAGAAATGGTACCAAGGAGAAATGGGACCAGTGCAAAAGCGCAGCCGGAAGAGAAATGGTGAAGGAGAAAAAACGGCTAGGTTCGTGGACGGAATGTGAGTAGTTGGTCCATAATATACTTCCGACGTACTGTCACATCACAGCGTACATAATATGTGAGTATTACGCTTGAATATTCTAAATTTATAAAAATGTGCATATACATATATAGTAATCCATGTAATTACATATCCATAGCAAACACTAGACTATTAGGATAATAAATACTACATGGTCATGGGAGCAAGACCAATTACGCACATAGTAACTATAGAAACGTGGATAGGAGGTAACATTCACATTCTTTCTGAAAATTCTGATTCTGGGACTTCAACCATAACGTATATACACAAGTACCTGCATCCACATAACGTAATATATATGTACCCACCAATTTATTATTGCCTATATATTGTGTATCTTCCTCTATATGTAGGTACCACTACAGAAACTCGAGACACTAGGAGACACTTTTACTTCACTCACATATGAGTTTCACAGATAACTTGAATTATCACAGAGGAGCTTTGCAGGAGACAAACTGAAATGAAATCATGAGACAGATTTTTGCTTTGATGTGAAATTTTATAGGCAGTATATATGGCAGACCAGATTCTGTCATGTATGATTTATTCCAGAGTTTTTGTGAGATACTTGCAAACTTTGCTCCAATACAAATTAGCTACAACTCAAATCTCATCTCTCTATTTCAACAGGTCTCCACATCTAGAGTTTTAAACTCTTCGATCTCATAACAATTTAAGATTTACTCAATTTCCATTTGAATGTGTTTTTTTAGATGTATAAAAAAGGTGTAGGAGGCGTGGGCTAGGGATTTCAAGCATTACATAGATACGTAATACATTTGTACTTACCTAGTCTCACAAGCATACACGTATATAGTTCTTATCATTAGAACTTGTAGAGCGCAACCCACTCGTAAACAAATGCAAAAATTCACAATTCGATTACTGGAATAATTAATTCTCATTGTCAGACAGAGTAATAATTAGATGGTGAAATTGTTAATTTTTAAAAGCAAAATGAATGACATAGTAGGTAGATATATTAGTAACGCTCAGGGACGGGAGATGCAGATGAACGGAGAGTGAGCTGCGAATTGTAGCTGCTATGACGCTGAGTTTGTGATTTGATTGTGAAGGGAGCATGAATTTTGTGATGTTAAAAGTCAGTTTAATTTTATTTTTATTTTATTTGATGTTTCGTGACTTATGGTTAGTGAGCGCATGAAGATGGTTTCTGTAATAACAACAACAAAGTCGTTGGAAATAGTAGATAACATTACACTATAATATTATATACTCTTTATTATTACTAGATGCATGCATGCATGTGGACACGAACTCGTCAAGACTGCCTACAGTGCCCACTGAGAATGGAAACTCTGTTACATCCCGCCATATCATTTTACTCACAATAATACATAGTAACACAGTACAAATAAACACTTTCAGTGAATTACGAATTTTGTCAGATTTCAAGTGTCAGTCTCACAGTCTGAGTCTCAGTGTGACGAAGAAAGATGAGGATGACGTCAAGAAGAAGAAGACGACGACGACCTCCTTGAAATTTCAAAAAATGTACAGCATCATAGTGATATTTTAGATTTTCATCCCCACAGTCTCGCAGTCCCAGTCTCAACTCCACCTCGAATCTGAAAATCTAGAATCTGATCGTGAGTCCGATGGAAATCAATCTGCGGAAACTGGTGTTCAACAGAGAATAGAACAGACGATACGGAAGGTATAATGTCACGCAACTTTTTGTTCTTTCTTCAGGATAAAAGTTAAACGAATTGGGATTGTTATTTGTGTTTCTCCTATTATACGTTTAGTCAAACAAATGGGGCCCAGCATAGGAGGGAAGGCACAGCATCCATATGCATTTAAAAGTAAATATGTAGATGACAAGACAAGAGCATTACCACCTTCATTACCATTCCATAAAGTCACCAAAAACTTGGTGGAATTATGTAACTATAGTCAGCCTATGGTGTACAATTTAATGGGATAACATGACTTTTTCATGTTTTTTCTCGCATAATATTGTCCTCGAAAGAATCCATTACCCATTCCAACTCCAACTCTCCAACCAAAACAAAGCCTAGGCAAAAAGAGCTGGCAGCTCGTAAAGATACATTTATTTTGTTATATATATTTTGTATATATCGTAAATTAAGAGTCATTTTTAAGATGAGAAGAAAAGCTCTCGTATCTCGTTCAATTGTTTGACTCTCTCCCTCTCTTAACGAGATATGCCAAGCGATGAAGCGCTAGAAAAATGTAAACCATTCTCTTAAAAATTCTTGAAACAGAATCATGACTGTACTGTTCACGTTTATAGAATCCCGTCCCTTTTGATAATATCTGCCTTTGTTTTCAAAAGCTAAAGTTTTAGTAGAGCGACGACGGAGCAACCTTAAAAACCTCTTGGTCGATATTGAGATCGGCACCGGGAAATCCACATTTTGAAAAAAATCACAATTACTTATACACCACATTAAATAATTTATTGTTCCATCAAACGTGCTCGTGCACTATAAAATGGATGTAGGATTTTGAGTGGAGATGTTTTCTATATGATACATAATATGTTTTCACTTGAATTCATTTGAAAGGAAACGTTTCTAGAAATATGCTCTCACAATTCCTAGGAGGTACGAAGACCAAAATAAGGCAGAGCCTATAGTAAAAAAAATAAAATACGAAATACACTAGACTTTTGAGCAGAAGAAAATTTAATTTTTCAAAATGTGAAATGAAAAATAATGTAAAAATTTCAACTATGCCCAAAAGTCCAATATCAAAGATGTGTTATGATTATGATTATGCATAGAGCTAAAAAAAAGATTTGGGCTTGTGTGGCCGTTAGCCTTTCTGAATTGAAATCCTTTTATGACTGACCGTGATGAGGTGAATGAAGATCTGAAGGAGAGATTCAAAAGCTCTCATTTGTCCCAGATCTATATTTTGTTTGCTGGTAAATTGTAAGCCCAGCAATGTGTCAAGTCGTATTAACAGGTAAAAGTTTACTGCAGAGATTAAAGCTATTATCATACAATAGAGAATGCCATATCGTGTAAAAATCTCATATTCTTTTTCTTCCCTGTAATTACATTCATCCTTCTATTCGTCTCTGATGCTGCCATATAGCCATAGCCATTGCCTTACCTTTTCCGTCCAACAACAACAGCGCAACGTCTTTTTTGCAAAATAATAAAATAATTCTTTGAATATTTTCCATGCATATATATATGTACGCACATACAATGTCTTTGTCAACTTACTTAAAGTTAATTGAAGTGATTGTGAACTTGGGAAATAAATCAGATTCCGTGGCTAGGCTTAAATAGTTTGTAAACTCTTAACTGCCAACAACTGCTCAGGGGCTTCTTCACCCTGCAGAATGTAGAAAGTTATATTTCCTTTCCTTGTAATACATGAAAAAAACATGACTGTGAGGACTGCTAATTAAAAGCTTACAATTCGAAACGCGCCTCTCCTTTTAAGTTTACGTTACTATTACTACTAGTGCATTTGTTTTTACAGAAGGTTGACTTCTAAATTATATTAGTGCACAATTACCTATATGAAAACATACTGTCACCTGTCCACGTACAACCTCAAATTCACATATTACATTACAAAAATCTATACGGAATTGAAATTACTTACCTTCAAAATTGTTTGGTAAATAACTCAAATTGAAACTTTTAAAAATATATTTTGGCACTATTAATAAGTGAAAAATGGAGTAAATTACACTGCTACAAAAGTTTTTGTATCTACAAGAAATGAATGATTTTAATCGCAGCACATTAAAAAATAACACGAAAATGCGCAAGTGTTTATATATCTCGTATTTCAGGGGTCGAAGTAATTTATGATTGAGATTATTATAAAAGTTGTTCAAATTCAAATTGAAGCATTTTCCATTTATAAAGTCTTACATTTTAAAATTATACTAAGGAAATGAGTAAAATACAATTTAGTACAAGAGATTTGTGGGGTTACTGGATACATCTTGTACAACCTTAACCTTATTTTCTATTTGATAAATCTTCCAGGATCGGTATTTTATTATTCCAATATTTCCCAAATTCAAAAGTTCGGCTAAGATAAGAATCCTGTATGAAATAAAATAATAAAATAAATTCAAAATAAATCTCAATTAACAATAAACACATATAATTTAAACTGTAAACAACATAAAAAGCTCTTGGCGCCCTACAAATCATCTCCAATATTTGTGAACAAAGATACAAATACATTTAATTAAAAGTATGAAAGCATACCAGAAGGAATATCCAAGACTGATAGAGTCAGCCTTATAACCAGTTACAATTGTTTCGCTAATTGCGGGATTATCCTTCAGATTTGTAAAAGCGACTCCCCATAGTATCATTGCCAATAGTGTGCAACCAGCTGTAGAATAAAAATAGATTATCAAGAGATTATCGTGGTAAGTTTTAATAATGACTATACATAAGTGCTATATGTACTTTTCATGCTTATTAATTTCTGAAAAACTAATTGTAAGTATTAATTTTAAAACTTGAGAAATAGCTTGTATTATGGTAATTGCTACAAGCGGTGTTCTGCAAGGCACACAATCTTACTTTCAAAGTCAGTTATTTCTTAGTTTTTTTTAAAGTTCATTCTTCTTACCTGAAATTCCATTCCAAATGTAAAGTCCGTAAACACTGAACAGCGGAAGGCTTGGAGCTCTAAATGTATTGTACAGGGCCTGGAGACCCGCTATCAAAGAAAACAAAATTGCTCCCACAAGAAATAGAATAGTGACAAGCCAGAGTCCAAAATTAAGAAACATTTTCTTGTCTCGGGTTGCATTTATTTCAGCAGCTGGAAGCTTAGAAACTAACAGAAATAGTGTTTGACACTTTCAATTAAAAAGAACATGGAAATTTAATCTCGAAAGATGCACTTGCCATGGATATGAAATACAAAAGCGCTAATTTATAATTATGAGGAAAAGGTTGTATTGTTTGTAGCCGACCAGGTGGGGTGTATAGTGGGGACCGTAATATGAATGCCTGTGGAGGGAGGTATTTAAACAAAGTAAGTATGAAGAACTACCACATATATGTAGTGAGTTTATAAGGACGTAAATAAAATCTACACAACATTTTCCGAAGCTTCTCTTTCAAATAAGTTTGTGTGTGGGTAAACTTCAAAAGTGCGATATGCGTATTAATTGAATTAAACTCACCAAATCCTGAGAAATCTCTAGTTGAGCCCCTCTCCTTGCATTGGACAGGCGAAATTTTGCCCAACCAAAGTGCTTCTAAGTCAGCACTCCGGTCTTCTTTAGAAGTTCCACAGCTATACATGCAAATATTTTCTTTTGACCGGCAAGTAACTACAATGTTAGAAATCCACAAAATACCCCAAAATGAAAAGCACAGTCTCTTTTATCGTATTCATTTTCTATGCTGTCATAAATTCATTATACCCTCTCAAAAATGAAATTTTTGCCCTATAGAAATATTTGGATGGGCTTATGTGTAAGTAGTAGGTATAGTAAAATATGATGAGCTAACCTTTCAGATCGTAAGTTACCGATAATCCGCCTAGGAAAATAGTAATAGTTTTACTCCCTGATGCCAAGCCATAGTTAATTTTTCCTGAATTTGCTTGGGCTCCATCTGAGCTGGATCGAGCTTCAACTTCAACCCAATGAGTTGTCCCTAATGCAGCTCCTAAAATTATGACGGAAAAACAACAACCCGCAATTGTGAAAAATATAAAATTATTTAATTTTCGAGCTGCCATGTTGTCAAGATTTGTATTTCAATTGATCAGAGCAAGGTGTTACCCACGCCTATGTGAATCACTATGTGAGAGCAATAAAAAAAATCTCCAGTAAAACTGTGCAGAATATATAGTAGTGACTAAATGGAAATTGTCATTGTTTTTTAACTTATCTCTTACCGTATCAATTTGTCCTATGAAACTGTATTAAAGGTTTCCACATTATTATCAGTCTCCAAGATAAGCTCGCAATCATGTTGTGTGTATAGAACGAGAACACAACGCAAGGGCACAATATCCATCTCACCTGATAAGATTATACATTTATAATTCATTTTTTTTAAAGTAGCGTGCAGCTCGATACTTATCCGTGTTCTTGAAATAAATCAAAATTATCTCATACATCCTTAACGCCACTGTCACTGTCGTGCATATACGACGAGTGTTTTTGCAACCTAACCTAGATTACTCACACAACCGAAGCCGCAAGCCGCAATGCTCTAATCAGTTAGAGGTTGGACACGGACTTGAAATTCCTGGAATATTTCAGGGCTATGAATATTAAATAATTAAATGTACAATTTGCAAATGATGTAGCATTCACAATATAACAGCAGGTTTTCAATTGTAGTTGATTCCAAAATAATATGAAAATGATAGAAATGAAGGGGAGGTATGTTATTGTATGCAGAGGTGTAAATAGAATATTCATCCAGGATAAGATGAAATAAGTAGCGTAAAAACTATAATTCTTATGGGCGGTAAAACTATATGACTACCTTAAACCTTAAAAACCGTAATGCTACACTACTGGAGATCCTGGAGAGGGATTCCCGATTCGCTAACGCATAACATGTTAAGCAACATTAAGGACTCCACTACCTTCCCAACCTATAACATGAAGCAGTGGCTCCAGTTTAGCTTTTATGAGGTTATTACTTAGAATTGTAACATGTACCAATATTATGTGTGTATCATTGTGAATGCCCCTTTGAATGATTTCAGCTTCAGCAAAGGTATTCAGTTTGAGACGAGATAGATTTGCCTCCAGATTTCAGTTGTAAATAAATAAAAAAGTGACTGCCTCCCTCTACCTATGTAAATGTAGGTTGGCTGCTGGCTATATAGCACATGCAATGCTATAAACATGAGTAACTCGTATACTTTGACTTCAAATGCAAGAGATTCAAATGCTTTTAAAGAATATAAATGTAAATATGCAGTAATTCGTAATCCTTTCTTACGAAGTACGCATATTATATTATTTATGCAGAAAGACTTCCAGGAAATCTCCCGTCAAAAATAGTGTTAAGAAATCAGCGGAAGGGATAAGAGTTCCATGCACCTTTTACCGGTGCGGTTCGGCTTGGCCTACTTTGACTATTGTGGTACATGTGAAAACGAGTAAGAACATACCATTTAAGCTCCAGTGCACCCTTGAGCAAAGACATGAAACGATACTTGACAAAACAAAATTCCAGATCCTCCTCTACTCCTCTCACTGAAGCAGAATGGCAGAGATGACGAATGAAACAGATTCAGAATCCAGAGCCAGACTCCAACTCCAACAGCATTTCCACTTTTCCAGTCTTCAAGTTTTCATATATCCGAAAATCCACAGAAAGAGATGAATGGATATCTCTAAGACGCACGCACTGATCCAAATAAATCAACAGATAGTTCTCTTCGTCTTTTGAACCGAAGATATCAAAACGTCGCAAGTCGAATCCGCAAGTTTTCAACTCAAGTATTTGCATAGTATTCCGAGGCAATGAAATTACATGATATGGCAATTACTTTCTTTCCACTCAAAGCTCACTCAGAATTTGTGCATACATTGAAAAAAATTTGACAAGGAAATTGTGTACACCTATTATGCAAAATTTAATAAATGTTATTAAAAAAAATTAAGTAGAGAGATTTTTTAAAAGGGAAAACTTTTCTTTACAAATTTTCAGTACCGTACCTTTCACTGTATTATTTTTGAAAAATTACCATTGAAAATTACACTGTTCTACACATAATATATTATTTATAGATCTGCAGACTCTAAAATTTAATGTTCTAGCTTAAGCTGCAAGTGAAAAATAATAAATAAAAACGTTTTAGTGAGTCCATCTCTCGGTTGGTCACGTACATTGCCGTCACATTTTGAATAGGCAGAGCTAAATTTTATTTTTTACATAATTATTATGTGATTATATATTTATGGACTGCCGACAGTCTAACCCTACGGTAGGGAGTACAAGGCTCTATTATTTCTTAGCACTGGAATTTTTCACTCTTTGTCGGATCTCCCCCCTCATCTCCTCCCTCATTCACCTTTGAATTACGGACTCAATCGTTTATCGCGTAAATAATCTTTTGAGAACATTAGTCGAGCCCAGAGTTCTGAGAAGGAGGCTTGATCTCAATGGTTCGAGATTAATTTGGCAATAAAGTTTTCAAAAGTGGATTCTGAAGGACTCAAATTCGTGACAGAGAATAATGCTACAGGTAAAGACGAAGAATGAGATAAACACTGGACTGGAGCCTAACAGCCTTTTTGCACACGCGATTCCTATTCTGGAAAAAGTATTCGTGTAAAACATAGCCCCATTCTGTGTCTGGGTTTATGGCATGGAGCGTAGAATCATTGAATGTGTAGGGAATTGTACAAGGAAACATTGTCTATTTTTAAGTTAATTAGGTTTCGTACAGAAATGTGCCGAATAATGTTTAAGAGAAAACTAATTATAAGCGTTTTTATTGTATCCTTTGCTATTTTATGCAAACGTGAATAAATAAAAAAAAATTAAAATATTGGCACAATTATTGGTTTTTAAAATAGCGTGAAATATTACAATCTACTTTTTATTTGTATAACATTTATTACATTATTTACATGTAAGTATGTTGTGTACCGTCAAACAGACACTTTTTCATTATTTACTAATTAGTTTACATATTGATGTAGACAATTATCCTTTTAATTTTTTCAGGTGTAGTACAAATTAAATACTTTAATAAAACCCCAACACTTAAAGCTGAATTACCTACACAATGTATAGTATTTAATTAAAATAAAAACGTATTGCTCCAATTTTATTACAACGAATGACTTTTTCATTAACTAGATCGACTTTTGACTCAATTCAAACTTTCTGATTAGATTGAATATAATTATTTCATACGTGGAATGAATTTTAAACAATAATAAACACATTTTACATACACACAAAGTGTAAAGGTTCACCTTTCGGACACAGCTATCGTTTGTACAGACTAACAGCAAACACTGTTGATGAGATCCCGCCTATTTTCTAAATATCCCGACGAAAGTGTTGGACTAACCAGAAATTTATTATTTTGTGGACGTTAGGTATACTCAATAAATCTCCCACTCTAATTTAAATAGTCTAAAGTATGCGTGTATATTACTTCAAGATTACAGCTATTCAATACAAACGCACGCACAATTACACAAAATTATTTGAGTAACACTCCAACTCCATTACTGTAGTTAGTCACTTAACGATAGTATGCCAGTTATGCCACACAGTAACATTAAAAATCTGACTCCACTGAACTAAAGTCAATTCACAACGATTACTGAAGTAACTATAGTGATAGTAGAGTAATCAGACTAGTATTTAATGAAGGTTGAGGCATTTAAATCTCATAAGTATTTAAAAAAATTTCGATACACACAACCAACCACACATACTAGATGTTTTTCACGCATAATTTCTCTTATTTAAAGTAAAGGCAAATGCCATGCGTATTTCTAAAATGTATTATTATAAGTTAAAAATACAAATCCCTCATACTTTGGCATTTTATTGTTTTAAAAATATTGCAGGCAATTATTTTTCTCAATTAAATCTATATCATAATTTTATTTATTTCGTTTTGTCAACTTGGCATCAGCCCATGCAATATTTTAAATAAGTGTAAATCTCAAATCTGCCACTGCTGTATATTTACATGTATTTCATTCTGTTAACACTATGTAACTATTTCATTAGTGTACTCTAATTCTTACCATTACAGTGTCCTTAACCCTTATTCAATATATTACTACTATTATACTTCACTTTCTATATCTATACATAAGAATGTATGTACGCGCTTATTCATAATAATAGAATATATAAATACATGTTCTTTAGACCTTAAATCGTACTGATACTAGTTTACAATAAAGTATATAGGTATGTCTTGTCATGGAAAAAGTCTCATATAGTAGATGGTGCCAGTAATCGAAGATATGTAGTTTATTTTGGATGCGTAGGTAGGTAGGTACTTGGACGTTTTACCAATGCGAAGAAACTGAAACTTAAAGGAGGCAGGTAGGGATGGCCAATTCAAAATTCCCTTGATTTCGTTCCCTCCCAATTCAAAGTTCCCCAGGGAAGGGAATTTTGGCAAAATTCCCTTAAAAATTCCCAAGTTTTAAAATTCCCTTAAATTCCCAAAATTCCCTAGGGAATTTTGGGAATTTTGGGAATTTTGGGAACGTGCTTGTAGTTCACACAAAAAAGGTGCTGACATTAAATGTATAGATAAATTTAGAATTGACCCAGATAACTCTTTTCTTGAAGGTAGCACGAACGATCATCCTATTTAATCAAAAAACTGTTGCAAATCATGATTCTCAACCTAGCTAAATGGAATATTTCCGCTAAGAATAGATTTTCGGAACTGTATTTTGAACTTTTTTGTTTTATTTTTCGTAAACTTCCTAACGTGGTCTTCGATTTTCAAACTACTCTCTGCTTTGCGTTTTGCAGTTCCTGTTGTGAATGTAGATGATGAGGCTGTTGCAGAAATTGTTCCTTTATTCCAGGAACCTGCTGCATCCCTCAGAGTGGCATGTGCAGAAGAATGTGAAGAGCTTAAGTCAGACATACTTCCGCAATCATAAACTGTGTCAACACTATCTGAGTCATGTATAGAAGATTCTGAATCTTCTGAATTATGAAAAGGGTTGAGTTTAGAATTTCCAGGTGTTTTAAAACTTTGTTTGACTTCTGATGGTGCACGAAAGCAAGAGAAAATGTGCTTTTTACATTTAAAAACATTTTTAGGTTGAACATTGCTACAAAAGTTGCACTTCAGTTTTCCGCTGCCACTCTCAACCCAGTATAGCCAAATTTTATCAAAGGTTCTAACCATTTTAGAAATTATTGAACTTAAATTTTTCTCTACTGCTAAGCTGATGGCAACTGAAATCAAATGAAATGAAATTCTATTCTAAATTGTAAACACTAACACTACTCAGATGAAATTTGAAAATAGCGGGCATTTCCATGCCACATTTGTGAAAAAGAGCGAGAAGATGTCGTGGCGATATAAACTGTACTTGGTACATCTCTCAAAATTCCCAAAATTCCTAAAATTCCCAATTTCAAAATTCCCGGAATATTGGGAATTCCCTGCAGGGAATTTAATGGGAATTCCCTCAAAATTCCCTCTTACCAAAATTCCCAAAATTCCCAAAGTTCCCTCCCTCCCAAAGTTCCCAAATTCCCAGGGAATTTTGAACGGGCCTACCCTAGAGGCAGGTACCTACATTAATTATAATTCTTAACACAAAAGCTGACAATCATGCTATATCACCAACATATTATTATTTCCTCGTAACAAACATAATTTATAGTAACTACTCACAAAATGCCACTAAAAAGTCAAAAATATAAAAATACACCCCCATTCGAAGGCTTAATCGGAGGAACTAATACTAATAAATCAATCGAAAAAAGAATTTAAACACAATTTAATCATAATTCATAATAATTGCAAAGTTCCAAATAAAAGAACTTTTCGTAAGTTTGTCCAAGGGACACGCGTAGCTTTAAAATCACAAGGTACCAGCGTTACACAAACCAATTTTTTGAAGAACCGTTAAATAACAAGTAGGTATTAAGGTTGAGCTAAAATGTAAGCATTCTTCGTAAGTTTGTCCAAGGGACGTCCATAGCTTCAGAAGCACAAGGTACTGAATGCTACATAAATATCTTTCTACAGAACGACTGATTAGTATTATTAATATTACAGTAGATATCAAATGCTAAAACGTAAGATTTTTTCGTAAGTTTGCCCAAGGGACTCTACAGCTTGAAAAAAATTAGGTTACTCATGGCAGTACTTCAGTACATCTAGTAGTTTGTTCTTCATATACAATTGACAATTAGCAACAATCATTTCGTCAATTTCGTGCAGTGTAGCTCTTGCTTTTAGATTAAAGGACGTTGGAGTCAATACTCTAAATTTTGTATTTGCAAGTTTTGGGATACTGCATTTACTTAGCACATTTCCCACAAGCGCTAACCATAAAAGAGTACATCGCACATGCAAAACTAAAACATTTTAGCATTGATTTTGGTTTCTTTCGTAGATTTAATGGGCTGGCGTTGTTACGGGTAGTAATTTTATCTTGATGGGACTTTCATAAGCTGTATTTGCGACAGGGATAGCAATTGTTTCTTGATGACTGGAAATATCAGTGGGATTGTCTGATTCTTCTTTATGGCGCTCATTATTTATGTAAGTATGAACGTATGTATTGTTGTACTGCGTGGCTTCATCTAATAGTTCGCCGCAAGTTGAGATCTCATGGTCAATCAGCCGTAAATTCTCCATCGTAGCATCTGAGAGCGGTCCCTTGGAAGTTTCTAAAGGAAAAACAAATGAAGGAACTGAACATGGTGTGTATTGGGGTACCCTGAAACAGCAGCTACTTCAGGACATGGCCAATACTTTTCAGACGCCTAGAATACTTTAGAAACATGTTCTTGGGCTTAGAGTAAAAGAAAACGAATTTTTCCATTTTCTTTTCTAGATCTAAATCTATATCCCTTCCGGGAATTTCTGAAACTCACTTCTCTGACGTCCAAAATACAACCAATTGTGCGAGAAACAAGAAGAGGAAAACGAAAAAGAAAAGAAATGAGGTCGTTTATATACGTGCTTTCATTTTTCAACATTTCAATACTTTCTTTTTCACTCCTACAACACAAATCTTAAGGCCTTTTAGCATCACAGGACAAAATGAAAAGCATTCCAAAATATTCTTACGTACCTCTATATACCTATTGCATGCATGTCGGTATAGATATAGGTACATATGACCCTACATACATTCGCAGAAGTAATACGTAAATCTAATATTAGTTCCTACTGTTCACTGTTCCTCCTAAAAATAAAAAAATATTCCAGTGTTTTAGGACGCCCTGAAGCCTACCGTATTTCTAAGTTATAGTGTAGCAAACGCTGAGCTATTAATTTTTGAAAATTCTAAACGGAGTAATTTTACATAAGTTGTAATAGCTGCTTCTAGAAGCTTAACTCTTCAAAAGTGAAAACAATTGTGGAAGGCAACTTTAGTATTTTAGACAGATAAAAAACATCATGCGCAAAAGAAGCTGTAGTCAAACTCAAAATAGTGAAGCTAAATAATTTATATTCTAATTAAACGCTGCACAAGAGAAAATGTATTTAAAATTATCAATGGTAACGAATTAATTTTAAATAAAACTACATCTTGTTAATTCGTTACAATTACATGCAATAGGAAACTAGTTTTGAATGTTTTAATTGTAATTTTCTACTCGATTAGGAAGAGTATGACTGCAAAGATATATTGCTCGAATTGTTTAAAATTTAATTTGCTTCTGCAAAAAATTATTAATAAGTTCAGTAAAGGGAGTGCGTACTGACAAATACAAAGTACTGAGACGTTTCTGAGTGAACGCAGCAGGACACGAAAGCAAACGGAACTAAGGAAAATAAAATTATATAATATATCGCGCAAAAAGCACTATAGTCAGTTCAGCGGGGAAAAGGCGAGCGAAAACCTCGACACTGCACTGCACTGAAATTCTGAAATCCAGTATCAAACTAGAATCTAAAGGTTTATAGGTTTGCTGCTGGGAAACTTACTGACCTTGCCACAAATGCATACGAAAAAGAGTCTCAAGACGTGCTTACCCGTCCCACTGGAAAAAGGATGGGAGGAAGACCTCGGAAGAGCAGCCTGGAAGCCTGAAGGAACTGCGTCAGCCGTATTATTGTGGAAGTCATATCCAGGATTGGAGACGGATGGAATGTTCAACTGTAAGTAGTCGATTCCATCCTCAAGCATTCCACCGAGTGAAGCCACCAAATGACGGAATGTAGGTCTGTTGAAGGACTCGTTTTCCCAGCATTGGAGCATTAAAGCATAACTGTGAAGATGAGAGACACAATATGTGCAATGTATTATGCAGCCTTAGTGGTCTCCTAATGGAGACACAGAATATGAAGTCATAAAGCTCAACTGTGTAAGTGCCTGGGACCGCCCAATCAAAATTCATACAAAAGTGAAAGTCTTTGGAGCAGAAAGATAATTTCGCATCATTTAAAAACTACTTCCCCATATGCTCTATAAAAGCTTCCTATTTTAATTTAATATCTTGCGGAAATGACGCAAAATTTTAATTAGTAATTATGGGATTTCTACTGTATCTTACCCATCTACAGCTCAGTTCATCCCTTACATAACAACGAAGGAGTAGGTGACTTACAATTGAACATTACAGTTGGAAGGTAGAGGCATTCGGTAGCCAGACTTGAGAAGAGAATACAACTGTTCCGACGGTATTCCAGGATACGGAGACGCTCCCATATTTGCTAATTCCCATAGTAAAATTCCATAGGCCCATACATCTGACTTAGTTGTGTACAGCTCATCCGCAAGACACTCTGGAGCAAGCCATTTCACTGGAACTGCACATTTACAGAAGAAAATTATATACACTCGCACAGTAATTGTGCTCTTTCGCTTTAATATCGACTCATCTACTCTGAAACAATAACCACACGACACTCTTCTCCTTTTTTTCTAAACTGTATGGATTGGTTTGGCCCAATTGAAATTTGAAATTAGAATGCACGACTGAATTTCCCTCGGAGTCATTATCGCCCATACTGACTACACGGGATCGAACGGAAGTCAGAAGGCTGCAGAGTGGATGCAGCGCAAAAGTGAAAAATAACGTTTACAGTACGAAAGAAGAGACCACAGTAAGCCACTCACAATGTATCATACAATACCGGATTCCATGGAACAGTAGCTAGGAGACGCTTTCAAAGAAGCTCTAGTGCTCTGTTGGCTGTCATTGAATTCTCCAATGATACGATTAATTAAGTAGAATCTTTAATCTAATTTGAAGGACATAGTTATATACACACTATGTCCCTAAAACAATATCAGAGGAACTGGTAATGAGCCAAGCTTTCCTAGAATAATTCAATGAAGTTTTCAACAACCCCAAGAGTATAGTGCAGATGCCTTATACGAAGAAAAAAGTTCCTAAATAGGAGTTCTCCAATGAGAACTTGGCTTTCTCTTTGTTTCCCATAAATCAAGCATTCGAAGTAAAACATGCATGGGAATAGGAAATGAGAAAATTATCTACTAGTCTGATTATGTCGGTTTTGGTCTGGTAGACGGAGAAAACTGAACCAAGTCCGGGCAGTATTTTCACTTATGCGTCACTTAGGCCATTATCTGATACACAGTGATGAGGGGAGAAAGCGACCAGGCCGCCCAAGGCTGTGCTTTTCAGGCGGGAGAACTCACCGAAAGGGTAGGGGTTCGCATATCAAATAATGCATATACGATTAAATCAATTCATACGCCTGAAATCAATTTTGATAAAAACTGTTCACTATACCTCACACCTGGCATTTATTACGGTAACTTACAAGGAAGTGTAAAATATTAATTAAATAAAACTACTGCACATAACGTGTTAACAACTTTAGTAACAATACAACTATGTGTAATTATTTACCACTAACAACATAATATACAATGCTACTTCTACATTATCATTAATGTATAAGTATTTAATGTTACTCGCTTAAACTAAACACTCCGCTATTACCCACATTAAGACACAGTTGGCAATAAACTTGAAATGGTCGAAGCCAGTTAAGAAACTAGGGAAGAAAACGCAACCACAAGCATGTACATACCTAGTAGCACTTGCATGACATGGTTTCAAAGAATAATTATATAGGACGGAATAACTAGATACACATAATATGCATCCATGAAATGAAAGGACCGCATATTGACAGCAGATATTTTGTAGAAAATGTAATAATGACATGAACTTATAAGAGCAAATCTTTTGTGAGGCAAAATCAGGTTAAAGCTAAGTTGACTCCCAAAAGTCAATCGAGCTACGAACAAATCTATTTGCAGTTATAGCAAGGGTTTACTACTTCAACTTCCTTCCCACTCCATCAAAAACCTCGAAGGTTTAAAAAGGCCACAAAAAAAGAGAAGGGAATTGGAATTGAGATTTGGACAATGAAAAATGCTTAGCCTGGTAGATACGTAATGGATCTTTTGGAAATTGGCTTGTGTCTATTATCTACTTGGTAAAATTGGAGGGGAGGGGATATTATAGACTGAGGAGAGGTTACAAATGTAATAACTCAGCTGTGAAAGGCATTGGAAGTTCTTCAAGATTTACCGTCTGCTCCAGTAAACTACGATGGTAGTGCTCTAAACCCTGACTCTTCATTTTCCTCGTTCTGTTTCTAACCCGAGAGAAACATGAATACTTATATATGTGACAGAAGAGCACTTCGATATGCGGTAGTTACGGCGATCAAACAAAACCTCTGGCCCTAGCTTTTCCTTGCACTAACATCATAACATTCAATCGTTTCGAGCAGACTCAGTGTACTCGCATTCCATATAAAGTAGATATCCTCCCACACACGTCTATTGCAGCTATTTACACACCTACATGCCGAGGAAAGTTTCTGGTGAAGCTTACCTCTGTCTTTGCTTTTCTTCTTGTACGCATCATCCACGTAAACATCCCGTGTAAGTCCAAAGTCGGAAATTTTACAAACCTTGTCCATCGTGAGGAGAACATTACGAGCGGCTAGATCCCGGTGAACCATCTGAAAGTCAGTTGAAGAAAAGGATTATGAGCCAGTCAAAAGTAATGAAACCAAATCTAGCATATAAAATATGAGAAATCTGAAATGAAAATGAATTCAGAACATGCCTTCATTTCACTGAGGTAAGCCATCCCCTTGGCTATCTGCCATGAAAATCCCAAGATCTCCTTTGGTGTCACCATGTACTGAGGATCAGCATCACAATCTTGTAAATATCGGGAAGAGCTGAAAGCATTCATCTCAGCTCCCATGGATGATGAAGTATTAGGGATACTCTCAATCCGACGACATTTCCTCAGAAAGCTCCTGTAACTCATCAAGAATTAATCTCGTATTACAGCCAACGAATCCAGAAACCTGAACTTTTTTTCTCACTCTCAAATGAGCAATTCGTCAGCAAGGAGAAAATTGGTAGAAAATCCGACACGGAGTCAGAAACTCTTTTCTACCTGAGAGATTTAAACTCTGCGTACTCCATGATGAGGTATGGCGGTCCTGGTTCAATTGTACACACACCAACCAACTTTATTACGTTGTGGTGATCTACTTGCTTGAGAAGAGAGAACTCCGCCATGAATTCCTGTCTGCATGATTTACCACTCGCGGCTTCGTTATCCTTCAGCATTTTGACAGCAACATCCATGACCCGTCCTATTAAATACAATTATCCTATTAGATCTACACTCGTAAGCACGTCGTAGTATTACATTTATTTCCTACTTTCGGGTTGGTTTCCCACTACCACTTTTGTACAATACATCTATGTACATACAATCACAAAGTCCGTAGCTCAAGATGCTCACATTTTATAGCATTCATTCGAATCATTACTTCCGGAGTAACAAACAAGTGTGTTTTCAAAATTATTTCCATTTGAAGTTGAGGAAGCTTAGTAGACATAATATATACGTGACTTCCCATGACGTTTGATGCAGAAAGAGAAAGTTAGAATGGTGGCTAGATCGGAGAAAGTTCAGATGCACACATGTCATAAGACGTTAGATTCAGTTGCTACGAGGCCACGGATACGTACATGTTCAAGACATTGAAGCACGACAGAAGTTCAACACGTAATCTTAAACACAGTAAATGAAAAAGGTGACAAGAGTCACCATGGCCTTGTTGTGCAATATGCAGTAAGTTTAAACCTGCAAAAACCATGTACAATATCTGAACTCAAGCTGCACTGCAGCAAAGTCGTTAAGTTACAGCCAAAACCATTCTTTGTAATATTATTGTAACCTTTATTTAACAAGTCTGACTATATGTATATACCTACGTATCGTCAGGTTAAGTTGAGCTGATATTTGGGCAGGGCTGTCCAACCGATTTTCTGTCCATGCTAGCAAGTGCAAAGCGCACGGGTTGGACAGCCCTGCCCGAATCTCAGCTCAACTTAATTCGACAATACAACAAGTTACATAACCACAAATTGTCATCCAGAATATACCTTACCTAGAAGTTATTTGTTAGCAGATACAATTTAAAAGTTAGTACTTACGTAAATACCTAATTAGCTTGAATACGATGTTATTATTACTACCAAATCAAAAGCCCGGAAAATATTTTTATTAAAAACTGTATAATAAATACAAACCTTGGGTATCATTAGGATTTTTGAACTTAGCCTTAAGCACACGACCGAATTCCCCTTCGCCCAGTACTTCCCCCAGAACAAGTGTGGATCGAGGAAATTCCCATTTTGACTCCACCTGAATATGAATAAATGCATGTGCTCTATACAATATCTTTGCATGATGACAAAAAACGAATAAAAAGAAGCATTGGAGACCTAGCTCACTACCAGTTTCCTTCGTTAATAATTAATTGCTTTGTCAGAAACTTACAGCGAAATTAGACTGATTTTCAGGAATAGACATTCATTACAATGTACTAGAAACTATATAACCTAAATAATTATATAATAATTGCACACAAATGTTGTCACGGCTCAATATTAGCAATTTTCCAAGCTCATATTGAAAGTCTTTTAAGTTTTTCTCTTAGTAAATGTAAGTACCTAGGTAATGTATTCCATGCAAGTACGGCTCTATATTGATACGAGTTATAAAAGGAGGAAGTGCGAAACACAAAAAGTCTAAAACTATTTCTGGCCGTTTATCCATAACTTCAGAAACATAGTCAAGCATATCGGCTTACTTTAACAAAGTTCTAGTGGAAGACAATGCTCATGTACGTTTTTAATTAAAAATTGGGATCCTTTATATAATTAAAAATTAATTTCATTTATTTGTAGAACTTCTGATTGTATACAAGAAATTACAAGAATCATTCGTGAATAACTAGTCACGTCGAGGGCAATATTCCCTATTACAATAGTCCTGCAGATATAAGCACGCGGGAAGTTCAGTATCTACAAAACGTAGTAAATTGAGTAAATTCCAGAAATATTAAATTTGTCTGACATTTTTTACACTGTTAAATTAATTTTTGTCAAATAAGGGAGGTACACTCGATTTTCGATTTCAGTAAAACGGCTTTGTTAATTTACTTGACCTCCGTTTACTATTACTGAAATTGCTTGTCAGCATGGCCTTGATAAGGACCCGCACATCTCTCACTAGTAAACTCAAAGTTATGCTTACAAGAAATTTTGGGAGTAGATTACCATGGGTATTTAACAATACGAAGAATGATAATACTTAACTATCTGGCCCCAATGCTTTCGGACCAGATCAGCCATGGTCAATTCCATTCAGGACATTTTTAGGTAAATAAAAATTTAAATCCGAAGCACTGCACTGTAAAAATCTTTATTTTTACTACAAATGTAAATTTTTTCTCAAAATCTTATCCGATTCAAAATAGGCGTGTCTGGTCCGAGAGCCTAGACCACACCATGTTTTATCACCGTTTACAGGGTTGCAGAAAAAGCAACAAAATCATGAATTTTTCTAACCATCCGTCTGAAATGGCTAAAAACCGGTTTAAACGGAATTAATGGCATAAATGAGTTTGAGTTGAGCTTTATTAGAGAGAAAGTAAATATTTATTTACAACTGGCGCTACAATTGCGCTTGCCACAAGGACACAGTAAGAACAAAATACAAATTTTTGGTCAAATTCATTCAACTAATAAATGGTCAAGTGGATAGCAGATACTACAAATATATGCAAAAAAATAATCCAGCAAATCTAGAGATTGTAAATGCCAAAAATAATGAAATTCACAAAACCAATATTTCTTGAATAAAGTTTCTATTGAGTCAGATATTACATAATTATTGCTAAAATTCAATTTGACCATTTTTTCCAGCCATTTCCCAAAATAATAGGTTATAACCAGCTTAGATGCCATTTTTACCAGCCGGTAAAAACCATCGCGTGCCTCTAGCTCTGTTCCGGTAAGACCAGCCCGCGAAATTGGGAATAGACCATTGGGACCACTACCACTACTATAAAAGCAACAGCTCATTACCCCAATTGTACAGACAACAACGGACGAGAGAAGCAGCAGTCGTGTCGTAACTGTGCTGCACTAATCTAGGACTACAATGAGACTTTTACCGAAACAATTAAGTAAAAATATTATATAGCTAAATGCTCAAAACATCACAAAAATGAGTAGAATAGGTACCAAGCGCAAGCAAACGCAAAATCGAAAGTTATCAATTCATTTAAATGAACATGAATCTGAACAAGTAGCAATGGTATGGTACTATGGGGGTGTCCATTGACTCATGACATGATTTATCTTTTCGGCTTTGACATTCATGAATGACAACAAAACGGGTTTATATGAGAGTAAAATTTGGACTCTGAATTTCAGAGGGACACCAAGGGATATTCTTTTGTTCCCTGTATCGATTTTCACTCCACTGTAAAACATCAATTTATTTGTCATTTTCTGTGTGAATTTCCCATGAATTCATTCATGTCACTGCGCCAATATATTATATGATACTACCTACATTCTATTCATTCACAAACTACAACAGCAGTTATAATTTCAATAACCGCTTGTAGACAATTGGCTAAAGCTCCTGTCCTCGAGTTCTAAAGTAAAACTTGCTCCATGTCTTTATAGAACAGCTATTGGTTTTGAAATTGCAACTATTTGAAAAATGCATAGCGAAACAATAAACCGTATACCACTCTAATACTCTTCTTTTCTTCTTAACTCTACTACTTATTACTATTTTACTAATGTAGTAATACATGAATAAAGAACAAAGAATAATTAAAAAAACAAAATAACATTAAAAGGCAAGATAATTCCGATGAACTCAACATTAGATTGGTTTTCAAATGAAACTACATCAAAATTCAATTATGTTGTACTACAACCTGAACAACAGATTGTGCAAAGCAAGCTTTATCCCAGCCAGTTAACGACTTTTGGTTCAAGTAATGTGTGGCCACATTTACCGTAAAGGGAATGGTAACTTTTGACACATTAGGTAGATACAGGTGTGTAAGTATTGACAAATGTCTTGTGAGAGGTCACATGCAAAAGGGGCCATGTATGTGGTAGGTTCGCTCTTTTCTTGCCTAATCTGCGTTCACCGGGTAAAAAATTGACCATGCTTCTTTCAGTCCGTAATTAATACCCTTCCGTTCGCCGGTGTAGTGCAAACGTGTAAATAGTAAATAGCGATTAACACTGTCTATTTAGTAAAATAAAAATGGTCAGCAAAATATTAACATAAATAATGATAGGAAGCGTAATCTCCTCGTATTGTTGCGAGTGGAGTGAATTCGGTTACCTGAATAAGTTTGAAAAACATTTCTGCTCTGACGTTGAAATCAATGATTTTGAATTTGAGTCATTTCAGAAGTAAGGATAATGTGTGAATAAAGATGTAAAGTTATAGAAAAACAATCCTAATTGTCCTAACTAAATCACATGACAGCTTTGATTTTAATTCTAAGCCAATATTTCCTTTCGTTAACATACGCATGTCACTGGTTGTCGGACATTATCTTCCCAAAATGTCCCGAGGACATTATCCTCCCAGTATCAAAACTACATCACTAAAAGAAACGAGTGTGTCCATGTTTCGACTAGTCTTTCTTTCCAGAATATTTATGCACTAGGAGATATTCCGAAAAATATGCATTAATCAGAAAGTTCTAACTGAAGAACTAAAATCGTCGGTGAAGGATAAAACCCGGTTCCTTCCAATTTTCGCTAAAAGCAAAACCGTTTCCTTAACAATATCGATGAAAAACAAGGGCTAAAGCCCTTGTTTAATGGCAGCCTTAACAGGAACATTAGGCAGTTTAAATTTACATCCTACTTTTTACTACATATTTCATTTTTGAAAAAATTTGTTTTTTGAATTTTCCGCGGAAACTTAAAATCCAAATTTTAACATGTTACTGAATGGAATTGCGCATAAACAATACACCATTTAAACCGAAATTATTTAGCGAAGCTAATTAACTTAGTGTGACAGCTCAGATCATGATTAATTTTTAATTGTAATTAAAAAACATAATTAATTTTTTGTCAAAATTGACCGATGTTAATACATGTTATATCATTTTAAAGGCCTTTTATGCACCAACATTGTTCCGTAGATCGAGATGGTGACTTAGATTAAGGTCGACCACGATGATTTTTAGTTTTTCAAAAGTAAATTTTTTTAAATTTCGCGCCAAATCTTAAAATCCAAATTTAAACATGTTACTAAATGGAATTGAACATAAACGATACACCATTCAAACCGAAATGAATTAGCGAATGTAATTAACTGAGTGTGACAGCAAATATGATGATTAATTAGTAATTGTAATTAAAAAAGTTAACTAATTTTTTGTCAAAGTTGACGGATGTTAATGCCTGATATATTATTTTAAAGCCCTTTAAAAATTAGGAGAACGGGTATTTTGTATTAGGATGTCGACGCATAATAAAAATCTTAGGCGGAATTTTCAAAAAAAGTAACGGTTTTTTTGAAAAAAATGGCAAACGTTTTCGATAAACTCTTAGCTTTTGCGTTATTTGGAATCTAATCGTCATTACCTTTCTAATGGTATATCACACGTTGAAATTCGTCAAGTATTTCGATATCGTGAAAAATCCGGTAAATTATGTAGATAAAAAAGTAGTAATGACATGGATTTGCTTCTAAGGAGAATTGGAAGTTTGGAAGCAAACGGATTTTCTTGCAGCAAAATGGGGAAGGAAACGGATTTGACCGACGAAATGATTCTTTTCCGCATTTTTATGAAATAATGGTTACTAGTTTAGCATTGTACTTAAAAAGTAGTATTTGTTAAGGAAATGCGACTAAACTTTACACTGACGTCGTAATTCAGCTTACAATTGTCATTCTGTCATTTATTGAGTAAGTTTACGAAGACATAAATTTGTGGATAGATACACTCGTTTATTTTAGGAAAGTGATTTTGATACTGGGAGGAAAATGTCCTCGGTTACGAGTTGGGAGGAAAATGTCCGATGGGAGGGGGGAATATCGGGAGGAAAATGTTCGTTTCCCATGTCAATATCATGTTTTTTTCTTCAGGCGAATGTAGCAGTATGACTATGTGCCAAATGCCAAGTCCAACAAGCAAAATCCAAGGAAAGAAGCATCCCGCGAACGCAGACCCCAGAAGACAACCGTGCACAGTGCAGTGTGGTCATATCTGACAAAGGTCATAAACTATATGCCAAATTTATGAAGTCGATGTGCTTCTGCCATTTATTCATTTGTACTTCAGGCTGTAACAAGAAAGGGTGAAGTGGCCAATATGGAAGTGATTTATGTATGCCCAATATGTATACTTTATTGTTAGAGCTTAATCTATCCACTGGATTGATCGGTGATAGATTCATATTTTTGTTCATTATTATGCATAGTACGTACTATTCATTAAGTATATTCATTAATGAGTCAATTAACTAAATTAAAAGTAATTGATAAACTATAGTGTAAACAACAATACAGTTCTTACAATCGCCAATGATAATTTAAACAAATTAGTTTAAAATCGATCCACCAATCCGTTTTCGAGTTAAACTGGGCTTAAAGAAGGACGGACAGACAATCGTAACCCGGACAATCGCAGATGTACATACATTTGAGCTTTTTACTCAGCAACTCAGCATCTAAAAACCTATGCAATACTTCTCCTTCCGATTTGATACGCCGGTTCACTTCACAATTCCCCTTACTATGAACTAATTAACCTGTGTGGGTTGGTGCAGCTATACTGACAATGAGTTACAGTTAGTGTAAGCAGGACCTCAGGAACCCGGATTTTCCGATTTTAATGAATTGATTTGAAGCATTCAAATGCGCCATAATGTCATGCCATCAAATATAATTGCAGCAATACCATTATTTAAGTTACATGAAACCTAAGTCAGGGTTTGAATGAAATTTTAGTTGTCAAAAGAACGGGAGAAAACATTGATTTGCTATCCAAGTAGGAAATATACTGCAGCGTTACATTAATTTTATTACCCTATTTAAATATTTAAATTGAAAGTAAGAAAAGAGCCCGGATTCGGAGAAGATTCATTTTTTATGTTGATATCACAGAACTGAATTGTAAAAAGTAATAATTACCGTATTCGCGTAGGTTTTAAAATGATGTATACATAGTTATGCAGAGTTACAAAATTACAAAAATTACCATGTAGATGCGACATCTCAAATTCTACAATTATGTATCATCTTCATAATGCAAACTACCAGAGTGGCTTCATTATACTTACTTCAGATGTCTATGTCAATTTTTTCAGTGCTTTAACTTTAAGAGGTCTGCCAATAAAAATTTCAACATACATCCAGGTTCTCTATTAACATACAATTTGGTGCCTACAGAAACAACGAAATGCAACACCAGTCGTCTGTCGTATCGTAGTTAATTACCTTGGGGAGCTTACATAAATAAAATTATTCCAAAATCATAAATTTTAGAATCGACGTCCTCAACGCAGGTTGCGTAATTAAGCAAGCTCAGCTGCTACATCAACCTTTCAATTTGCAAATTTTTCATGCTGTATTTCAGTACAGAAGTGTGCTGATCATGCCAACTTTACAATATGATTCTTCGTATCCCAAAATCACATTGTGAAGGCGTCATGGTATTGATATTATACACCTACTCTTGGAATTGTGTGGTATATATTATAGGTATCACTATAGATAACTTTACCGAAGCTACCTGCTAGTAGGGCACCATGCGAAAAAGTACATCCTACCAGTAGTATAGTTAACACTTTAAGACTTTAACACTGCTGTTAATTTTGAATTATATTAAGAAAATTAAACAGAAACGGAAGTAAAGTAATCCTAAGAGTATAAAAAACAAAAATGCGTCTTACCAATAGATACTCGGTGAGACCAGAACGGGCGTGGTTATCATGCCGTGGTATAATGTAGTCCATCCCGGTCCCGGTCAATATTACATTTCCATTTCTAGAATTGTTACCATAAACAGCTCTAATCAGAGGACCGTTAGGGCTTATCGCTACAGGAGTATCCACTGTTCTTGATTTTCTCTTTCCTGTGAATCTAATCATTCATATGACTTCCTATAGTTAATCCCATGGTAAACCCGCATTATCACATTTCATGTCTTAATATGTGCTCGTTAAAAAGCCAATGTCTCGGTTTCTACACTAACACCCTATTTCCGTATACCACGTAAGTACGTACGTATGAGCTTAATAAGGAAATAAACTGCTATACTATATCTCAGCAAGACAGTCCTTACCTATTAGACACATCTTTCGCTATGCTATAAATAATTAATAATAATGCACTGCGATAATTATGAGTGTAAAGGTTCGATCTGCTTATTAGAGTTTGAAGATCTGTACAGAAAGAGCAATATCTTAGTATATAAGTATAATGAAGACTGATGCACACGACAGTTTTACTGCTTAAAATGTAACAATAATATGTAAGTATAATACTGCTCCCACAACAAAAAATTAAAAATGCCTGGCTGAATGTAAATTGCCTGTTGACTTGTTCAAATCGACAAATGCGGATTCAAACACTGTTTGGTAATACTAGCTACTACATTTGTGCATGATTTTTGCCAAAATATACAAGACAATTCAATTCAAATGTCATAACTTATTTTACGATCGCGGGATTTACCACTAACCTAATAATCAGTAGAGCTTCTTTAATTATTAGATTCGTTTAGTAATTTTAAAAGGTCAAAAAGCATTTAATTTCCAGAGTGCGGTAAAGTTATAAATATTTAAATCTCTCCATAAACAAAATACCCACGCCGTAATCGTGGAATTCGTGAAGACAAAAAATAATTAGGTTTGCACATTCTTCGTCATACTTAGTGAGAAGAAAAAAATTACAACTCATTTAAAGATGTGAAGCCAATACAGTACGTCGAAGCTCGAAAGAAACATGATTTGAAAAGAAGGAGAACTTTTTGTTGAATAAGCACAGTCACAATGAGAATCAAGAATAGGAATTTGACTAGAACAAAATAGGCTATGCAATTAATATCGCCCTCTAGAAAAAAGTGACATTAATTACGATTGAATCTTGAACAGGCTCAAATTTCTGAGCCTGACGACTAGGTTAATTCCACTGATCCCTGTTTTTAGCTTGCAGTAGTAAATGCTCAGTGCATTTCAATGCAGAGCTTATAGAAGTTCGGTATACCTACCAGCCTTTGAAAAGAACAACATATACCTGATCACATTTGTTCTTTTATCCCCATTTGACTGTTTGAACAACGCTAACGATAAGTAGACGCGTCTAGTATTTCTGAAAGGCAATTTGTCTTCACATGCAAAATAGTGAGCTATGGAACATAAAAAACAAAAAGGGAGATAAACAAGAACGTAAGTGTGAGTATAGAAGGGTAATAGTACACTTGTGCATACATCCGGATAATTTACGCATGTCGTCAAATGCTGGAGATGGAAGGATAAGATAAAATTAGGCACAGATTTAACACGTCTTTTAGGGGAGATTTTACATTTTCATCTTGAGCATATCAGCGAGATGTGTAGAGTCTAAGTCTAGATCTCCTTATGCCAACACTAGAGTACACAATAAAATGCGAGAGAACGGCGTGAGAAAATAGGAAAGTGGGATACAGTCGAGTTAGTTTTAGTGTTGACGAACAAAAGCTGATAAATGGAGAACTAGTGTGAATGAATGGGGCCATTACAAAACTGTACTTTCTTGGAGACATTTACTGATGATGCAACAAAAAATCTGTTCAAAAAACTGTTGGCTACAAGTTTTAGGGCAAATGCTACGTAAGCTAGGTAGGACTTACACCATATGGGTTTGCCTTGTTTTTTTAGCCTTGCCCTAACTTTTGCCATACTAACTAAAAAGTAAGTTTAGGATATTGTATCGTGTAATGTAATTATTAGTCAAATATAATAAACAATACCTTCGACGTCGTCAAATATAAATTTTTCTGATTCTGAGAAAAACAATAAATGAAATAAATTGGCTGAATAAATCACTAGGAGCTATTGTATATATATGCATACTAATGCTAATGTTCTCCTAAACGGCTAAGATGGCCAACGATAAGTTGGCATTTAATGATTATTTGATTACAATATCAAATAAGTTCATGAGATAAGAATGATTTACCTGTGCTTGCAAATACACGCAAATAGGAGCAACGCCACAAAGCATAGGAATACAGCACACAAAATCAAAATAATATATCCAAATGGTGTTCCTGGCGGAGGCAAACGTGTCGTTGTTGGTTCTTTCTCCTGATAATATAGGCAAATATTGAAACGTACCTGAAAAAAATGTATACAGTTAAAAACCCCGTTATTTTTCTATTTATGGAAGTACGAAAAAACCACAATGAATCTCAAGATCTGAAAGGGGATCGGCAGTTTTTAAAAGGTTTACGGCAGTGACGGGCAGTTATTTAGGAAATTTAGCGAATCGGCAGTGTAGGCAAATATCTGATTTAAATTTATAAAAATTACAATTTTTTTAGTCTATTGGCAGTTGTGATACTTTATTTTTTCTATCACTAGGTTTGCATAAGTTATGCATTAGTTTTACATAAATATCAATACAGGTAAGTTTTCATGGTGTTAAAACATGTTTCTGTTCTGTCTCAAAGCAACATGGCATCTCAAGCTTCGAGTAGTGGGACACAGAACGTTTTTAAAACAAGTGCTAACAAATGGAAGTTTGTTAGATCCTTTGAATCATTAAAAGAAGCTCAGAAAATTATTGGCGATAATTGGAAAAAAAGATATTCCAATACGTCAACAATCGGAGATTTAAAGATGAATACGTCAGTGTACCACTGTTTTCATCACGGAAAGACTTGTAAAGCAAAAGTACAGTTAGTGTATCCTGTGTCCAATGTAAATAGTAGTGCTTCTTACTTTGAATTGGAAGTAATGGATCACGGAGATCTGACACAAAAAGTCGTTTCTAAAGAGATATGTTTGTAAACACATCTTTGGACTCGCAGTGAAACCCAAATTGACAGAATTCCTGCCGGCCGCAATGGTTGAGCCAATCAATACTCAACGAATAAAGAAAGGAAGACCTACCAAAGCCAGTCGCCAACCACTTATTCTACAATGACATTCAATTTACTTTCTTTTAATTTTATTAATTTCGCCGTATTTGACTTGACTTGATTATATTGATTTTGATTTTATTATATCACATATTATGCTACCACTAGGTACTTAACTGGGCTCTAAATTGTCATTTTTGTATTTAAAAAAATTTCAGCAAAATAAAAAAAACTGCCTATTCCATACCTAACTAGCACACTGCCAATTGCTTCAAAACCAACACTGCCGATTTTATTCGACATAAATAACTGCCTATTCTCTCCCCCCTCACTGCCGATTCCCCTTCAGCCCAAGAAGATACATAGGTAGTTAGCTAGGTATATACATATATACACCCAGGAGCTAGGCGCGCACAACAGAATTAATTATAAAAGTAAAAATGATAGTGAATTTAAATGAGTTAAGATATAATTCCCGTGAAGTGAAAACATATTGGTCATATAAAGTTATGTTTACCTCAGTAACATTAGGACGTTCTCGACCCACTACAAGTGTTGTGTCATTCACAATTACCAATATACAGTAGTGTCCATAAAAATGAGATAGATCGCCAGTTAACCCTAAAGAATGAACATTTCTAAGTCACACTCATATTCCATGCATCTAATATTACGTTGTTTTAATTAAGAAGCTACTTACTAGCTTTGAGAAGAGTGAAAGTCCAAGGAGCATTTTTACTGTATGTAAAATTGTTATGCTCTACATCTATAGAAATTAATTTCTTTGTATCATTCACGACCTTAACTTGATACTTATTAACATCAGTCGAATCGTGGTCGTTAACACTAAGTGCATGCATTCCTTCTGTCGGTTCGAGCCGGTTGCCTCCCTACATTGAAACAAGACGTAAGGTTATAAGCACAAACTAGTCACACGACCCCATTTCATTATTCGATTACATCACCACCCAAAGCTAAGGTTTAACCTTTTAAGGGTCTAAGCCGACTAATAAACAAGTTAATACACACCATAATATGTCTTATTACTAAAGATGAAAAAAGTAATTTTAGCAAGAAATTGCTGAAAAATGAATCAGTAAACCCGAGTCATTTATAAGCGTTTCATTCTTACCCCCTCATAATTTTTGTGAGCTATTAAATCAATAAAGACAGTTTTCTGGGCTGTATTATTTATAGTGTACGGAACGCAATCATCTTGATCAAGAACTACTAGGCTTCCAGGTACTGTGAATTCTTTACTTTCTCCAATATCGCTCGTTACCACACACACCAGTTTAAAACTGTATGCTGGAGTGGACTCTCTGTCCAAACCCGACCGAATCCACAGATTAAATGGGGAGAAGTGCTTCTTACTGTTAGAATCTTCGACGGACAGCACCCCTAATTCAACTAAAAGCATACAGGTAATTAAAAAAACATTCAAAAGCGAAATACCACATAAGCTTTAAAACTCCCTAAAGTATTCACGAAGGCGGTCGAGGCTGTTACTACTACCTATATTGTACGCAGTAAGACTACGAGCCCGTTCTACTAACATAATATCGCATAATGTTTCCTAATTTAAAATCGATTTTACCAAAATCCAATTCATAAGACTGCTTTCCGTAATCATAATATCGTAATCATTAGCTGATACGCCCATTCTAATTTCCAATCATATACATACAGCCCCACGGCTAGCAAGATGAGACTGCCTGAAATATTTTAAAACTGTGGTACACAAGATATAAAATGTACGTCACCCTATTCTATTCGACCATCGAATTCAAAATTAAACTAGAGTTGATTAAAACAAAGTTTGTGCAACAGCAAAACTCAAACTCCTAATATTCGCGGAGGTTCGTAACAACATCCGCGAACAGATGAGACTCACCTTCTTTATCAGCTGATGCAACCGAGACAGAGTAATTTAATTTTTCCTTCGAGCATGATTCGACAATATTACCCAAGGAAGCTATACTGACGTTTTTACTATTCTCCATGACTTGCAAACTGAATTTTGAAATGCCCCCAAAGCAAAATTCTTCCTAAAATGTAACAAAGTATTATCAGCCCAGCAAAATTCTATCGCACCAATAAAGGGTTAGTCAAATTACTTACGTATGTAATTATATTTGGCAATTTTAAAGTGATTTGATTGATTGGACCTCGTCCAAGGTAGGCAACAAAATATAATAAAGAGAAAATATGGATATAATAACTGGATGGGAAAGTAAATCTGTTGAAAAGTACGTTGCATATGCACTGTTCCTTGTAAAATAGCAAATTGCTACTGAAGAAGCAAAATTGCGGGTCTCCATTTCACTAACATCATCCGAAGCATTTACTAATTGCCGTTTTCCATTTTTTCCATGTGTTTAATTGTGCATAATTTTGTGTCGGAAAAAAAAAATACTGCTTACTGTGCTGAACAATCAAATAATAATTTGAATAAAAAAAATAGAGATCGGCAATTTTGCTTTTAGTGTGAGTTGAGGAACGGCCATTTTGGAATTACTGAGAATTGGAGATCAGCACTTATGCTTCCTCAGTATCGAAATGTCACTGTTAAATGCATAGTAAAAATATTATTTGTTACATTCAGTGTTAACTCACATAGCTACATTCCTTTCTCTGCACATCCAATTCTTTCACCAAAGTGACAGCAAATGTCACGTTAGCTTCGCTAAAATTTCTACTTCCAACCGTTCCTTTAAGTTGTGCTTGCAGGACATAATCACAAGGTTTATCTGTTGAAAAGGATGAAAGGGAAAACAATAAATTTATTATTTAATTCAATTTTTTTCAGCCAACACACATTTACTCTTTATGATCTCATTTATTTCCCAGGCTGCACAAATCATTTATATGGTGTGTATGTAGATACTTCAGTGAAATGTGAAGTATGCACTTGAGCTTGAAGTTGGAACGCTCTTTGTTTGATTTTAATTTGCATTGAAACGCATATTTAAGTAAATCTATAGCAAAAATATCTGACTACATATATAATCGTTGACAATAGAGATCGGGAAAATGAGCACGGGATAATAATAATAGCTGACACCAAAGAAGAAATATCATACAAAGAACATATAAAACAAATTTGAGTTTTTGATTGTGGTTTTGCAAACAAACTTGTTGACGTCAAGCTGTGACGAAACCAGCGGCAGAAATTAATCCGACCCTCTGGCTCGATTTTCTTCCCTACTGTACTTTATCGGCGTTGATCAAACTATAGAATATACTGTTATTTAGTACTATCACGCATGTACGCAAGTACCTAAATTAACTTTACTTTTCAATGCTGTTGTTTACATTCTTCACTCACACCAGAGAGGTACACGGAACATTCATTCAACGTTATAAAATGAAACATTGTTTCGTCCGAATTTTCACGATCACCACGTTCTTCAATCAAGAAGAATAACATGTTAGTGTACTTACAGTGGTACTTTTTAAAGTAACAAACTCCATATTTACAACTTCCTGCATCCTATCACAATATATAAGCGACCTGATCCCTCTGGCCCACTACACCAAAACTGTCCAAACCACAATTTTATATTTCCTACGTGCGATTACTTAAATAGGAAAGAGCAAATAACTACTCACTTTCTTCCATGTTCCCCACAGGCTGAATAGAAACCAATCCATTTTGGTTTAGGCTTAACACAGGGCAACTTTTTCGTGTTTGATTATCTATTCTACTGTAGATAATCTCTCCAGATTCATCAGGTTCCAAAAGTGCTTGAACGTTATGAGTATAGTTTCTTTCCCATGAATGTATATTCAAATATATCTCCGAGTGAATGAAGTATATGGATTCCGCTGAAATATCATAAACAAGAGAAATAAGGATGTTAGTCACTTTAATTTTCAGTATTTTCAAGTCATTATATGGATGCAAATACATAATTAATTACATATCTAATCAATAAAGGTGCAATACACATTTATTTAACTCGGCAAAATTTATTTGCCCATCAACAGCCCACATTAGTATTAGGCACAATATGCATATGTGTCCATCTCTACACTCTCATTTAAACAAACAATACGCAAACTATGACACCGAAATCCAAGTAGGACTACATGCCCAACCTCCCAGTGGAAGGATAGGAAAACAACGACAATTCGAGAATTCGACCAAGCAAACAATGAAGGAACACTAATTTGACAGCCAATTCCCAATTCTCCCAATTTAGCGAAAACCGAATTTAGTTATATATACTACAATCCAAGTCTAAAATTGGAAGAGATTACTATTGCATGTTTTATTACAGTTCTTTCGCGTCTAATAATCCTTTCGTCTTAAGAAGGATATGCTGTTCCTACATGCAAGCATCATTGCGATACATACATAACCAAGTAAGTCGGCTTTCTTCATGGCGCAAGGCGAGATAAAGATCAAATAAAAATAGGTTGTAAGGAGAAATGTATAAGGTTGGAAGTTACAATATACCCTGTCAAAGTGTTTAATTTCCAGCGTACCTTGATCCTCGACACGCAACTAGCTCGTATAGAGTTAATACATCACTTCCCTCTGTAAGGGGAAAAGGGCAAGGAACATGGTCGAAACAGTACATAATAATATATAACATTCATGTTCACAGTTCATAAGCAAACGAAAAAAATGCTGTCACGCTTCAGAATTACAGGGTATTTGAAGACTATAGTCCATCGCTATTCCACCATTCCACACCAGTCCCTAATAACATCGTGCAAGCAATACTGGAAAAAAAAACATCTCAGTGTTCTTTGCAAGCGTACATAAACTATAACATGTTCATGTACCATATTATGTAATTTTGATTCTCAGAAATTTCCTTGTCACTTCAAAATAATACGAAACAAGATTTTTACAGTCGGATTTTGTGCAATCCGAAATTATTCTCCTAACGCCTGTAGCCCTGGAATCCATCACCTTCAGGATCCGCAACTACTTTTACGATATGAAACTTCCATGTATGACTCTCATTCCTATCGCGAATTTCATCTACGCTTTTGGTTTCCACCAGGCTTTTGTAAAACACGGGCTAAGCCCATAAATTACAATATGTAGGTAATATAACTGTGTTATGTACCTACTTAACATGTGCAGTGTGCAGTACCACTCCTCAACAATGCTTATTATTAACTTGAGATCGCAATTTGAGACACGTATTTTTTTTAATGGAATACAAATACATAAAGAACCAAAACAAACATTTTAAGGTCAGGCACTTCAAAAATTAACACAATTATTGGGTATTGGATACAGATTTGGCGATGAAACCCGTTAAAGTAATATTAACGCACCTGTGCAAAAATATTACAGGCAACTAATAATATTTTAGCTGCTACATTTTTCTTAATGGAAAATTAATTGCCGAAACATCTTGCCAACTTTGTGGAGGATGCACCGTAATTCTCTATTATTTTGTTAAAAGGACAGTTGTTACGGTTGCCGGACAACAGGTTTTAGTATCCAGCAAATCCAGCCGACTTTGGCGTTGCTCTGCGCGTTAGAATCTGCCTTCATCATGGCAAGTATTGGCAAGAGTCAGCAATGCAATGTGATGCAATCACGTTTTCTTGTAATTGACTACTTTTAATTGCTAGTGAAATACGAAACGCTTATGAACAGGTTTAACCAAAAAATATGCAAGTCAATATTGTAATTATTTATTTCTATCGACTATTTATCTGTAACTTAGTTAGTAATCTTTGAAATATTTAACTGAAAATCCAAATTATCCAAAAGCGTTTTTATAAATTTTAAATGTTCAATATTTAATGATTAGCTGTTTTGCCTTTCGAATTTCGAATGACTCATAATACGTACACATTTAGAGCGAGTGGCCGACCGACGCGTTGGTCCAAAGATATTTTCCATGTAGAAAACTTTTTGTGTGAAATCTCAATTTTTATTGCAGCCATTCCAAGGCTCGCCAAGTGCCAAGTCAAGATAATTTGTATAGCTGACTTGACTTGTTGTTACTTGTCTTGACTCACTTGGCTATTATTTTAGTTCCGCGCAAGGCGTTAAGCCATTTGACTACATGTGGTCATTGGGACGGAGGGCTTGAGTTGAATACGCTTTGATTTCCAAACATGTGACTTGTCTTTGCCACACTGCATACACAATCAAGTTCCAATTCTTTTCCTGACTAGGAGGTAAAATCGAATTTTGACTTCAATTTCTTTGAATAGGCGACATATAACTTGAATTGAATATCACAAGCAATTTGGGCAAATTACTTGTATTGATCTGAACTAGGTGTTAATTTCAAAACCAGTGACTTAAATTGACTTTGGTACACGGCCACTGGGTGAGATTTGGCCACAACTACCGCTACCCTGTTGCTAAAGTTCTTGTTTTATTTCATAACGTTTAGCAACGCAACACCAACAGCAAAAGGGCAAAGCACATTGTGTGTAGTAACAAATTGATATATTAAAAGAATTAGTAATACTGCTGCAACTTAAGCATATGGTAGCAGCTACAAAATTTTTGTACAATCGGTTTAGGCTATTTCCAGATAAGATAATGGGTATCCATTAGATTTAGAGTCTGTGGCCTGTGGATACATGTTTCAGCAAGCGATGCATATAATATGTTCACAACCCGCTCCAGGAAAGGTAAGTCTTATTCCAAGAATTATACATAGTCAATAAACTACAATTAGAAAACTAAATAATATGTAGTTAGGAGTTGTGGATAGGATGGGATGTAGTATTGCTCATTGATCTGAGGATGAAAGTTGCGTACAAATAAATTATTCGTGAAATCCTTTAACTTCAAAGTAATAAAGGGAGTGGAATGTAACTCGAGCACACGCTACTGAAGTCACAGTATGTACTACAGGATTATTTCAGCGTAACCATTTACCAACCTAAGCAGATTCTACTACTATTAAGACTCCCAACCGGACTTTTGCCCATAAGAATTGAGTAGATTTTATCCACAGGAACACACAAGAAATTGTAATTGCTTCGATAAAATTAGGATTATCCCAACAGCATACAAGTAAAATAGCCTGTATATATAACACGAGCGTGTAACAAGCGTAAGAGCAAAACCCCCTTTTTATCTTGTTCCTGTGCATATGTATCGTAAAATAAAAAAAAGTAAAAATGTAATCCATCCATATGTCTCCGTATGTTTGGGATCGGAGTAAGCATTTGAGAGTACAGACATGACATGGGTCGATATAGGACATAAAAGCACTTGGCTCCGATGACCATATGGGAGAATGTGAGCGGGGAAACATTTGAAGCGTTTGGTTTTGTTCACATCTTTCACTCTGTAAAAAATGTAGTTATTAAGACTTTTGAAATGGTGAGCTGTGAGTTCTGTCATTGATTATGTATCTATATCCGCAATCCGTAGTTTCGTTTCATGCTCAATGTTTTACTTGTGCTGAATTCAAACTCACTCCAATCTGACCATAATGTATATGTAGGTAGGTTGGTCTGTCTTCCATGGTCCACATAGTCCACATTCTAAGATCCACATTTTAGACTTCGAGGATCTCTCCGCTCTTCACTCTCTGGGGACCTAATCAGCGTCCTTACCGATTCACCTACTACACATACTTACCGCCCAAGTATCGTAAAGTTTCTAATAGAACCCCGAAACTCCATTTAAAAATATACCTTACCTAACCCGCTATCAATTCGAGACTCGCCCCACGGCACCCCCGTCAAAAAATACTTATCCTTTGGTTCGGTTAGTTGCACAACCAAGGAGTAAAAAAACAAAGAGGTTGGCAAAGTATTAGCTCGATGCCTATACATAGAAAGCTCGTGTAGGTCACTCATGTTGTGTTGAGGCCCGTAGGACGTAGGGTATTGGAGACCCGCGCTCTAACAGAAGTTTTACGGTATACACGATTGGAAAGAATCCCAACTTCACACGCACTGCCATACCAAACCATCATAACCACTAATAACTACCACAGTATGACTTTAATTTTTGGGTACGGACATTTTTTTTTCAGTTTTTTGCTGCTTCCTCTGTCCAACCTTTGGCCTTCGCTGTGGATTACGATACTTTTAAATTTTATTGCGCTATTATTATTGAGCGTGGCATATGTAACGACGGGGTCTATAGCCAAACCATTACATGAAGTCAAAGTTGGTGTGTTCTTTTGTCATTCTAGAAAATGGATAAAGAAGCAGTAGCAAATTCATGGGAAGTTTGGTTTCGGTTGCAACGGTACACCGCACTAATTTACTTATTTTCAGATCCCGTGTCATGGATACTGCCACTAACACGGAGTCCACTAACCTATACATGTATAAATATTTAAGTTCTTCGCTCTCTCTCTCTCTCTCTCTTATATGAGGGACTGAACTATGATGAACGAAGAATACTTGAGGGATTATAATATCATACTTCAAATTTATGAAGCGACAGACTCAAATCTCGGCGCATAAGTAATGGCACCTCAAATAAAATCTTTGAGAAGATTAAAGAGTCAGAAACGCATCCTTTACTTTGAATCTCGTCTTGTCAAGCAGAAAAATATATGCTGACATTAACATGAATTACGGATGACAATCATACGTTTTCTTCGAAGCCGAAATCGAACTCTAGAATAGTATCGTACGTGTCAATCAGTTTCCATGATGCCGCTATTACCTTGTGGTTAAAAGAGAACGACTTTGGCGAAGAAATCATTTTAGGAATGTCATATACCGTGTATTGACAGAAATGACATTCGATTTTACTTCCAGGGAACTGAAACTATTTATGAATGTATCGCAGAAGAGCTAAGTAAATTCCTCTATGAAATATTTATATGCTTTATAAATTATAAAAAGTTAATACACACTTTGATACGAATTATATTGTTAGTTCCGTCGTTTGAAATGGTTTGGAAAATAATGGCACATATTTCACGTTCTTGTGTAACTTGATCTCATAATAATATATTATTCTAACGACCTATTGATGTCAATTAGCCTTTACTTGTTTGTCTGAGTGTACAGTATGATTCATGATCGATAATGGAGGTCACGAACGTTCGAACAAGCGTAAATAAAGGCTCAGATTTAAATATTATACCCATACAGACAGATCGTGAGAAACATAATAGATGCATAATTAACTATTGTACAAAAGTGAAAAGAATGCAATAATCCCATACAGTATATAATATGCGAGGCACAAAAAGTTCATGTCATCAAAAAACATATGGAATATAATCATACGTATATTCCTCAACTATTAGTTGTGATTTGTGAACTACCAAACGTACAAGGTTCAGGGTGATCGATGACAAAAGACGTATATACTTTTTTAACTTGTGATTTCAATAGCTGATATGTAATTCGCATTTTTGCAATTATATACGTAGAACGTGCATTAAATCAGACATTTTAAAATAACTGAGTTTAGGTGCTAGCTTTAAGGGATATATTACCCTTCGTCAGGATCATAAGGGTCACTATAAACGACAAACAACTGTATATATACATGAAATTCCGCCAAATGAGGGAAAAATTAATTACACATGCATAAATATAGTTTTTAATCACATAAGCATAAATCACATTTCATGGTCACAGAAATACAAAAAAAAAACTTTTTCGAGTTTCGACGACAGAAATCTCAGCATACCTTGACATTTACACAATGTTTACTTCTACTGCACCCACACATAAAATAGAATCCCCGCCAAAGGCTAAGGGGCTTAGCTTCAACTCAGTTTCTAGTACGAAACAAAGGCGACGAACCAACAGCACTTACGTACACAATTATGTAATTATGCCACCAAGGTTCAAAAACACATGGAAAAAAGATAGACACGTGTAGAGGTACGTACAGAGGTGGTAAATATTCTTTACATGAGTTCTACTTATACTTGAAGCGAATGTTATTTTGATCAAATCAGTTGCCTGAAGTGTGTAGACAGAACACACAGCACGTCATACGCACGAACCAATTTACCTGGAAATCTAAATTGAAAAATAGAGAGAGAGAGAGAGAAATTGAATGCACTGAAACTGCAGTTTCACAATGCTCCCTGGTCTGAGTCGTCTCAAGAGGAGGAGAAAAAAAAACAGACATATTTTCTGTAAAAATAAAACTGCTGCATAATAGGTAACCAAATTATTTTATGAAAGTAGTGTCTTACTCTGTATACATATACAACCACCTTGGTTGTTTTAAACAAACTGAGTACAAAAAAACAGATGTTTGCAAGTCATTGAGGGATTTCTACACAGCCACCATCAAGTTTAGACACTTTGTTTGTGCTTATCCAATGATTTGTTTACATTCTACTCTTCGAACTTGGCAGTTTGGCACAAACGTCCAACGTACGGTTTACTTTTACATAATCTTATGCTGTTGCTGTTCCACACGGCTTTTTGCCTACTCCTAAATCCATAAGCCTATAATTAACAGTAGAGAATATGATCCGTATGTTGCAATATAACACATTTTTACATACAAACAAATTCCTTCTTGTGTATTTTCCCTTTCGAAGCTGTTAAGAATTCTATCACATTCGTATTTTTTTCTTTATTCATTATTATAATTGACGATGTTCGACGTCGACTGTAGCTCCTGCATATCAATTCCCACTTTGTCAATACAATGGACTCCCAAGGTTTGATTTTTTTCTTCACCCTGTTCCTGAATGACTCGAATATAATATCTATACTTACATACGCGATGAATTAATTGTAGCAGCAGCAGTAGTCATCAGTCACCACACTCCTACACATTATATTTCCACACAATGAGCTCCTCTCGACGTACATACGAGATGAATTGAACAGAGTTGTTGGATTCGGATATTGGACACAAAAGACGGAGATAATCAAGCTGCTGGCTATAAAAAAGCAGTTTACAAACTCCCACCTACAGCCACCATATAGAGTGCACGTCGTTAGTTGAGGAGGTGAACTTTATGTGTGATTGTTACTTTTGAGTCTTGAGGTGAACTTTTTTGATAGAGTTTTGTAACTGATGCTGATTATATGAACTCCCTACTAGTTAGTGATGAGTCTGAACCAGCAAAGTAACCCCTGATGCTCAACTTTTACCTCGAGCCGTCTCAAATAAATCAATTTACTCTTACTTATGACACCAAAGGAGAAGTAACAGCCCTGATTCCCTAATGTGAAGAGTTTTAAAAGTAATAAAGTTTCGAATTAAGGTTTCCAAACTAAATACGATGGACCTCCAGGCTCTTTTTCTTTGTTATTATTCTTAGAAATTTAAACACCCAGTATAAACGAAGCATACCATCTCAAATTGCAGAATGATGCTGGGGCTAAGCTAGAAACTACCTAATCATAATTTAATGAACCCATTTTCCATACCATTATCACAAAGTATCAGTGGTTGCCTGTAACAATGATGGAACTACATTTCAGGGAAGCAGCGCATCAGTATTACAAAATACTAATTTTGTGTAATTGAACGTTCATCTACATACATCTACAGCACTTGATACTGTAGCCAAATCTGAAGCCAATTCAAACAATGGATCAAGTGAAAATATATCCTTTTAGCAGTTAAAAGTGGAGCTGGCCTAATAAGCAACCCTGCAATCTCTTAATTTTTTCCAACGTAGTAACTCACACAAACACCGCCACTGCTGTAAAAGTACAAGTAAATTTAAGATCTAAGCTCACAAAATTTTCGTAATTTTTAATGTCTTGCTTTGCAAAATTCTTTGTAAACGAAGACTGCGAAGACGTCATCTACTTTCGCTGTTCCCATTCGCGTTCTAAACAAGCAGTTCATACACGGAGCAACGAAATATCCGCAGTTAATACATATATCTAGTTTAATTTTGATCAAACCAAGGTTAGATTTTCTAAGGTCAAGATATAATTTTTGAAGAAAAATTTGAGAACTAATTGGGATGGGGGTAAAAGGTAATGCTTAACTTAATACGATAAGGTTAGTAAACAAAATAATAATATATAAGGCTTCATTACGATAACAAGATGAAATGGAGTGAATTAGCGTGTCTGCTTAAATGATGAAAAAGATATATCCTATACCGTAGTTAATGACAACAAAGAACAGAGGGGATAACTGAGTGAGAGAGGCAAATAAATATATCTAATTATAATTACTTTTCCATAGTTGGGAGTATGTATATAATAAACAAGATTATACTCCAGAAAGATTTTTTGAAAACATATCTAATATTCTGACTTTGAGTGGGCTAGGAAAAAGATAAATGTTCAAAAGTCAGAACTAGTTTAGATGATGGAAAGCAGGATGTAGGCAGGCAGTCGGGGATGTGCGCCACTGCAACCACTATTTAGGAGGTAAGCCGTGGATAACGAAATGCACAAATTTGTAAAGGTGCGTTCATCATGAGATGAAGAGTAAGACATCTTCATGCAGAGTTGGCAGTTGGATTTCTCTGCTTCTAATCTTTTATCTTTATAATTTTTTTACTTTTAAGTCTACGTGTTGAAAAAAAAACATCTAGTTCATTATATTATTATGGATTAGATACTATTTTTATCTACTTAATGCACATTGTATGTTTTATCATTATGCATCAGTACACGCCACCGTATAACCTCTACACTCTATGGGATGCGTGCTGTCATATGTTTTATTAACTCCACTCCCACTGCACGCAAAAAGTTTTAATTGACAAAAAAAATCGAGATTTTAAGATACACAACAAACTACAGAAACTATATACAAATAAAAAAACATCTAACAACTACATTTTTAGAAAAAGATTTCAATTTTTTTCATTTAATATTTTGGAGCATTCAGTGGTGCCTATTAGTACTAATAAATATTTACTTTATGTTCAATCACGGCACCACTATCCTATGAACAGGATAACTAAAGACTGAGACTGGAGTATATTCGTCAAAAAAACAAATCTAAAATAAGTTGACACAATCGGATTGAAGTTGAACGTGATGAGAACAAGACAGAACCCAGATAGGGGATACATGATACTTAAGAGGATGAACAGTAGTAAAAGTCCATGCTTCAGATCATAAAACTGAAAGCGTACATAAGAGTACTCTGGTTCCATAATTAGACCGTCAAAAATTGGAGGTTATCAGATGATCCTGGTACTAGCGCCTATTAAGATCTTAGAAAGATACAAATGAATCTTCCCCATCTAATCTCCCACGTTGTGCGTACTTAATTCTAATGTATGAATTACATACAAGGAAAAAGCTACTGGAACAACTCTTCCGTCAAGAATAATACTATATAAGACTAAATGTAAGAGATGAATGTTTACGGTTTCCGAATTTAAGAAAATTATCTCTACACAACCTACAGTCAGTACTATGTAGGTACATACATCGTAGCACAATTAAATGAATCAAACCTTTTTAGTTTTTATAGGGGACCAATTCATTTTCATTCTGAGTTCGTTTCAGCAGCCTAATTGTTTTATTGTAAAATTGTTTTATGGAGGGGAAGGTACGCAAGTCGCCGAAAAAAAAACATTTATTTACTTGGAAACTTTACTTTCAAGAGCTTCTTTTAAGAATAGAATAGACAAAAATCATTCTCCCATTATTTTAAGCATATATTTATTCTTCTCAACTTCCTCAAATTTAATTATAGTTAATTCTGTCCTCCCTCCACCATTTTGATTTGGATTTACAAGCAGGAGTAATGAAAAAAATTATTCGCTCCGGCTGAGTGGCATTTTGAAATGAAGTAATTACGTAAGTATGTTACAGCACCTAATGTGCATACAGATTTCTACTCAATGCACTCCTGTAGCGCCTAACTATTTAAGACGCTCAAGTATTTAGGGCTGTAGGAGGCATATGAATTGAAGCATAGAGAGGAGAGCACACAATGTATATACATTGCATATACATTATATATATACATTATATATATGTACATATATATATATATGTTGAGGATAAAACACACAAATGCTATAAAGAAGAAGCGTTGCCTGGATTTATTTTAAATGCCAATTATTTAATACCAATTTAATTGCTAGATTATTGTTACAAACCGGCTTATTATTAGATGAAAACATGGAATACCACTTGGAAGTGTTTCCATCAATACTTCCCTTATTAGTTGGAAAGTGGAAAAACATTGGAGTGGTAGTGATATACAGATAGATTGAGATAATTATATCTTCCTGACCACCTCCACCTCATTGCAAAACGCTCCATAATCATTCTACTTGTTTGTAAAGATGAGATTAAGATTTTCAATTCGTTTTCATTTGCAAAAAAAAATATATATTATGATGTTGGAGTTAAGTAATTGAGGAGACTTGGTTAGAAGGAGCTGGAGAGACTCATTCATCTATTTGATACCGGAAGGGAAACAGGTCTAGTTCTCTGCCACAGATTCTCAAGATTCCCAGATAGACATGCTTCTATAAATGCTCGTGCACCCATTCATTCTCAATGACTGTAAATAATGAACTTGTGGAACATGAACCGCACTCTGGCTACCACAGAACTACAGACTACAAGGAGCATACTTGGCTTTTTGGCTATACCTACCTAGTGTTAAAGATACGATACTATTCGACTAGGCGGCATCAAACACATCGACGGTCACAGCACTGATTCTTATCTTCAAGGAAAATCTATTCGCATGCATGCATGTTAGCCGTAGCCGTAGCCTCCCTGTATTCCATCTCTGTAAATTCAGTCCACGATGGAAATTAGTATACAAGTCTCAAAAACCTTTAGCACGTTGCGTTGTAATGTCTGCTGGACTGTATATATTATATGAAAATTTGATAAACAATAGCTATACATATAAACAGTACGCGACTGACTGGAAAGCAAAAGGTCGAACTCCTAGTGGTTTACATTTTGTATTAAAATCCATAATGAAGTTCTTAAAGGTTGGACTCGGACAGAGAGTATCTCTCTAAAAAAAAAGACAACTAATAATTTGAATTAGAATTTCTGGTTTCTAGACTTACGAGTCACGTATGGCTCCACTCTGTACGAAAGGGAATGAAGATTGTTATTGTTATATACGCATTTAATATTTTTAAAAAATGCTTCTTCACCTTCACGCCTTATTTTCTCCTCTTTTCTATTATTATTATTATTATTCTGATACAAAAAGTGTGTACGTAAGTAGTATGCCTCTCGTTTTTACTCTCAGTTCCCCCCGTCATCATAAACAGATGCAGGAGCGTGGGGCATTCAATAGATTAAGCGACAGGGTTAATGCAATGCGTTGCCATCGCCATCACATCATAGTATATACTATGTGACGCCTTTATCTCTACAAAGGACTAGCGACTGCATTTTTAACAGGGACGAAATATCACGGAAACTATAGATAGGTGTATAATTACATAACAAGTACGGCGAGACGGAAACTAACATGGATCAATAATACATGATGCCGAAAAAGTGTTTACAATCCAATTTATGAATGTTTATTGCCATGTGTGCAAGTGTTTTAAAAGACTGCTCTCTGTTATGTTCCCTTCCTTCCTATACTATAGATCTCACCGTGGCATGGCATGCATCCCCATAAATGCAACAGTTTATGAAATCACATGCTCTGTTTAAAATTTTCTCCATCTCCCCTTCCAGTCACTCACCTTCCATGTTCATTATTTGAAAATGCTTTGAAATTTCCACGTCTACAGTGTACAATATATCATGTCTCTCTCCGTCCCTCTCCTCGACTGTCTACGTCTATAATCCTTCATTCATCTCCACGTCCCAACCGTCACATTCATTAAAGAAGTCAATGTATTCACCGAAAGGGTGTAGTCCGAGAACCGGATGCCCAATTAACGGCAAACAGACACAGATACAAGGGATTGTGATGTGATAAAAAATAAACTCCTATTTAGTTTCATCAAGTCGATCATAAATTCTCTCCCCTAGATTTTTCTACTGAAGCTTCAAATCGATATTTCGGCGTTATCCGCCAATCCGTATGCAAATCATAGTATATATAGGAATTGTATTACCTATATATCTGTACTTCGGGAATATGATCGTATCTCTCTATCTGTCAAAAATATAATACGCAAGGATTCAGTATTTTTGAGCCCAAAAATGTGTAGGTATATATTATACTTACCTAACTTCACAAAGCTTTTCATGCAAGCGCAAGCAATTAATCTCAATAATGACATTCTAGCTCGCTCCCCATCCGCGCTATATATTTGTATATATAATATCACGTTGATCCTGATTTTACTACTCATAATACTTGCTCATGATACTCATTGAGCATATTATATACTATTTGGCAAATTTAGAAATACGTGAAAAATCACCTACACATAGTAGTTTGATAATCCTTGCTTAACTTTGAGTACAGTTGACCTTTCACGAAATCAATATTTCATGAGTTTACTCCATTATCCATTACATACCCGAGTCTGACAAGTGAGACTTCGAGGTAAAACATAAGTTTAAATATGGACACATTATTTTCAAAGGTGCGGGCTGACGAAATGTCATGGAACTTCCGGTTTTATGTAAAACAGACTTTGTTAGATAACAACTACAACTAATGGAGAAGCCGTTAATTTCCTGCCATCTAATAAGGTTAAGGCATTTCCCCTCAACACTAATGACGAGAGAAAAGAGAACATATTTTGTTTGAACATTATGAGAGACCTCGGTGTATCTTTTAAGGAACAGTAAATATTGACAGGCGTCCCGCTGACAAGATACACTTCACACAATGAAATGCCCACCTCTGCCATACAAACACGTTTTTCAGTGAGTCTTCCATTTTATACAGGGGTAGCTAAGGAACGTTCCCTTTGAAGCTCCTGTCTGTCCGATTCTCACCCTTATACCATATATCATCTTAGTTTTATTACGCTAAAGTGAACCATGAAATCTTGTTTGGCCGATCCGACAAACTACGTCCACTTAATCACGAACATTCGAAGTGATAGTAATAGACTTATAACATGTGCACCCAACCCAAAAATAAAGAGAGTATATATAAATAAAATAAAAAGTAGTTATATGGCTAATAAGAAATGATAAATATTTAATAGTGCAATTAGTAAAGTTTACCATGGCGCAATTCTTTTAAAAAGGAAATCAAAAGCATAGTAGCACGAAGGAAACAATTCGTCGAGACAGTAAATCTCATAAAACTCAAAACAGAATTTGCATTTACCATGCACCATGAGAGGATAATTTGTTTTTGTTAATTGCTAGTAGCCTTGGGATGAATACAACACGGCAATAAAATATACTTTTTGAAATAAAAACATCTTTCGCGTCTCTACGTTATTTATGGGAATTATTAAATTTTTACCATGCACACTACACTACGCGACCACCGCCTTGTTTTACCCCTTAAAAATAATATATAATAATAATATCACGTGTGATATCTTTCATCCAAATAATGAAAAGGACCGAGCTCAGTCAGACACTTCTTAATGCTTGTTGGGTGGTTCATTGCACTAAAACTCCAAAGTGGCTTCAGGATACTTAGTTCACACAGTAACAAACCAAGAAAAAGTTAAAATTCTGAATGTCAATTTTGTTAGAGCCTCACGAGAAGATAAAATTGTAAATGACATTTCCATTAAAATGTATGAACTTCAAGTCAAAAGTTGATGTGTGCTACAGAATGAAACCGAACGGGTGCGATGTGCGATACCAAGTACATCATACATGGCATGGTTAGTACAATAGAAATGGATTACATATATGGTTACATTTACATACGATCAAATGAATCGTGAAACGAGCAAATTAATTTCCAGCTACAAACTACTTTTACGTAGGTACCTGTTTTAACGCAAAGTGTCCAAAGAACAAGAGCACAAATATATTTCCGACACATTGTGGTCACTGGTGGTGGTTTGTCACCTTTCGTACAACTCCTCGTTAGTGGAAGATTGAAATATCACAATTCCAAAGGTGCGTTCGAGTCACAAATAATGAAGCCACTGACACATTATTCAATTAGTTACAGATGACAGAGGTGGTCCTGGACGATGTCTACCACTAACTTTGGGTCACTTGACACTCCGATACTCGGATCCCAATCCTAACCGTCATTGTACGGGGGAGAGTTAGACGCAACTGAAACTGAAAGCACATGTTTACTGTTGGTCGAGGCTCAGCAGCATGTCTCTCACTTGACTCTCAAACTTGTTCGTCTGTACAGTTTTTGGGGAGCTTCAGACAGACGTTGAGTAGACTGAAGGGAATTCTGAAAAAGAATTGTCTCGCGTTGCGCCGTTCATTTTTCCTATTCAGGCCGCTGCCGCTCTGCATTATTTTGTGTGTTACATGCTAAAAAAAGCCCATTGGGTCCTTCCAACGTTCCTCCGTCCGTCGCCGTCATCGGCATCGGCTCCCTTTTTACGCAGCAGTGCATATGAGGCCATACCGGAACGTGAGAGGAGTAAATTACATGTTACGGAATAGTAGGATCCTTTGAGTATATTCCATCTTCCTTAACTTCCTAAACCTCGCTGGCTCTTTTACTCTGTGTCTGTGCTCTGCCACCACTTTTGTTGTCCCTTTAAAAATGGTGCCTTCACTTCGGACTCACGGGTCCGTTACCGGTCTCACTGCGCATTCTAGGGATGCCAGTACGGAACTATTGCATTGAAATACAAGGGCATGGTAGTACAATCTCCAAATTGTGTCTCTGCCCCCCATGGAAACCAGTACTATTTTTACATCTTTCAGCTTTCGAAAAAAGGAGATGGTAATCTTAAAGCCTCATCTCAAACTCAATGATAACAATGATGGTGGTAATCTTTTTTTGTTGTAGCTATTTATAATTTACAATTACTTACGTGTGTGACAGGCAACAATAGAGACGTTCAAAATTTGAAGACAACAACAAAGGTACTTAGGTACTTATTATATGCATTGTAATCGATTTGAATTGCTAATTAAACAATTTCACTTTTTTTTCGTACTCTCATGTACTACCTACTTACTACTTACTACTATACGTAAGATTAGCGAAACCCAAAGTGGGAGTCTCAAGCAGTTTATTATCTAACTACTTAATGTATACTGAGTTCCATTGTAATTTGTATTGTAATTTGAATAGTGCTTTAGAACCAAGATACCTGCTAGAAGCTGTTAATACTACGTCGTAGTATGTAACTTGCATTGAGTCCCATCCATTCGCGTAGTCTTTATTACAACTATTACATAATTAAGGAATGAAAAATACACCATTGATTACCTAATTACTCATGTCACTTGTATGAATCTCGTCCTAACAGATAGGTTTGTTACTGTCATTACATAATGTTGTTATTGAGTGTGTTGTACTGTAAGTACATGGAATGGAATTAATTTTCTGGTTATAATGGTGTTTAAGGTATTGTCCTCCAATGTAATGGTTTCATGACTCTACTCAGTGTGTGAATAAATCGTGAATATGATTAACTCGTTAGGAATCGTCCCTAAATGATGCTGTGGGTAGGGTCAATGGGTCTGTTGATACTTATAACATTAGATAGCCATTTATGCAGTGCTTATGCTGATGACAGGGGGGTCATACGGTCCTAGAAATATAAATATTTCGATTACATCATTTATGGACGACCGCTGATGCTCTCTGTGGCCTGTGGTATGAGGCGTTTTCATTTCATTTAGTGTGGCCCACCAGAAGGGCTTGAAGTTTGCAGGATCAGGATCGACAGCTTAGTTCGTGTATATAATTATATCTGTAGTCAAAAGCATTTCATTGTTTGCGAAGCAGAGATAATCAGAATTAGATTAGATAATCATAATATATCGCTCTTGGTCTAATACCTTAATACTATCTGGAATCTGGATTCCAGATGCGAGATTAGTGAGGTCCGTGGAGATTCAATGAAGAAACTTATTACTCTTACCATAAGTTAGTATGTCTTCATGCATTGGTTGATATAATGACATATTTTATTCTTACCTTTTTAACTTACTGCAGACGCACATGCAAAAGTAGATAGGTACTTGCCTACAAACTTATTTGGCTTTGGCTTATAATTCGCATCAGATGCAGAGTCTTAATTTAACAGATGTTCCCTCAGTTTAAGATTTACATTTATTTACGCACGATTAAAACATAAATGCGTGAAGTCTACTTGAGCTGATGAGGTCAATGAAAATATGTATATTGTTCATTCATGTGAAGTGTATCCGAGTAGAATAGAATCACCAACGTTTTCAGAAGACAACCCCCTCCCCCCTCGAATAGGTTTTAGTAATTAGTTCGTAATACTCACAATGCATCCTTTCATAAACGTTTTTGACCTAAAGAGCCCTAAAACTTTTGTGACCCCGTGTTGCCTTAATGTTGAGTTTTGCGGTATTGAAGTGAATTTAATGAGGCGTACGTCTTAATTTGTTTAAAAACCTGAGATGATTTACGCATTTGGAAAAGACGATTTACTAATAAGTGAAGTCGTGATTTCTACAGTAAGTTTAACTCTGTGGTATATATGAATGTTTTAATTTATAATTAATTTATCTGAGATTTGTTGAATTGTTTATTGCTTGATGCAAAACTTATTTGTCTGAAATGAGAAAACGCTGCTGGTGTGATTTCATTCTATTTTTCGCGTATTAATTCCTAATAAATTTGTGTGAGGCACGAAACCTATTGGGTCAGTCAAAGTCGTCAAAGTGTACGCATGCAAACTAGTTAAGTAGCTGACATGAAAATCTAATTATCTTGAGGTTTGCTGCGGGGTAAGTTAATTTCGGAAACCTTGATGATTCTACTCGGCAATATTATTATAATCGGCAGCTTAAATCTACGAATCGGCAGTTCTGTAAAAATCTACGAATTGGCAGTGATGCCTACCTACTTATTTCATAATTAAAAATTGTCCCTGTTTGTTAGAATTGGCAGTTAATGTACTTTTTTCTGTAAATTGTAGTTTTGCATATTCCTTCTTTTAATTTCATATTCGAATTACCTAGGAAGAGGGTGGGTAATGGTGGTCAGTCTCATAATAATGGCTGGCTGATTAAATGTGTAAGTTGCTCCACTCAAAGTTGCAGAATCAGTAGACTGAAGGTCAAATTTAACTAGCCACCATTACTCACCCTCTTCCTATATGCTTGAATATTTTTAGCTCTACTATTTTTTCGTAATTTTGCTTTCCACCCACCCACGTTCCTCTTGTTTAATCAATCTAACTAGTAAGCATCATGTCTTCGCAGAAGGAAATCAGTAGAAAACTGAATCACTCATAACACTAGAAAGAGCGAAAGTATTTCTCAAGCGATGCCAACACAAGCAATGTGCTGGCGATCTGGCGATTTGTCATGTGCTGTGTCCAATATAATAATAATGTCATGTCCATGGATATAATCGGTCTTGCTGTTAAGCTTTGACTACTGAAATTTCCGTTGGCAGCTAAGGTGGTCAAAATCAACCAACAAATTACAAAGCGTGAAAGACCATAAACCAAGCTGGACAGAATCCACTTGCGAAACAATAAAAATGTGGATTATTTTTTTCTTCTTTTTTTTCCGTTTTTGTCGTGTGATTCTAAAAATTAATTCCATAATTCAATAAATTACAACATTTCTAATTTCATTACATTATCCAGGTTTTCTATTTATTTTCTGCTGTTTTTAGAAGCTGCCTGAAAAAAACTGGTAATCCATAAAATGAAAATTAATAGAATGTTTTCAGACCGTTGGTAATTTGCTGCCAATTCGTATGCAGCCATTCTATTCTATATTCTATTGGGATACACTGTAGCAATAAGTCAGTTTTCCTCATTTTAGATCCATCGTTTCAACTTGCAATGCTCCGACGCACTACATACTTTTTCTACTAAATGGATGAACTATGAACTATGGCAGCAGTTGGTATAACAGTACAGTTCAATTTTTATTTTGATGGTTATAACTTGTAGCAGTATTACAATAAAGGTTAGTCAAATTATAAAAACGAAGCTTTTAGAGAAAGCATTTGGGTTTGTTTGATAAAATCATAAAATCTGACAAACCTTTGAAGAGTAGAACTTGGCTATAACCTACTAGCACTGACGAGTTATGTATTGACATTACGGCAGTCGTATACTTACTATTGGATGTATACTTTAACCGCAAGGAGTTCAGCATTTTGAAAAATGTAATGAATACCAAAACTACAGCAATTACTACTACACAAATAGATCAGATTATATTTTCTTCTTGCCGTCTCAATTAGCGACAATATTCTTGTTCTTATAATCACAACTAAATTCGTTTATTGACATATTCACTGACCTGCATTTATGCGTAGCCCCAGGGACAATTAAACAAGGTAATTTATAAAGATAAACTTAAATTCTTTTGCATGAGATCTTTGAACAATTTTAACGTGCAATAAACAAGTAAAAACCACAAAGGAGACAAAAATAATTCACGCATCGTTTATATGATTATTCTCGTTGCCTCTGCAGCCGTAAGTTATTTAAGAAGTGTTCTTATAGTGGCAAGCGATGGGTTTCGTTGCACTGGTAAGTATAGGATGTAAAGTTGTAATTGTCAGTGTTTAGAGCGCGCTACGAGTTGTATGTCTGTTCTCAAACAACTCTTTTACGGTAATACTTTCTAGCTAAAAACCAGTACGATACGACTGGAGGAGCCAAGACTTATAGACTAGCTAGAATAAGGATTAACCACCTATATTAAAAATAAATAGAAAAAATTTAAAAAAAGTTTAATCTCATCATTATCTATCGAAAATTCGCATGTATTTTCGAAATTTTAGCAGTTGGAGTGCAATTCACATTCCTCGAAGGTATACTCATTATTTCATTCCCTTATTGATTTTTAAAGCATATTTCAGATTCAAATGATCATTTGTTTAAGTTATAAAAAAGCTATAAACGTTAAAATAGATTAACGCATTCGCATGAACATTTCACTCGGCTTAAAATCACAACAAAATATAAACTAAATAACGGTTTAAATAGCATTACATTTTCATGCACAGGAGTAGAAGTATCAACAAAAATACTCATAAGACATAGGTCATTTGACACGAAAGTCCATTTGACATACCGTAAAGCTTCTAATAGAACCCCGGGGTTCTATTTTAAAATTTTATCCGCGACCTGGGTTGTATTAGAGACACGGGTTATACGCAAAATCAGCGCTCTCAAAAGCAATTTTTTAAAATTAAGGGACCATAAAGTACTTAAACTAAGGCAGTAAAGGCCAAAACGTAATTATAATACTGCTTAACGTTACGCCATATGATAGTGTATTGAAATATAAGCTGAAATATGAGTTGGACTAGGCTCGCAGTGTATTAAATACCCATGGTGTATTGGAGACCCGGGTTGTATTAGAGACCCGGGCTGTATAACAAAATAATCAGCCAGAACCGGGTTGTAATAGCCGGGTTCTATTAGAGACCCGGGCCGGGCTGTAATAGAAGCTTTACGGTAGGTGTCCAGTGGACAGGGGTGTCCCAGTGGACAGGGGTGTCCCAGTGGACAGGGGTGTCCCAGTGGACAGGGGTGTCCCAGTAGACAGGGGTGTCCCAGTAGGCAGGGGTGTCCCAGTAGACAGGGCTGTCCCAGTAGACACGGCTGTCCGAGTGGATCGAGCTGTCCAAATGGACAGAGCTGTCCCAGTGGACAGGGCTGTCCCAGTGGACAGTACTGTCCCAGTGGACAGGGCTGTCCCAGTGGACAGGCTGTCAGGCTCAGGTTTATGTAATGGTTCATGCAGGTTCAATTATAACTCAAAATAAGGTGCACTGCAGGTGTAATCATAACGTCGTTAATCCGCGAATTCAGGTATTACATCTGTCTCATTAAATAACAGCATTTTAGTCCTAACGCCTAAGATAGCATTCACCATCATTGAATCCGAGTTTATGCGAGAGCTGAACAAAAAAGTAATGATCCAAAGTGTCGTAGCAAGTTCATTTTTCCAACTTTGACGTTATACGATTCACATGTGAAATTTCTTATGAGAGAAAAGAATGCGGGAGGAGGTTGTGTACCTCAGCGGACGGGGGGAGTGACACGGAAAAGGGCGGAAGCATCTTGGCTGAAGGAGGGGGAGGGGGGACCAATATTGGAAAGGAGACTAGAAATTGCTCAGAAAATAAGAAAAATGACTTGGAGGTGGTTATGAACGAAATGGATGAAGTATTGACTTCTCACTTGCTTCAAATTCCTACATCAAACTTACTACAGCGCACAGATAAACGTTGTCAAGTTCAGATTTGGTGGTAGCGCAAGTGTTTAAATGTAAAAATACGTGATTCAGTAAGCGCTGTTTATATAAAGGTAACAAGATTATACAGATTCACCTTTTGACATCTGCTTAGTGCTGATACGGGTCAAAGACCAAAACTCATTAACTCAGTGGCAATTAACAGAGAACTATCATGACAAACAGTGTGAATATCGCAGATAGGAGTAAACACAAGCAGAAATGAAAGTAAAAGTTATACGGGTGAAAAAGATGACTTTAAAGTAAAGGCAAAAATAAAACCGTATGGGAAAGCTCTAAAAATATCCAAGACGTCTCAAGTGATAATTTAGGCTTTTTAAGAGAAGGCGAAAAACACGTCCTTTCATAAGCAGTAATTTATTCAATCTTCCTCGATCGTCCAATTCAATCCCTGATTTCACATTCATCGTAGTAGTAGTGTGCGTATGTGTGATCAGTGGCCGCCGTTCAAATATTACCGCCTTTAAAAATCTGTCCATCTAATATTCATACAACCTATAGTCTCAACTATCTTCACTACTGATTTCAGCTTCTTTCCTTGAAAAATCTGGCTATGTAAAATTATGAAAGTTTTGAGTACTTTTTTGAATTGGTCACATTTAAGACCCTACTTTACCATTAACTTTAAATGTATTGATCACATTAAGGGCACTTGGGCCGTTGTAAGACTTTCCGCAGTTTTTTCGTACAATGACCTGTATCTCTTGCAACTTTTAATTTTCGACACTGATCATTTTTTTTGTACATACAGTATTAGTAGAGAAGTACAATGATAGCTTCTTTGTTACTGTACGTTGTCTGTGGAAAAAGATACAGATTTTCAAAGTTGATAAAAAATGAACCCGATCACACATACGCACTCCCCTACTACAAATTATGATTTAATAAATAATTGAAGAATTTGTCGTTGATTTCGCAATGACCACATATTTGGTCATCGTCAATAAATAGTTGATCTAATTTAAAGCTCAAATGAAATCTTCCCTGATTATAATTTTCATAATATGAATATCAAGAATATTATAGAATAATAAAATACTCTAGAATTAAATAATGGAATTAGTATGTATGATTTAAGAATGACTAGTTGGTAATGAGTGGTTTAAGATCGACATGCAGTTTGTTGTTTACAAACAATCCGTGAACTAAATACTCGTGCATCAAACAAATTATACATAGGCATGCTGTAAGGATAAATTCATATATCATAAAAATGTACATGCATCATCATTCCACATGCTCATACTGGCATTTAATAAAAGCTTATGAAAGTATATAACTTATAATTTAAACTAAAATTATGTAATACTTAACCTATGGTGGTACCTAGTGTGTGTACGTTGAGACATACTGATGAGTAATACCTTGTAAAAAAGTACCCATATATGTATGTCTTAATAGTTTATGTAAACGAAGCAAAATTCCCTGTCGAACTAATTGCAAAAGCCACCGTTATTCTTTGCTCTGTATTAATAAGTACTGACATCATTAATTTGTTTGTATAAACAACTAATAAAAATTATTTTGAGCTTTTTAACATGTTAGAAGCTAAATATCGGAAAATAAGGAGTGTTGAGTCTTCTTTATTCTACACTGAGTTATTAAAATTAAAGTTTTAAATAAAATATGCGTACTGAAATTATTTCTCATGTTATTTTGACATTCCCCTACTGAGCTGTATCAGCTGTGCATCAATTATTATACTGTTACGTTTAAGTTTCTTCCCCTGGATGAGTCCAGAGGAAGGAAAGGAAAGAGAGAAACGGCGGCTTGAAGACTAACCCGTGTGAACCAGGCCAGGAGAACGCAGCTTGTGGACTAGTCCTTTGGCCCAAAGGAACTAAACTTCTTGTGAACTACGACATATACATCTATTCCTACCAATGGGCGCTTTGCACTTACATTTAGTTTGTGTGCATGTTAGCGATAAATAACTGTGGGTGTGATTGTGAGGCAAAGGGGAAATTTAAAAATTCCAAAGGAAGTACAAAAATAATTATATCGTAGTTTTTTTTGCCACTTTTTTGGCGGATATTGTATTTTAATTGTAAATATTTATTGCGGGCTACATTTAAAATTATTATTACCAACAAGGGTCTCAAATTCCTTTGTAGGAACTGTCGACGTGGAAGCCATTATATGTACGACCGATTGCAGCCTACGACGTTTAATTAACCGACATACTAATTCTAATATATGTACAACAGAGATAGGAACACATGACGTGATTCCAAAATTTATTGTCAACTCCCATCTCATAAATGTAAAAGGGGCTTAACCTCAGTTTAAAATGTATCCATGTAGTTGTAGAGGAGGTTCGTTATCTTCAGCATTCATCTCCTTTCTAGGTAATTTTCGTTTCATTTCCAAAAAATTCCCTTCTATTGTGAACAAGAATCCCAGCTGAAAACCAACTTTGGAAAATTTCTAAACTTTCCCACATTCAGAATCCAAATTCAGCCACCTACCTTTTTTCTCAAGTCATAGTCACACAGATGTATATATATTATGTAGGTACCTACCTACATGTCTCAGGAGAAATGTAAAAAAAAGTTGAGTCCGCTTAGAACTCCAGGTCTATACAGAAAGAAAGTCATAAAAGAAAAATAAGACGTGTGATGGAGATGGAAGTCAGGAGGGAAACTACTACATACTACAACTACTCCTATTTCTGTGTGTACAAAAAATGTAGAGATTAGACTTGGAAAAAGAGTTTCATGACTTTGTATAGCTCATTTTTAAATGGTCCCATATAAATTTAAAAGAGTGTGAGATTCGAATATTTATAGTTGCGATGGAATCCCGAATCCAGATAGAACTGTATAGAAGTTATGGATAAAAAGGTCTATAGCCCTACCGGACGCCTTTCACCTCATGAAAGTTTCATGAACTGGATAAATAGACAGGGAAAGTTGTACATTTTATTAACGTATTACAGTATGTCATGAAAGTTGCTCAGCATTTAAGTCATAAATCAAAAGGAACACGTATGAGAGAGAGAGAAAGCGTAGGAAGGGAAATGAGTGAAAATTGTGAGTTTGATGACGCGTGTTGATGTGAGATGCACTACGAGACGTGGAAGATGAGGACGAGAGTGCCAGGGCCAGAATGAGCTTTCCCTATTCTATTTTTTTTCTTATCCGAGACGTATTTGGAAAGGTAAAGATTAAGAAGAAAGCGTGGAAGAGATAGGGAAGACAAGTCGGTCCATGAACAGTCCTTGTCTCTCTATTGCCTATACACTCCATAATTCCAATTCCAACTCCAACTCTGGCTGCTGAATATACATATATTATTTGTGTTGAGTTGAGGAGGAGAGATGAGTAGAGTGACAATAGAAGCCGAAATGAAGACGAGGACCCCGTCTTATTCGTATTCATCGATTCTAATGGAAGCGAGAAAAGGAAAAGTTGTAAGGGCGTGCGCGAGCGGGAGACGAGAGATGAGGGTATCTTTCTCTCTCTCTCTCTCTCTTTCTCTCTCTTCCTAGATTTTCCTCGGCTCCACTTCTTTAGAACCAAAACTTCACCATGGACTTGACTGTACTGCAGAATTGTAGCGTAGCGTAACGAAACGTGTGGACCATTTGAGCCGCTTGCTTGGATACGGATGCTGAGACTGAGAGACTGAGGCTGAGTGAGAGTCTGTTTTTCCTCCACAATGGAATACATACGGCTTTTCCATGACTTACTATGGCAGGGAGACTACGGCTATGACTCTGCCTATATACTATGACTTTACCTCTCTGTCTCTGGTTTTGGTTTGGTCTTCTCGGGAACTTGGATGGAGAGTGAGGACTGTGTGTGTGTGTGTGTGTGTGTGTAATGCAAGAGGTAAGAGGAGAAGCAGGAGCATAAAGCAATGTTTGTTAGGATGGTGCGGTGTGTGTGTGTGTGTGTCTCGAGTTCTCTGGATCTGTGTAGCGTATCTATTCTGGAGTAGTTGCAGTTGCCTCAGTCACAATCTCCTTCCCTCCCTCGTCTCAGTTCGTACGGAGAAGAACCATGGATGGGAAGAGGTCGGAACTCCGGAGGAGCTGACACGCGGTCCACACTCCAGCATCTCACTTACCCGTCATCATCGTCCTCGTTGACACTCCGAACGAAACACTTATCGCTTTCTCAATACCTTTCACTCAGTGCGAAACATCTACCCGTATTGGACATTCTTTTCTCTCTCCCTCTCCTCTTCTTTCTCTCCAGTCCTCAAGTCTTAGTCACACAACACCACACACTCATCACACTCAAAATATGAATTACCCAATAATATTGACAAAGACTTAGTTACCCTCCCAAACTAGAGGCCACTTTGGTGTAGTTCCCCTGTATACACTCGTTATTTTCACACTTATTTCTTAAACAATTTCTCCACAAATCCATACAGCTGACGTTTGTTTACGAATATACAACTATACAGTATAATCCTCCTCCTTTTTTTGTTGAGATAATCAGAATAACCAAAATAAATCTAAAAATTTAGCTACTTTCAATACAGCAAAAAAATTTTTGAATTTTACCTTTGAACTTGCCCTTTAAACTGAATACTAACCCCTAAACTTAATACTTCAAGCAGTGTTGTTCAGATAGTATTTGACATACCATATATAATACTCACCCTTTGTTGAAAAAAATAAAACCTAGTGCAATTTGACGACAGAGAACAAATTCAAATTTATATTCCATTTCGGAAATGGACTTTGAATTAAAAGTTTTTTGGATGCTATCAGATTGAGGTTGACTGTCGTTGAGTGGTGGAGTGTCAGGTAGTTGGTTGGTTGGAAAGTTGGGGGATTAAAGGAGAATTGTACACGAGAATCGATTAATTTCCTGTGGTTTGTGATTTACCTACACATAGCTCTCTATATCTTGTATAATGACCGTTTTATATCCTCATCCTGACTAGAACTACCCCAACGAGGAACATCATAAAACATGGTGGAGCTTGTCTACTATGAATTACGAGGCAGAAGTTGCCGAAAAATTTTACGTCGAAATGGATCACCACATAAAGTAAGTGCCAATTTTTTTTTACTCGCTCTCTGTCTCTCTATCTCCTATTCTTCCTTTGTACATGCCATAAACGTAAACTTTTCTTCTCCTTTCTCTCCACGAACTATCCCCATCTCGAGTAAAAAGATAAATCCTATGACTTTACTTATGACTTATGGTAGCGTCCCAATAAGTTTAATACATTTTCTTTCGTCGGCGGCATTGACTTTGGCGGAGGGAGACGGGAGTGTGGCATTGGCCATTAGGACTTTGGCGTAAATGTAGATAATACGTGAATGAGCGGGAGTGTGAAGTGAGCGTCTTGCCCAAGACTAAAAAAGAACGTTCCTTCCACACACACAACTATATTTTAAGGGAAGTACAGTAAAGTAAGCCAAGCATGTAATTTCGATAAGACATCTGTCACAGATTTATATACATCTATGAGCATTCTAGCGAGACTAGTTATGAGTTAATATTCTGTATGGCGTGTAACATCTTCTCTCTCGCAAACAATCCCGACTCCAGTAGTTCCAGTTCCAGTTCCAGTTCCAGCCCAGCACAAAGCAGAAGGACTGAACATCATCTTTGGAAGAGCACAAAACAACAGCAGCAGTAGCAGTAGGAGTAGTAGTTAGTTCCCCGTCCAAGTTCAAGTGTATCATCATGAGCAGAAGAGCAGAAGAGTGCCTATCTCCATACATGGAATAACGTAGCTAGTAACTTTGTAACATGTACCTAGTTTGTTATGGGTTCTGCGTCTGAAGTCTAACTGTAGTTTGTAGCTGTGGACTTATGTATGAGTATGTACGGAGTGTGGATCCGTCAGACGAGTTATTTCTTACATTATGTATGGACATCAGTTTCCTTTGGGGTCTCCAACTGTGAAGCATTTATAAACAAATAAAGAGACATCTTTGTCTTCCTCTTCCTCCACAATGTTTTTCTCTCCGCACTGTACAAATAAGAGGAATTTATTCATAAGACACTTTCTTTCCTCATCAAGAATGAATCTTCTTTAACGACTACAAGCTCTCCTATGGCTCAACACACTACATATATAGCATGTTCCATATTCCATACAGTCCCAGTACGACAACAACGACTTACGAACTAATCACTGGCATGTAATATGTACCTACAACTCTTTAAAAAATACAACTCGCTAGCATTTATTTTTGGGATGTTTCAAAATATTATGATATCCACGTCCTTATTACTATTTAGGTATTTTGGGCAATTATGCTCCAGCACGCTTCCTTGTTACTGTCCCGTCTACCCATTATTAAGACTATTATTATTAGTATATATTGCTATTGTTAGCAAAACATTTTTCCTTTCTCTCTTTTGCTTTTCTTGTGTCTTAGAAACTTGGTCATTGTCCTCGTCTCTTCTAACTTATTACCTTGTTGGTTTGGGTTCTCTGCTGTGTGTGGTATTCCGTACATTTACCTGTACGCTCCTTCACGCTCTTCTTACTCAATGTATTATGCATGTATGAGCTCTCCCAGGCTCTGTATTTTATTCTGACCTATGTGATAAATATTAAATTATACGGACTGATGTTTGTGTTAGAAATATGAGCGAGGGAAAATATAGAATCATACATTATTCATTGTTCTCATAAATTTATATTAAGATCATACAGTCAGAGGCAGAGAGAGAGAGATCATCATAATCATAAGCATCTCCTACACTAATAGGGAAGTTCAAGGCGTGGAAATTTATTATTATAAGTTTGTAATTCATTTAAAGTAATTCTTTACTTGTGCGCTCCTTTCGGAATAGAAAACAAAATTTATGACATGAGTCGTAATAGGAGTATAGGAGTAGCAACCTCATTTTAGACTGCGGTTTCCGTACATGTGTGTGTGTGTGTGTCCTTGATAGAATGGATAAACGGAGAAAATACATAGAGGTAGGTAGGTACATACACATGTTATTTTAAGATATTTATTTTTTTAGACGGCGGCGATACGGTCTACAGAGATGCCCTTGGGAAATAGATATCAAAATCTTTTGTTTTTTTTCTCGTATGTATGTAATGTAATGCAATAGTAAAATAAAATTTGAAGAAGCTCTCAAGAATCCTATTACGTTATTGCTTGTAAATAAGAAGGGAAATATTTGGGAAAGGATCAAGAATGGACACAAATTGTTGGAGTGATCCTCACTCAACTGGAACTACAAGTCGAAACTGGATATAGAAAAATCCAGTTTGTTTCCCCCTAAATGTCCGAGAGACCATGTTTCAAGTTTCCATGCCCATGGTTTCCTCCCATGGTTTCCTCCCATGGCTTTGGTTCCTTTCTCTCTCTCGCTCTCTCTCCCTCTGTCTCGACTGTCTCGACTGTTTTATCATGAATACATTGGGAGATTGGGAGAAAAAGGAAGCGATTGAGAAAATCAGCGACTCCCGAGGGAGTCTCAAATCCCTCAATAGGTAGTATTAAAGGTCTCTGAGCTGCAACTATTCCATCCTCCCCAACCAAATAGTTATTTAACTGCCCTCATCTATTTTCTAAATAAATACATTCAAATAAAGACACAACCAAGCCTAATATATTATGTACCATTTTCACTCACACAATACTCCCAATAATCCCAATCTAACTACTACAACCGACTTTACGCAGGGAGTAGCCCATAACCAAGTTTGTGGATTTAAATTGTGAATAAAAGTCACCATTATTTTAAACCCATTCAAATAAACGATACATTGAATGAAAAAAAACATGATAGAAATTTTAACTGTAGGCTTACTACATTTATTTTGTTTTGCGATCCAAGCTGAAACAAAACTACCTATAGATAATAACTGAAACCACAAGGAATGTAGCAAGTTTTCTACACGAAAAAGAAAACGGCATTTGCACGTGTAGTTTTTTTCCTGTTCCTGTTTGTGCGTGCAAATCCTTAGTGCAGAAAATATTTATTTATTATCAGAACACACAGGGGGCATCATCATTTTCATTGGTTATTTATTATTCAAAGTAATATTCGTAATCGCAACTCAGTGAACCGAGGGACAATGTTGAAATCGCCAATATCCCGCACAGGTTTTTTCAAGTGTGTTTTCAAGCGTACTATAACTTGCTTGGAAGAAACATTTTATTATTCATTTTTCCAGTGAATTATTCTAAATCCTAAAGATTTTCAAAGTAATGAAAATTGGAGTACGTCCAATAACGTCCAACATTACTTTGGTAATAGGGCTTGAAAAAAGAAAAAGATGGGATTGACAGCCTCAATGATTTTTTTCATTTTGTTTCGATTCGATTATTTATTTTAACCTAGGAATTTAAATAACCAATATGAAAATTATGTTACTATGTATTGGGTTCTAACATAAAACACTTTTCAAATTTCAAACCTACATAGAAACAGGGGGAAAATTGCCCCTTGCAAGTTGTTCTTTTTTATTTTTTGACAGGAAATTACTTGAAAAATTCTTTGTTTATTCAGATTTTTGCCGTCGTTTTGAGCCAACTTATCACAAAACAAATGTGCGGCTCTTAAAATTTCCATCGTTGTTTTTAATTCTGAATATCGTTTATTTAAATCGGTCCAAAATTGTGATTTTTATTCCAAATTTATGGATTTCCTTACAGTTGGATGATTCACCCTGTAGTATGTCGGCATGTAGTCTGCTCTGCGTACCAATGCCAGCTTTCCGCTCACAGAGAAAATTTATAGGGATTTTAAAAGGAAACTAAATGTTGTGTGAGATAGAGGAGGTAGAAATCTATGGAGGTAGGTACAGGTAGTACGCGTTGTGTAGGCAGGAGGAATCTGAACCTCATTGGTCCCTAAGTTTCTGGTAGAGTTGAGCTGGATGTGTTGGATGATAGTCTAGAGTAGGTGCTTGGTGAGCTTATGGAGGTATGTAGTAAATATTTAATGGAACTATCTCTGCCTCTGGCCCATAATATTTACTAAATAAATAGATAATCGTATTCCAGTCTTGACTCTCCGTTTCCCGTGATTGTAACAACTACACAAGAACAACACACTCCTTGCTACTTGTTCCCATAGTCCGGGTCCCTCCACACTTCCCTCTCCCATCATTCCCACTATAATAATCTTCAGTGGTTTCATGTAGATTCTAGGTAGTTTTATGACCATAGCAAATAAACGAGGGGCAGTAAAAACAAGTATAAAGACTACACAGTCCGTAAGATACTTTCACGATTATTTTAACTTTTACTGCTTCTTTATTGCCCATTTTCTCAAGGTGCTAATTGTGCGTCAGCCTCGCCATCCCAGCCAAATGAACCCTGTCCACCTTCTATTCTTTTCCGCTCCCGCTAATGTAATAAACTTGACTGTATAATAATGCAGAGCTTGTTTGTAGGTTAGTACAAGTTTTACAGTCTTACCACATTGAAACGGAACATCTGTGTCAGCTTCCATTACGGAGTAGCCATGTACATGCTATTAGAGATGCCCAAATCCAAATGATATCCATTTGTAGTGACGGGAGGCGGCGGGGCTGGGGGAAAAAAGTTGATAGCATTCCACTTGAGTGTGTAATGACGACTGACAGTTCATTTAAAGATGGGAAGAAGTGAAACTTGTGCAGTCTGTGCATATACAATGTAAAAGGTAGGCACCTACCCACATGAAAGGTTGTAGCCATATCGTAGTCGTAAAGGAAGACACACACACACAGAGAGAGAGAGAGTGGAGCATACAGTAGTTCAAATCTTGACAATTTTTTTTCATTCGGTAATTGTGTGTCTGAAGTCTGTGTGGTTGACTGGCCTTGCATATACATACATATACTTGTTTCTCTTTGTCAACTCTGTCATTTTAGAGAAAACTCTGGGAATAATTTATGAAAGTGTTCCTCCTTGATGGCTCATAACAGGGCCATCGAAGCTGTCACTTGACTATAATCACCACCATCACATCTCCCTGACATAGGAGAATGAAATATAGAAAGTCGTCTCTGAATTAAAGACGCTCCACTCCAGCGCTCCAGTTCCAGCTCCAGCTCTCCAGAGGTGAGGCGAAACGACTACGCAGAGTGAGACAGAAACAGACAGAGAAGAGAGAGCCTTGAGTTTTAGAACAAATTTTAGTCGGAAGTTTATATCTGTGCTCTAGTATAAAGAAATAGTCTCGAGATCCTGCCATGTCGAAATTTCCTGTCCCGAATCCCTCGAGTATGTATATACCCACCTACCTAACTACCACTCCTGTGTTTGGATTCCAGGAAAGCAAACTAAAATAATGCATTATACATAACATGATTATGTATAGCTACCTACCTACGAAATTTTTCTCCCTTGAACCTTGTACTTGAAGCTTACATATGTGTAATGTTAATGTGGTGTACCGGGTACCGTCCCATAGTTCCCAGTATTTTTGTCCCTGGAATGGAAACATGTGTTCAGCTCCGGAGCTATAGGGCTGAGATGATGCTGAGAGTTATGACGAATGGAGGGAGGATGGTGGTTGATGGTTGGTGGTTGGCTTTGGCGTTGGCGTTGGCGTTGACATTGGCGGTGGTGGTTTCCATTCAGGACATACCACGGGATAGAAGGGAGACAGATATTATATTATATATATATATATTTTTCCTGTGTATTTTCAATTCTCAATTCTTTCTCTTTGTTTACCTTGACGAAGATGAAGTGAGTTCAGGATTAAATTAGATGAGATCTCAATTCTAGTCGCTGCTGCTATATACTTGTATAATTTTAAAAAGACGAGCGTTGGGAAGGGAAGCGTGAGGGAGCGTGAGTGCTCAGTAGATAATTCTGTGGTGAAAGAGTGACTATGGAAGGACGGACAGAGAGAAAACCCTCTCTCTCTCTCTCTCTCTCTCAGTCTCCCACTCTTCTGTCTCTCTTCTAAAGTATGCAGGTACAATGTGACGCTCACTCTCATGGCCAAGTGTTTCTCCTCCGTCTTTTCAGTTCGTTTTTGGTTCCAACGTTACGCTCCTCCATAGAAAACAAGGTGGATCGATACTCGTATCGAAGGTACCAGATGTACAAAGTCACGATGAGATTTTATATTTTCAAACTAGAAACTTTATTCCTGTCACATGCGCACCTATACCTATCGCTCCTGGGTCGCGGTCATATGTATATCCGTGTATAGCACAATATAGGTAAGATACCTTCCGCATGGTGTACAAGTAAAGTGGGTAGTGGGGACGAAGGGCTTCCTCTTTCCTCCTTTCCTGTAATATGTATTCTGTACATATTATCAAATCAAGGATTGTGCGGAGGCTGCACATGTATGGTCCTACCTATGTACCTAAGTAGGGACGGAGCTATACAGACCCACATGAGAATATGAGCATCAGCAATGGCACTGGCACTGGCACTGGCACTGGTCTGAAGAAAAAAATTAGAAAACGAGATACGACCATCTAGGCTTATCAGAGACACTCGAATTGCTCCGTATTGTGCTAGTGACGCTCTACGTTGACTACGTTCCCGCTCTTCAACACAGTTTCCTCTTTCTCTCTCCAAGCCGTGCATAAAAAGAGATGAGGGAAGGTTCTCAATATTTACTGTTATGGATCCAGCTCGAGTCATGTACCTAGTTCAACTCACTCTGGTTTACGACACGTTTCTGCGGATGTAAATACAATCATGTAAATATGCCATAAACTATTATTGTGGGGAGGAACAGGTAGTGTTAGGGACTCATTCCAGAACGAGGGATCCATTCCAATTTTCTTCTCTCTCTGGCTCCAGGCTACGACATGTACATAGGTACTCTCATTTCTCCTTCTAATTTCCTCGCCTCTTCCAGTCAATTTCAGTCTTGGACGAGTTTTCTCGACGAGACGTATGTGCGTAGTATAGAAATTCAGATTATCAAATCTGGGCGCGGAGGGCTCTTTTTATTCTCGCACATTTAAAAAGAAATGCATTGCGGTGGTCCAATTACCGTGTAGGATGTAGAAAACCAGGCCATGGCCCTGTCTCCCTCCGTCATCGCGTCCTTTCCCCCCATCCGAAGCAAAATTGCTAATTGCCTCAGGGAAAATATTTGGTCCTTTTGTCTAAATGCCTCACTGACAGAGAGGCACATGTTCCGAGCTTAAAATTCCTTCTTTTTTGTCTCCTTCTTCTTCTTTTTTTCCCCATCCCTTTTATGTAAATTTGTATTGGCATGTTGAGAGGATTTACGGAGTGAATTTCAAATTCTTATAACGTGAGAGGCTTCCGTTGGAGTTGAAGTCTCGGATTCGGATTCGGATACTCGGATTCTCGGATTCCCTTCAGATTCCCTCCCTTGTCTAGAACATTTACGAGACGTACACACACCTATGAGTACTCGTGGAAGTGGAAGTGGAATTGGAAGGAGACTGGATTTGAAATGTACGACTCTCAGTTGTAAAAAGTGTAGAGAGACCAACAAAACAAAATACTCGTTGACTGCCAGGGAGAGAGAGAGAGACACACACACACGGGGAGAGAGAGTGAGGAACATGTGTGGTAAATGGTGAAGTAGAGGCCGGAGTCAAAGCGTAAAACGTAAGTGAAACGTATGTACAGGAGAGAGCCATGGGGATTGAGAATAATGTGAGTACAGGGAAGATACAATGTACGGAGACTCTCCTTGTCACGCTGATACTTCCCTTTCTTCCCTTATGTCTGTACAACGGGAGTGAAAGAGTAGTTTGTAGCAGGGATAAAAGCATTTTGAGTTCTTCTACTCCTTGTATAGCTCCATGTTACATCAGTTCCGACTTCCTACTACAGAACAAGGGAAACTAGAGAACCAGGGAAATTCCATTAAATGGGTAGAAAGTGAAAGTAAGTTGGTTGTCTCATCTCTTCAAATGCTCGACTTGGACTTGAATGCTCCATGTAGAAAATGTAAGCTCGGGAAATTCGGAACATAAAGTGTTGGGGATCTGTGTCTCATGTATAGACAGGCAGAGCGGAGAGGGTTGCACGGCAAGGCACGGCACGGTGCAGTCCCTGTCTCTCTCTGTGTGCAGAGTGTATTTCCCATATTTTGTTGATGTTCTCATGGAAAATACTACTACTACATACACCATACTATAGGAATAGGATAGGACCTGGGGTTGCTCTTGTTCTCGTCTCCTCTCCTCAGCTCCACCGTGCCAGCCTTGGAGATGGAGGGGACTACTGAGAGGAGGGAAGGGTATTTGAGATTGTACGAGGGAACATTACATCATGAGCTGGGATGAAAGTCTTTGGTGGATAGTGGGATGATTTGATGTGACCAAAAAAAATGTATAGATGGGAAAAATAGAAGAGAAGAGATAGTCGTTCCAGTTGGCAAACACAAGAGAAAGTTGAGGAAAGCATGGGAGGGGAAAGCGGGAGAAATACAGTAGAGGAAAAGCTGGAGCTGTTAGTAAGAGTGAAAGAGAGAGAGAGAGAGAGAGAGGCACTAAGGATCGATGAGCATGTCTCTCTAAAGGGATCCTTTATTGCTGAATTCTGCTTCTGTACGACCACTAGGATGAGATCAGGCAGCATAACGAGAACCAGAGATGCGTGTGTCTGTGCATAGCTCGCTGCCCCTATAGCTCCCTACTGATGACTCTTGAATGGAAATGAAAGGCACGCTCACGGTTCCTTCTATAGTACTTATTGAGTTATAGGATTTGAGTAGATACATACATTATTACTCGGCGAGAGCTCTCTCTTCCTCTATTTGTATAGCAACGGACTTTCCTTCCATCCTCATCCTTCCATCCTCCGCTCCGTGTCCCATGTATGTAGATACATATGAAAATATGACTGAGTGGATGAGGGCTGGAGTTGTAGCTGGAAAAGAATTCCCTCCAGACTGTTGTAGACTATGGGCTATGGCAGGACGGACGGGATGAGGCGAGACTCTGCTCCGTGTTCCATCCCGCTTCATTCTATATAAGTCATTATGTACTTGTTTTTATGTGTGTGCACACATGGAAGTGACGTGCCATCATTTCAAAGTGCACTTTTCCCATAGCTTATTATAGCAGCGAGTTCCATTTGGGCCCGAGTCTAGATGTATACGTAACTTTAGACGAGGGGCCCTCTCCACGCTCTCAACTCAAAGAAGGGATGCAGGAAGGTAGTGGTCGTAGTAGTAGTTGCTTCACTTTAACTTTCCTTCCGAAGAATTGGCTCTTTTGTATCTATTTATTTACCCAGCGCTTCCCAGGACTAAAAGGTAGTAAAGTATGGTCATTTACTTCAACTCCGACGACCGTATTACACTTTTTAACTCTTCTCAAGTACCAACTAAAAGAATCACGCTTCAGATTTTCAAACTCCATTTGTTCTCCACTTAATTTATTAATGGCTCCCGTTTTGTAGCCTCCATGCTCAAGCCCTCCACTTGGGGCATTTCCCCATCCACGGCCCATGAAGAAAGCCGGGCACGGGAGTCGGAGTCTAATGAAATATAGGTGGAGCAGGAGCAGTGCTACTGTACAAATGCAAGTAGGAAACTATGAAACGAGTGCAGATGGGAAGCCGGGCAAGAAGCCATCCTGGAATTTATTTTATTGCATATTGTGTGTGGAGTCCACGTCCAATAAACTCCATGAACACACCGCACATAGCCCAGCGCAAAATACGGACAAGGAAACGGAAAAGGATCTGAGCACACTTACTCCAGAATGGTGGGAGTAGGTACTAATGTAGTAGTCGGCTGAGGCTCAGCCTGAGCCTCACATCAATTCAGATTTGTAGACGACTTAAGGATTTCCACGGATTTTAAACCACTCGAGCCAACAAACAGGAGCATGAGGAACGAGAATGAGACCGAGAAAAACGATGAACGAGTCAACGAGTGTTGAGTTGAGCATGAGACCAGATCCAGTTCCAGTTCCCAGTCCCAAGAACTTCACCTGTACATCACCCTCACCACCACGACAGAGCGGAGTCCAGAGCCGAGGCCGAGACCGAGGCCGAGGAAATGGACAGGTGGAGAGACATAAATATGAATGAGGAAAGGAAACGAGAAGGATATATAAAACCTCAACGTGGGAAAAGAAAGGAAAACATATTAGCAACTCTCTCAACTCCATACATTCCAAATTTCAATCTCCCTACGTAATTGCTTCCAGTCAGATTGGATTGTGTTGGGATATTAAGAGAAATGAAAGGCCATTTGTACGGACTGAATGTGTTGTGTTCCACGTCTATAGAGACACAATCGAAAATTGAATCATGGAGTTAATTAAGCAAGCTGCGTGGCAGAGTTGATTCGATTCCCAAGTATTTATGCGACAGTACAAGTTTCATTAAGCGTCGAGGACGACGCGCGAGGATATGTGAGGAGCCTTTTCCTTTTTCCCTATTTACTCCAAATATACAATGGATATGTCATAGGCTATGTACTCACGGTCGTATGTATGACCCTATCCCCTGCATGGTAAACATATGTCTAATAAAGTATTTACTCCCCCCTCCACATACATGCGTAACTCTTGCGAGGGAGGTACACACTCAATAGTGCTGTAATTTGGAGTTGTGTGGCGCAATAAGCAGTACTCGTGATCATCATACATAATATATAGTGCTGACTGCAGGGCTCTTTATTGTGTACGTATATACCTATATTAGGCAATATAATGAATGGTATGTTAAAAGCATAAAATCGTATTATGTCCCTATAACTTTCACAATCATCTTGTACGTATTTAGCTCATGTCTTAAGAAGAGCTTGAGACAGATTCAGTCACTAATGGATTTCTTTTTTTTTCTCTTTTTCTCTCTCCCTCTATATAGTTACTTCTGTTCCCGGAGGAAAGTTGGGCCCGGAGTGCTACAACTGCTTATTGGCTTCTGTCCGTCTCTTGGTGGTCCAGGTCCAGATGTAGAATCACCGAAGTTTCTGGAAGCCAAAAGTAAATCAATGAGATTTTCCTGCTCAATTGATTTTATTGCTATGATTTTTAAACTATTCCCTCCTCTGGTTCTTTCCATATATATATATGCATTTCCATTACCTTTTGATTCGCTATGAAATTTCATTGGAATTTTTCTTTTTCAATTTCTATTTTTCTTTCTGTCCAAAAAGAAATGTCTATAGAGCCATTTACCTTGGATTTATCGTGGATTGGCGATGGATGTAAGGGAAAATCCACGGATGGGGAAATCTAACCTTATACAAACCCAACACAAAAAAAAATCTAATATAATCGTTGTAGTTTTTTATTTTATTATATTGTTATTTCATTATTATATTATATTATTGTATTTTTGTTTTCTTCTACCATTGTAGGAGATCAGCAAGAGCCAAAATACATGAAATAGAAGACAGTACACTGTGCATCATTGGATCTTTTAAAACGGGATCAGAACCGGACTTCAAAGTACGACTGTTGAGAATTATATTTTTTTATATATTAAATTCTATAGTAGAATCCTATAATTGTTTTATACGTAAAAAAAACTATATGAAATATTCTACTCAAATGTCAAAGTCAAATGTCACACCCACATGCTGCTCTCCTTTCAGCTACTCCAGTGCCAGTAAATAATGTACAACTGTTGGAAAAGCTCAAGAAATATGGAGGCAAAATAAAAACATGAAGAAATCCTTGTTTTTTTTTCTTCTTCTTTTTTTGCTATTAAAAAGTAAATAAGAAAACAGAACATACGTGATATATTTTTTGACAGGATATAAATTGTAAATCTCTCCAACACTGCTGACTTGTTTGATTTCCTGGTTAGATTCTCTCTATATACATCCCTACTTTCCCTTTTCCATCTAACTAGTAAGTAATGCTCAGATGAAGCGTGGAGGAAATATAGATGGAGGATTATATAATGTATATAGTAGACTATATTTCTCCGCTGGGATTTAATGTTCCTTATATATAACGTGTGTGTACTACACAAATAGAGAGGAGAAGCTTTGAAATAAGTAGAATCTTTACTCTCTCCTTTGTATTTAAATACACACAAAAAAGGAAATACAAATACATGTAGGTAGGTAGTTTTAAGTTTACGTTTTATTTTTTTATTTTACACTTGGACTTTAGCTTTGACTTCCATTTGACGCCATTCATTCCGTATAGAATTTTATATCCTTTGTGCAAAAAGAAATAAAAAAAGAAACTTGAAAAAGAAAATGAAATAATAAGCACGCTGCACTAATCGTATTAGTTTTTTTAAAAGTCAAATTGTATGACTTTCTTCTGTGTGTAGGGAAAATGCTGATAAGGCAATAACAATGGAACAATTGGGATTGCATGAGAGAAACTTTTTTCAGTAGTGGAAAGGGAAAGGGAGGGAGAGAGAGAGAAAGTGAGTGAAAGCGTGAAAGGGGAAAAAAGTTTTTTTGCAACTCAAATAATTGATTGTGGAGAGGATTGTTCGTACATTGGGCTGTACATGAAAGGAGATGGTGTGTGGGGACGTGCGTATAGACATTGAAGTGAAAATACCTCGTACTTTTTTTCTTATTCATGTTGTTTAGTATGTAGCATGCCATGGACTACTTTGTATGTATTTGATGTATTTGATTTGAGTTCAGTTGGTGCTCACCTCAGAAGTGGCTCAGGAAGATTTCAACATGGGCTACAGCCTGACAGGTCTTTTGGAGCGTGGTGACCGTCGTAAATATGGACTTCAGCCCTCTCACTTTGTGGCAGTTCGTCGGAAAGAGTGGGAGCCCGAGTCTGCTACACATTTGTATCATGTCTACTCCAACTTTACTGCAAGTTCCCTCTATGATATCTACGACTACCAGTGACTAAGGCTTCAACGTTTTTCCCAGCGCATTTTCTCACTTCAACATCGCTCTCTCACGTACCACCGGCTTGAACTGACCGAGTGCAACTAGTGGACATTTTTCTATACATTTTTATTTGTTTTTGTTGTGTAGTAAAAACAAAATCCTCGTTACTCGTTATATGCTCATAGCATCCAAAACTTTTTGTTCCACCGAATTTTTCAATGTCTGTCTATCTGTCTGTCTGTCTCTCTCCCTCTATCTATCTCTGTACAATTAATGTATATTAATTCAAACTGAAACAAAAAAAATACCTAGTTTCTGTACAATTTTAACAAGTAATGTACATAATTAACCAGAGCCATGTAGACTGGTTTTTATAGTACACTATAAATTCATTGGAATATCATTGTACACACTCTTCCTTGAACTTGATTGATATTCAAAAAGGTTGAGAAAAAATTTGTAAATCGTACACAGAATGTTGTACTAATCAAAAAGAAAATGTAAAAGAGATATAGACATATATTTCGGATGTTAATTTTGTAGATAAATTGATCTCTTTTCAATATGACCAAGATCGACAGAATCTATTGCGTGTGTCAATTATGTACACAAGTCGGATCCTTTATAAATCATCAGCCGCCCAGTACTCCATCCAATGTTCTCCAAACCAAAACTAATCGAAAATACGGGAAAGTAATACACTAAAGAATTTCACAGTTTTAATAATTGACAACATGTATAAATAGTACCTAATTATTTTTTGTAGTTGTGCAAAATTTTCAAAATTGATTACTTAATATGATTTCTGTCAAGTTTTATTGCATTTTAAATTTTGTTGGTTTAGTATCCCTTTTTTCTTGATATCTTGACATTTGTTCATATCATAGAGTCAAAAGTAAATATTACTAATATTTATGTTGAAATATATTTGTCTGCAACTGATACCGAATTTTAAAAAAAACCTGTAATTTGTCAACCAAAACTATTTTACATATGGACTATATATGTAATGCAATTAAAGCGGGATCCAATTTTGAATGTAATCCATCCATGTAATAGGATATATGAGGGTTTATAAAAAAAAGGAGAGTCATCAAGTATCTTCTATTTAAAAGGAGGCAATTGAGCAGATCCTGATCCGTCATTGTATATCGAAACGTCGTATAAATTATTATTGTAAATACTACAGTCATACTAATATTGTCACAAGTCAAAAAATAGATCTACTTAAATCATGTGTAATAATGTTATCGTGTAGAATCAACTATATTTAGTATTATTTGATTTGATTTTGCTACGAAATAGTTATTCAAGACATATTTTAGTTATTAAATCAAAAGGGGTGTGTGACAGATGTTAAAATTTTCCATAATTATGCAATAATAAGTTTCTCTGTATGGGTGCCAAAAATTATTGTCAATTGGAGTTGTGAAATTAATATAATAATTATAATTTAATTTTTAAGTGGAATCAGTTTGGAACAAAATTACATTTTTAAAATCATCTGTGATAATTCTAGTGTTGTTATATATGCAATCTAAAAATTTGTAAATCCAAGTGTACAACAAATGTTAATTTTTTCCGATCTGCCAAATATGCGTAACGTAGTGCAATGTAATTTAATTTGTAATGTTTTGTTATTTAATTTTATTGTGTAAAACCAAAGGCATAACTAATTACACATATAATTATGTCGTTAGAACATTGACCTTCCGCGATTTCTGCGGCATGTATTATTCCAACTACAACGCACAAAGTGTGTGTAAGCAAATGTTAACGGTTCTTTTAGTCAAAATTATTGTAATATAGTCCGCATTATAATCTCTACCTGTTTTGTTTGACGGCGACAATACAAGTAGGTACCATATATAAACAAAGCCCGTCTTTATATATAGTATGTCAGAATACTTTGAATGTTAGATGACATGATTACGTAATATCCTGTAGATACTCCATATCATTATAATATACCCGTAAAAAATTACGAGTTAATGGGAACTCCTTCTTCTTGAGGTGACAATACAAAACTGAAAGTATCAGCGTGCCAAATTAGTAGAACATTAAAAGGTCACATTAGTTACTGAGACGTAGTGTGTGTAAGATTTAAACGTAGGTAATTTCCTTTTATTAACTTATACAGAATATTATACTTGAACATTTAAACTCAAAAATTATAAAGGCTATACTAATAATTTTATGACAACTATAGAACATTCAAAATGAGACATATTATGTAATCTATTATTGACTGTACTATGAAGCCAAAATACGAACCAGTTGAGATATTAATTAATGCAACGCAACGGTGCGGTGTGATGTCGAAAAGAAATTTTTTCTATATTTGTTGGATGCAGTTTATTTTTCATTGTTTCCATATTATTGTACAGCTAAAGATATCGTCCATGATATTACTCAATGTAAAAACGTTGTAAAATTTAAAGTGTTATCTTTAATTATATTGTATCCTTTCTCCGCCCAAGATTTGCCAAATAATTAGAACGTTCTATATTTTTATCACTAATATTTGAGAGTGACAGATGATCTTCTGTTATATTTCACAACACATAGAAACAAGTACACACAAAAAAAGTGAGTAAATTCCAATGGGGAAAACGTTGTTTTCAAGCCACCAGGGTTGAAAATTCCCGCAAAGTCAGGGTGATCATAATATTTATAATTAATAAGGACCTAGATATAAATTTTTAAAAATAACTAAACTACTTGAGAAATGATAATGTTCATGAGCGAACGTTTGGAAATATGATTAATACTTTAGTACAGTTATATAAATATATATAGGTGTCGATAAATTTGTATTTTATAATGTAAATTATTGTTAGTTCATATAAATACAAAAATAAATTTAATCTACCTAGGTAATTGTAAGTATCGTTTTTTTTCTTATACTTTCCCAAAATTGTAATGATATATTTAGGGAATAGGCAAAGAAATGTAAATTTTAGCCACTCTATAGTACCGAAAAAAGGGTTGGCAGTGTAATATAAAAATATAGAAGGAATTTAAGAAAACAATTTTAGTGAGTCATCTTTTTTGAGTTAAAAAATGAGCAAGCTTTTAAAACATATGTAGCTATGTATGTAGTGGTGTAGGCTCCGAATAATAAAATACAAAGAAATTACTATATATAGTTTATACTTTATAGTCTATTTCCGTATAATTCTCGTTCTGAATCTGAAGCTGCTCTGTATGATGGATCTTCTAAAAAAAAGGATCTTCTATAGCTTTCTACAGCCATTCTATGAGACGTAATTGTTAGAGTGTAATTAATTAATTTAGGCTTTTCTCATAACATAAAAAAAATGTAATTATCTACAACTGTATAGATAGAATAGACTCCTTTCATCTTCGTACATATCCGTCATGTAAAGAGGAGGAGATTGTAAAGGAGCGAGAAAACTTTTTTATTCGAAAACTGAAATCTACTTTGCTTGTGTCTCTCCAGATATTTTCTCTAAAAAAAAGTATGTGGCAGTATGAATGAGAGACCATGGGCGAGAGGTTATACAGAGTAGAGTAGGTGAGTTGGAAGTGGAAGGGTCTTTAATCTAATCTATCTGTAAGAGTGGACGTAAAGTGAAGAAAATATAGATAATTAAATGTCTTACTGATAAGAATTCCTCATTTTTCTTTCATTCCATTTAGCTTGATTCCAACCTGTATAGTGAAAGTGGTATATGACTCTGTCTAACTGTGTAATAACGTAGACGCACCTAGGTACTAGTACTTTGTCCTATTAAGAGCGCGATGACTGTATATGTATAATTAGATATGGGTACTCTACTCTCTCTCTCTCTCTCTCTATCTCTCGATATAATTATATCTATGTCTGTGTCTCTAGGTATATTATATTTATACTTGTCTCATGATGCACTTCTGCGTCATTTACTCAAACACATTCCAGTAACTTCCAATGGCAGTGGCGAAAAGACCACGTCTCGTAGAGTCTCCATATACAATTGGAGTTAAAGCATTCTAAAAACTATTTGTAGATTAATGTAGGTAGTTATAATGTACACTATATATATATAATTATATAAATGTAAGTGTCGTATTCTATAGTCAGGTCATTGGGTTATTATTATTATGATGTGATTTAACTTGGTCATTCTTCTTGTCACAAGAGAGAGAGTCTTAATTTTTCTTGTGGATTTTGCCAAATTATTTTCACACACAAAAACTCTGCTTCGTAATATTCGCATTCTTACAAAATTTCGTACACTGCATTTGATTGTGGATGTAGGTAGGTACCTGTCTCTAGTTCTGTAAATTTTATTATACTGACTTGATTACGTAATATATTATGAAAAAAATATGTATATGGTTTTAAATTAAATTATGACAGAGGCTTAGGTTAGTTGGTGACGATTAATTTTGAGTGCTTAATATAGACACTTTGTGGTGAAATCAAGAAGAAAGTTAATCATACTTGTCGTCGTTCTTGGTTGCATTATTAGTAATGGTGTGGTCATAGTTAGTTATTAGCTTCATCCCATATAGTCTGTCTGCCTTCCGTCTCAATTGGATGAACATTATAATTATAATTCTTTGATAACAAATGATCTCAATGAGAGGGGACTGTACCTAAGAAGTTTAGAAGCTCTCTTCACTCATAAGTTCATTCATAGCGTGACATCTAGTTTTCTTTCCTTTCACTTTGAACCCCTATGATTTATTGTGTAAGATTTATGCGAAAGATTCTTTGTTACAGAATGAGATTTCCTTCTTAGTTCTTACTAGTTAGCCTACAGTCTACAGTGTATTTGGGTTAACTCACCATCAGTCAGTTTCTTCGTCTCTATAGCAGTTGACGAGCTCAATTTCATGTGTCAATTCCCAAGCTAATCCTACGTAGACTATGTAATTTAGATATGTAAATAATATAAGCTTACCGTTAGAAAAACGTTCCGAAGGGACACGAAGCCAAAGTACTCAAAATACTCATCAATGTAAAGTTGAATTAATCGAATGTATAAATAGAATATGTACCTATAGGGAGTCTACTAATCATATAAGTCATGTAATTATAATAAGGATTCTGCTGAACTATCAGTAATGTGTATGAGTGATGAACGAACTTTTGTCGGTTAGAAAAAATGAAAACTGGACGTTTTTATGTGTTTCAATTAATTAATTTTATCAGATTGTAGAAGATTATGAGTTGAACTTTTATAACCGTTTTTAATTTTATGACCTGTGATGTCATTGCTTGTATTTTTATTAGGATTTATTTAATACTACAGTACATGTAATACAGATATAGGGTTAGAATACGGAAAAATATCTTCAAAATGTCGGGGGAAAATTTCAATGTATTTTGATGTATATGTTACTTACTCTTGATGTTGTAGGTTAGCTGGAGACAACAGGCTAAAAGGGTGCTTTTTTGTTCAATTTAATTCAAATGTGTAAAAGGGTATGACAATATTTAAAGATAGAAGTTTTTGCGTATTGATTTATGTATGGTTTTTGAGTTCAAACTCAGAAAGAAACATCATTGCCAAGCTCAGTATTACAGATTTTTTCGAGTTGGAGTTGATTCAAATATTAAAATCAATATGGTTGAGAAAATATTATAGTTACGCAATTATAATAATTATGTATATATGTATGCTCATAGAGTCTGTGTATTCTACTTGGTAATGTGAGAGGTCTTGGTTTCCATTCAGGAATGATCGACAGTGACACATACTACATAGTACATGGCAAGTATTATTGTTATTATATTATCTTCTTATTATAAAGTAATACCTCTCTTTATAGTATTTCTGTGTTTTGCAAAAATATCTGAAATTTTCTGGAAAGAAATATAAATAGGTAGGTACTTCATATAATATAATTATACGTGTATAATTATCAGTGTATTTCCTAATTGTGCCATTGCGTGCGCGGGGCAAAGCGTTTTATTTTCCATTAAATGGGCAGGGGACTGAAAAGTAGATTAAATGAAAACGAAATGTTCCAACTCCAGTAAACGACTCGAGTCCAGGTCCAGATTGCCACATTATTTTGCAGGTTTACTTGTTGAAAGCAAACTGCAAGCCAAAAAAGTGGAGGTTTACATTTGACATTTATACAAATTGCAGTCCTAGTTTTCCCTTCACCAAAGATATTTCTAATTACATAGGTAGGTAGGTACTTATGTTGTTTTTGTATGTATATTAATGAATCTACTGGATATATTTGTGCTAAACTAAAATACACACTTAAGCATTACATATTTTATTGGCTAAAATGTTATAGCTATTTTTATTTTGTAAAATATATCTTACATATGAGAGTGTGAAATCTACCCATTTACATTGGAAGCAACGCTCAATTGTACTCTCTATATAATATGGGCTTTTATGTAATAAATATCGTAACTACCTAGATGAATATGTAAATTGGCTATGAGATGTGAAAGTTAGTAGACCCGATCCCATAGTATAAGTAATTACAGTTGATTTACACGCATATTATACAATTGTCTTGAGGATATTATACCATTTTATTTAAGTGTAATAAGAAACTCTGAATCTCTATAACCAAATGACATTGCTACTGTTAAACTTATAAGTTGTGAAAGAAACAATAAATTTTGGTTAACACATTATGTTCTATTTAAATTAGCATTTAAGCATCTTTTCTTTAACTCTGGTTTCTTCTTTCCATGAAAATATATGAAAGCAACAAAGAATCTACTGGGCATACAATTCAGTTCTGCATTAAAGTGCTTGACATTTCCTCCGAATTTTATTTGATTTTTTGCTTTAATAGAGCTTAATATCTGAGAAGGGATGTGTACATAAATCGTTTTAGGGTACAAATTTGCAATTTTTCAAAATTAGTATTAGTCATCAGCATCAATTACAATATATTCAGGAGGGGGACATATTTTTTGGTTTTAAATAAAATTCTAATTATTATTTAGTATTATTTCAAGTTTTAGTATTCAAGTCACAATAGTCAAACCACCGGAAGTAATAATGCGGGTTTTGTGTGATAAGTCATTCTCCAAACGGCAGGGCCGGATATTGCGGCCAGCGCAGGCAGCCCCCGCTGCTTGAATTTTCAAAAACATTTAAATGGAACATTTTGCAGTTTTCAAAAATATATAAAAAAGAATATTTTGACTTTTCAAAAACATGCAAATAAAACAACACCTTTCTAAAAACATATAAATAGAACATTTTGCAGTTTTCAAAAATATATAAAAAGAATATTTTGACTTTTCAAAAACATGTAAATAAATTTTTTTGCGCATTTCAAAAACATGCAAATAAAACATATAACACTTTTCTCAAAACATGCAAATAGAACATTTTGCACTTTTCTGAGTCAAGTAAAAAGAGCATTTTAAAATTTTCTAAAGCATGTAAATACAACATTTTGCTTTACCAAAGAAAACCATCAATCAAATCAATATGCTGGTTTTTGTATGGAAACAAATTGCTACCTAAAAGAAAATCCTTCGTCCGGCCCTGCCAAACAGTAAGGAAAATAGATAACTTGGTAGACAACTTGGTAGAAAAACGGTAGAAAAATTGCGTTACCTTTGAATTTTGTGTAGGTTAGATACATAAAAAATATATACTGTCAACCAAATAGTTTTATTTTGCAGGGGAAATAAAAAGGATTTATTAAAAGCATCTACGATTACAATGTCAAAATAGTTTCCATCAGTGTATTGCATTTATGAATTTTATTATTAGAATCTAGTTCCTTTATTGGGTTATAGCTACAGAAGAATTCTCCCTATCCCAGAATCCCAGTATAGAAAACGAGAGATATGCTTCATACATCTTATACTTGTGAGAGCCAAAATTGCAAGTCAAGTGCCTCCACGTTCATCCACACATCCATCCTCATTTCATGTTAATCTATTCCATATTTTGAAAGAAACACACACAGAGAGGACAGAGACACACACCAACTGCACTAAGCTGCACTGGGTGAGTCTATTGACTCCTCACGCACACACACAGACGGAGGAACCACACGTACAGAATATACCACTCTTTCCGTACTGCTCCGTACCAAAATAAATTCCCAAAGGATTTATATTTTTGAAATGTAAAATACATGAGATGATGATGATGATGATGTCATTGGATTTTGGATGATAAACGTATATCCGTCAAATCTAAACAACAATGGTGAAAAACTAATAAGTTGTGTATGTACACGGTCGTTGTACCTGGAGTTGTTGATTTGTTCCCTGGGCCGTTCCTTTTGGTGATCCTTTGGAGACACACGGTACACTTCTAGGATTCTATTCTTTCCTTTATTATGGAGGGAAGAGGAGTGAGTACCCGCATACTCTCACAGATATAGTTTGTTAGTTGTCTGCTCCGTTGTTTGGATTAGGAATGATGGTCGGTCCTATGGGTCTGGCCTATGGGCCCATGACAGTGCTAGTTCCTTGGTTCATATAATATGAGGAAGGCGGAAATCAAACAAGGATTTTGAGGACCAATGAAGTTTTTGAAAATATGATGGAAGATCTAGTATCTAGCTATCTATGGACTGTCGGTAATCGTGCGTCATTGTGTGTCAAGACCAGATGCCTCTTACTTAGCATAGTGTTCCACTTTTCCTGTGCTTCAACACTCAAATCATCCCAAAATCTCAATTTCTTTTCCCCCCTCCTTCAGACTCTCCATCCACACACACTCGCATGTATTTTTCAACATCTCCGACAAGGACTACGACATGAGTTCCATTATGGATGTCCGTGTACAGTAAATTGCTATAATATGAAACAGAGTTTACCTCCCACCCTTTCTCTCCTTCTACAGATAGCTTCTTCTTTCTCGGTCCATGTCTGTCGTCGTCGCGAAAAGTATCTTGATCGCACAAGAAAATTCTTTTTCCCCCTCAAACAATCTCATCGTTAAGCTTCACTCTCGACTCTGCAGTCTAGTCGGTGCCCTGTGCACTTGGATCCTCTCCTCCGCACTCTCATATGTAGGACAGAAACAGCAAAAGTTACACTCCAAATACATACATCCGGACCGGAGTTTGAAGTTTTGAGATTCCCAAATGGTATACGTAGATTGTATTGTAGATAGAAATAGAAACCGGGACGTCATTTGACTTGGGACTGACTGACTAGTGAGTGTCTTGTTTCAACGTAAAATGTGTATAATTAATACTGCTTTACTACGACTTTACTACGAATATTATATGCATAGATGGCTATTAGTAACTTCAACATTTTTGTACAAAACAAAACTTTTGTTTTTCCTGAGCTCCCTCTAATTCTCTGACATACCTCGCACCTCTTAGAATTTCTTGAAATTACTGTTTTGAGTTTTGAAACTTGAGTTTTTTTAGATAACGTCATTAGGTATTATTGAAACAGTAGTAATATTCCCTTTTGTACAAATAAAATTGTATTTCACTGCATGTGTATATCTATGGCCTTCTATGGCTACTTGCTATATTGTACAACCTATTTTTTTGGTAGACGATTGAAATAATTCAAAATAAATACCAACCTATGTAGGTACATATATTTTCTATGTTTTTTAGTGCGTAAGTTTGTTTCGGTGAGTTTTGTATGATCTACATAGAATAGGAGTGACGTGCTCCGGAATTACCCGTTTCAATTAGTTAATAGCAACTTTAATTTTAAATGACTTTGCATGTTCCCTCTAATTCTAATAATATACACGGGAATCATCCGGCACGGAAACTCGGAGATCCAGATCACGGACATACGCGGGCCACGGGAACGGCATAACGGCAGCGCTGGAAAATATAAATGATGGTGAGCTTTAATTTAATGAGGGACAACCTACGTATATGTGTACGACTGTCGATAATCGTCGACAAACGCTGTTATTCCATGATTTTTTTCTTTTTTCATATGCTTAGGCTTTAAGAGCACACACACACACACACACATAGTCATTTCCTTGATTATTGCATTTTATTTAATGCTCATGAATTAACACTTTTCTTCGTGTTTTTTATATAATTATCGTACTCATGCAAGCTGAAAGTAGATATTATGCGTATAGAACCCTCATGCAATCGAGATACCCGGGAACCGGCACCGGCACCGGTCCTGGTCTTGGTCCCAGTCCCGGTCCGGGTACCTGGAAAAGAATAAATAGTCGATCTACTGATAAGTATTGAGAGCTGAGTGAGAGAGCGGTCTAACACAACGAAACCCCAGGTTTTTTCAGAATATCTAGACAGTTATAGACAGGCAGACGTCTACTGAGGACAGCATGGTGTTGCTTTTTTTAACGTAAACTTGGGACTGGATCTCGGAAGTAGGTACGTTTGCCTTTGTAAAAGAGCACTTCTCCTTCTCCAAGTCCATGCATAAGGATTGGTACACACACATGTTGATGTTGTGTTTTGGCTTTGGAGATATCCAGTGAATAATAGACGTAGACATGGAATTCCATCGAAACAGATGATAGGAGTGCGTGCTCGTCGGCGTTCCTAATGATAACTGAAGAGACACATGCATGCATCATGGATCACGGCGTCGTCGGCACAGTCATATTATAAAGTTATGGAAAAGCTGAAAAAGCTGAAAAAGTTTCGAGGAGGAGGGGGTGGAGGAGGATTGGAGGAGAGTCAAATCTGTGTAGACTGGATGGATGGATGAATGAGTGAGTGAGTGACTGTGAGTGAATGGGTAGAAAACTGACGACTCATTTAAGATTTTACCATTAAATGGAAAAGATGAGGGAGTTCACTCTAATTTATGTTTAAACGTATACGCTCGTCCTAATCATTGTCAGTCATAAAAGCTTATTCTCATAACTCGGCCTACGATTTGCGACTCTCAAAAAATTTGGAAGTCTGCGGAGTATCGGTCTCGGTCTCGGGAATACGTACGCACTTTATATATGTAAAGGTGTGTACATCTACTCCAGCTCCAGACGAGGACCAGATCTGACTTTTGACTCTGGTGGCTGTCTATCGTTCTATATCCCTTTCGCTTTCGTTCAGCAATCCTAATCGTCCTCATACATGTACCTAGGTGGGTACGGACCAGTACATAATATTATGTCGTACATACATGGTGTGCCACACGAGAGAAGAAAAGTTAACGGGAGAGCGTTTATATTTTCTCCCTCTCTCTCGCGTCCCAGTCCCAACTTCCCAACCCCCATAAGCCTTTGACAATGTACATACAACAGGAGCAGGAACACTCAATTTTACAATGGCCATGTGCTCTTTTTTAGTTTTTCTCATAATTGGTGGCATTTCACATGATAAGCTTATTGGCGCCTCCACCTACATTAGACAAATACAGAGTGATTTCCAGTAGTTTCCCCCGTCCTGTAATAACTAAGACTACAACTGTACTTACAACTCTACAAACTTTTATCAATGGTCCCGCCGTCCTGGCTTTATTATCTCCTTTGGTTCCTCACTGTACACTGTACGAAACCCGGCCCTGCCACGGTCACCGCACCCATCCCTAAGCTTAAATAAAATGAAAGGATTTGACATGCAAGTATGTTTTAGGTGTATCATATCTGTAGCTTGAAGTGAAATATGAATGATGTGTATTTAAAACTTTTACTATTAAAAACCCATGTGTTACTATGTAGACGGATATATTTAGTTACGAGGAATTTTAAAGGATGGAGTAGGTACGAAGTACGAAGAAGAAACATGAGAATTTTTATTTAGCGTAAATAAAAGTAAACAAACGGAGATTTGTTTTTAACGGGAAGTTAAGTGCAAAATTCAACTTTAACATTTTATTCAGTAACGTCTAAATTCAGAGATTTGATTATATTTTATATTATTCAACTGTGTAAGATTACTATTAATAATAATTATTCTTACTGTACGAAAAATCTGAAAACAAAGAATAATAATTTTACATAATATGTTCCTATTTAATAATAATAATATACTCTACTACATTCAAACATTCTACAGGTATTCAAAACTCTAACAATATTATAGCGAATAATTAACTTTAATAAAGAAGTACAGTATGTAGTCATATAGCCATTATAACGAATATTAACGTTTTAAAATTGTAATCGTTAGCACACAATCACTTAAAGTAATGTAACATGTAATTCAATCAATCAACAAAATAACATACATATCTGTCGTAACAAACAGTTTCTATACAAAAACTACATCTCTAGTAAATCGTTATAGTAATCCTAATCCATCTCCTTCACAGTACACCTGTAATTTAAATGTAGGTATATTTATATATACTTTTACAATTATGACGCATTGTTAATTATTTTGTCGTACTTGATTAACTTGTATTCGTATTCGTATTTTATAATTTGATCGATTCAATGTTTGATTAGTAGTTTGTGGATTGGAAGCGGGGGAGGGGGGGGGGGGGTAACATCTAGTAATCTCCTTCATTTCTATTAAATACTGACCCAGTCTGGCAGTTCGTTCGTATCGTCTCAGTCTGTCAGTTCTTATAATATCTCCCAAAAACAAAATTCAAATACGAATTTGAAACAGTAACGCATATAATTTTTCGGATACAAATTATTTACGAACAATAATTATTTGCGGGCGTTTTTGTTTAATTTCGATTTTTTTTGTCGATTCACTTTTTTTTAGACGTTTAAACAATTGCGAATTCAAAATTGAAGTAAATGAGATTTGTTTAAATAATTAATTTTACGTTTTCGCTACATTTTACCATTACGAATTTCTGTGTCCCTTTTCATACATAGTGCCGCTAATGTTTTAAGTTTTAGTAGTACCTGTTTTGTATATCCGCATCTGCCCTAGCAAAATAAATTGATGGCGATTCCGATTCCGATTCCGATTCCGATTAAAATTATTAAATATGTAATTTTAATTAAAAATACATATCATATAATACTTGCACACATATACATAGGGTTAGATGATAGCTAAACATTTATGTATATTATATGTGATCAGAACCGGGAAACTGGGGTTTCTACGAACTAATTTAACAGGCCAAATTACCTATACTATTACAAGCCATATAAATGCATTGCACATAACTATACGCGAGGAGATACACTCTATTAATGTAATTAAATAAATATAGATATATATTACATATAGAATATTACAACTTTCCGTTAATTTGATAAACGATAGAAAATAGAAAAGACAAACCAATCACTCACCGTCATAGTTTTTGCTCCCTCTCAAACTGTGTGGACATAAAAGAATTATTATTTTGAATATTTTGCACGGTTCAGATTAGAACAATGCTCATAGAATATCAGAGAGGAACACACACAGCTGTCTAGTAATTAATTATTTGCCACCATCCCTTCATCTTCTACCTTTATAATTATACAAAGAGCTAATAATACATATATATATATACGTAAATAGTAAATAGGAAAAGTACATGTTAATTTGTACTCGCAATATACTTTTGTAATTACTATTATTATTAATCCCGGACAAAGGACATCTAGCTTTGCACTTGTGTGCTTATGAACTGTGTTGACACGCACAACATCTCATAATAATACATATACAGCGTGGTCGTGGTCGTGGATTAACATAACGTTTATTACCTCCATGTAATATAATTACATGCTCCTTAAATTAGTCTCGTCTAGAATTATTATTGTAGAGAGTATAATAGACAATAGATACTATTTATAGTATAGTGAGTTGTTCACGGAGTACAGAGTACGGAGTGCGTACAACGTAGAACGTAGACATAAAAGATAAATGGAGGATAATCAAGTCTTTAAAGCAAACTCGAGCTTTGTTCCGAGTTTCAAAACAAAAGAGCTTTTTGATTTCAATAAAGCCTTATGTACATACAAGTAGTGAGTAGAATTGTAGAATTTCAGAATGGAGTCGTGTACTACAAAGAGTTGTCGTGTCGTCGTCACTGTCGTCGTGTCGCTCTGCTAGAGAGAGAGAGAGAGAGAGAGAGAGAGAGAGAGAGAAGGGGGACAATCAGACAATCATACATCAAAATCTTTTCTTGTAAATCTCTGTAGTACAAAACCGACGACAACATTCCCATTCTCGTCTCCGTCCGCTCCTCTTATTACTCGATCTCCTATTCTAGTGCCGCGACACAACATATTTTCGTTTCAATTCTCATGAGCTCCACATTTTTCTACTTATTATTCACACAAACACGTTACAGACTCACACACACACAAAGTGTATATATCAGAAGGGGACAGACAGAGAAACCTGATGATATAATAATTATATATGGCCTCCCCACTATATATATATATGTATTTTATACATCGATATACATTCCATAGAATTTACTACACCGTAACCGTAACCGTAACCGTACCGTAACTGTGACGTAACAAGCCGTACAAATTTTAGTCGACATTCCATATTAGCGAACCTACGTCTCTATCTCAATTGTACCGATATTTACATTCCAAGCATATGAGTACCAACTAACCGTGAGTATATGTCATTTGAAATGCCTACTTTCCGTGTTCGTAGAACACCTTCCTACTCCTACTGCTTTAAGGACTTACCTCCCCTGAAGTCTTCAAGTCTCCAGCATTTTCATTTAAGTATTTACGAATTTATTCCAATTTCTCCCTTTTCTTCAGCTCTATAACGTGAGTTCTAATTCTAACAAATACCTACCTACATTACATATACATACGCTCCTTCAAAACTCGTGAGCACAGAGCAGCTCGTCTTGAAACTGAAATTATGTCATTAATTTCCCCTGGGTAACCTTTTAAACTTACGCGCTCAAATTTGACAATGATCCTTATTTTAATGCTATGCAGTAAGTACACATTTAATTCAGCATTTGAACTTAAATCTAGTCCTTATAATATATTATGTATGTACATGAACCATTTAATGTAATCCTACAAATCTTAAAACGGATTCTCCTTAGATTAAAATCGCGTCTTCACCGCGTATGTTTTTGTATCTCCAATTTACATATTATGAAGTCACAGTCACAGTTTGCTCTATATATTATGTATTATCGTCGGAGCCCTATAGTCCATACTTAAGAGATGATAGAACACATTATGTATACACAGAAAACAGCACAGTTTTTTTATTGTAGTCACAATCTATCATCAAACTATCAAATGCACGACAGAGATGCATTTCTTTGGCAAGGAAAAGGAAATGGCTATGAGACTTGAAGGAGAAGAATAGAAGAAGAAACATAACAAGATTCTTTAAAAGAAAATTTGTACACACCTCGGGAAAAGTTTTTAGGTGCCTATCCTTTATCATGGGCGTACATACCAAAACAAAAAGGGGGGGGGGGAGAAGGGGCTCAAAATCTCACGTTTCTTTTGTAGACGTGATTAATTTATGACCCCTTAATATTTGTACAGAAAATCTAAAGCATTATTGAGGGACAGGGGGAGGGAAAGCAGACCGGTTTTTAGACCTCCTCGCATCGGATCCGAAAATTCAAATTCCATCACACTATCAGTAAATAAATAAAAAAACAAACAATGAAGCACCTCACATGGAAAAGAAAAGACATAAAAGCATGAGGCTATGAGGCTAATTGTGTGTAGTATAGCTGAGGAGTGTTAATTCACAGATTTGTAATCCGTACACTGGAAGTCATGGAAATATGGAAATGTTCACGTCCAGTAGTAAGTAGTAGGCTACTCACTCTTTTTCAACCAGAAGTCAGAAGGTGTTGACTCCACTTAAAGACGTTGGCCATAATGTGTCTTGAGATTTGAGAAAAATTATATGATCTACTATGGTGAAGTTCAGCTCCTCATTGCTGCTTGCATAGGTGTTAATCAGAACTTTGTAAACATTGACTCATCGTCAGAGAGCAATAGAAAGATGCGTGTGTAGAGTGTACACAGCGTAGTGGGTACATGGACTGTTGACTGTGTGTGTTCAATTTCTGAGAGGAAATTAGCTCAAAGTTTGAAGCATGACTTCTCACTATACAGAGTAGTTTCAGTTTTCAGTCAGATGTTTTGTTTTGTTGTTGTTCAGGAGTGAGAGGATGATACAGGCGGGGAGTGGGGAGTGAGGAATCAAATCGATGATAATGTATTCATCTAATTGTGTAAATAAACTTTTGCATAAATTATACGATTAGCATTCCAACTCTAAGCATTGCTAAATGCTCAAGGCTAACACTCACTCCACTCCAAGTTGAAAATTGAACTCGTCCTATGCCTATGAGTCTCCATGTAAAGTCTAACTACATCTCATATCCGAGACTGTGAGTGTGAGTGAGCTGAGAACAAGTGGAAATAATGGATATGGGACATATTTTCTTAAGTGAGGAGGCTCGGCTGGCTGGGAGTTTCAAAGTGAGGAGGCTCTCTATATAGATATCTGTATAACAAAACAAACAGAGAAATCGTGGGACTTTTAGAGACTTTAATTGTCTCCCAAATATCTCCCTCTTTAGGATGATGGGTAGGTGAAGAGGATGAAGGAAACATTCTTAGAGCTAATTTATGTACCAGTATGTATGTCCACACTGTATAATCAAATTAAATGTGAATTTTACATTGCGTCTAGTAGGTGCTTTGTAATAATTATTAAAGTAGTAACAAAAATCATGCGTGGTCTGCGTAATGTGAGTAGTTGTGATCGTCCCTCTTCCCATCCCATATTAAAAGCCATATTATAAGCTTATATGCTGGTCCAGAAAACAATTTTACAAAAGTATAAAACTGTACATATGTATATAACTACGTATATTGGTGTCGGTAATCTGTAGCCAGCCGGTGTCTATTAGGGTGTCGTAGTATTGTGTGTGTATAGTATTTAGGAGTAATTATAGTAATTAAAACTCATCATAGAAATGCGGTAGTGATACAGTGGTAATTTTAAAAGCGCCTTCCCCATACAAAGAAGAAGCAATACGCAAAAAAAGGGAAGAGGAAACACATTGCTTTGAACATAATATTATTACATGTTGTATGATGGAAATGGTCAGAAATTCAAAAATCTTTGTGCCTCACATACAATAAGCTCTAAAAAATAATTCACATACATAATAGTATATTATAATAATTATCCTGTCATTCTAATCGTAAGTATGAATTGCCCAGACTGTTGGAAACTGTAAAGTAAAGCATGTTCCATTGTAAATCAAACTGTTTTTTCTGTAATAGCGATACTCAAATTATTATAATTAGTGTAAATAATTATTACATGTATCAAAATTACCATAAAACATTAAATCTACTGTGACAATCAGTAACACAAAAAAAATATTCGAGTAAATCTACATATGTAATTTTTATTGAGTTATGTGTTTACGGATATATTGGGGGATATTTTTTTGACATTTCGTCAGATGAGAGACCCGACGAGTCTGACAAGAGTAGAAGATGCTGGTCACGAGGATGATGCGTTGGTTGCGGGAATGATCAAAGACATTGGCAGCTTTGAGCTGTGACATTGGGATGAATCCGTAAGACGATATTGTCGTGAGCATCAGCGAAGAGAACTACTAGCCGCTTCTTCAGAGATGAAGTACAGCAACGCGGAGCAGAGCTACTGACTAATGGATAATCGAGATCAAGACTCTCCATGTCCTCACGACTGGAATCAGTCAGTCCCTATAAATCAACAGAATAAGGCATCAACTTCGGTTCAGTTCAGTCCAGTAATTTCTCCATCACATCCTGCATAATTAACCACAGATTTACCCCACATATTATTATGACTACTTTATTTGTACCTATAGAATTTAGCACGTTTTAAAGAAAATACACATAAAATCATAAACTTTGAAAATTGAAAAATAAAAACTTTGAAATTCCTTCAAAATTGATTTTTTTTTATCTACTGTCAATTTTTCGGAAAGTTTTGTTGGGCTGGGTGTCAGTATTGTATTCGTTTTGGGAGCAAGCCATAATGTTAAGTAGTACAAGCATAGTATTGTATTTCCCACTAATCGATGGGTTTTATCTAATAAATGCGTCACGTAAATACAGTCTACATTTATATCTCTAAACTGTAAGCACCGTTGATCCTTTTCTTCACCCCACAGTCACAGTAGCAACATACAACATAGGTAAATACATGGGAACATTCACAGATCATTTACAAAGTCATCACACTCGGAAATAAAATGGAATCTGTGAGATTTATCAAGTCTGGGATTATAATACGTAGTATTTACAGAAGAACCCATTGGACTTTTCATAAATCACATTTTTATTCCTCCTTCCATCGTCGCCTTCCCACATATGATGTCAAATCAATACGTACATAGCAGCCATAAGATCCAAATAGAGCCCCGATTTCTAATTCTTATTCTAATGCACCCCTTATAATAGTCTCGCCCTGGTCCTACTACTGGCTTTCTGGTCATCGAACGAATCCATTTCTCTCAAAGTCATAATAGAAAGCAACCTTCCTTCCTTTCTACGGGACCGTCTGACGGCTCTTATATGGTAATGGGAATGGCAGCATGGGAGTGAAGCACAGTAAGCGATGTAATTTATACTAGTAAAAAAGCTCAAACTTGTAACAAAACGATTTTATCTTTCATGAGATAATAAAAAAGATCGTTAAAGAGTGTCCTAAAAGGAGAAAACTGCAAATTTTGCGTTAAAAAATTAGAAAAAAATGAGGAGAGTTAGTGCTGTGTCCTAGATGAAATCCATCCAAATCTAGTCCATGACTATAAGCTGAGTGAGACTAGACGGAGAGTCTCCTTCAAAATTGGATCAAGTATCAAGTCAAAGCTGGATATACATAAAAAATATTCTCCTTATTAAGCACTTTTTGAGTGAGTAAATAATAAATTTAAAAAATTCCTAAAGTTATATGTAAAAGCGTCAAATTATGAAGGTTTTTTTTTGCATAGACGGCAGGATATTAGTACTACTTACATTAACTACTGCACTTATTTGTATCCCTCTAGCAATAAAAAAAATGGGAAAATTGCAAAAATGAAACAAACTGCCCCCGCGCCCACACCTTCCATCCCCCAAATATCTTGTATCTTTAGGTGGATTACGCTACAAAAACACTTGAAAAGAAAAATATGAAACAGCAAAGTGCCACTATAGTACCACTACTAAAAGTGTACAACTGCACAAGTTGATGAAATAAATCATTCTTGTCTCAAAGTATTGATATTGTTTGTGTACAAAGTGAGAGAGAGAGAGAGAGAGAGAGAGAAAAACTTGGAGAATTTGTTATCGTGGGAGACTGGGAGCTGCGGGAGAGTGTAATAGTATAATATATAGGAAAAGAGAAGGTGGGGATGGCGATGGCGATGGCAGTGGAACAACTCTCTAATGTAAACTGTAATAACTAGGGCTGAATTTTAATCAATAGCAAACTTTGGAAGAGCTTATATAGCATTATTACTACAATGTTCGTCTTGACATCTGGCCTGGAAATGCCTCCATATCTATCCATAGTCTTAAGTGAACGTTTGCATTAGACTTAACACTATGTACACTCAAGCATAAGCATATTAATATGAGCAAACTCGTGACGAGAAATAATTTCCTTATTTCCGGTGACTTCACAAGTTTCTCTCTCTCTCGCCCAACTCCCAACACTCACTCGCATCTTTGGCCTTCAAAAGTCTCGCCTACTAGAAAGTGCGTGTGTGTGTGTGTGTGGCTCTCTGTGTATGTATATTTGTGGAGGGAAGTGTGAGAGTAAGTTACTAACTAACATAAGTGAAGGAGAGAGCTAGCATCTCAATTCACACTATTACATTTTTTCTGATCATCGTCATAATTCATTTGCGGCTGAATTTTTTCATTAAGTACAAAAAAAACTTTTATACTTATCGAGAATAAAGTAGTGTGTGTGTGTGTGTGTGTGTGTGTACATTTCTGATTCTGGCTGGAGTTTTCTGGTTTTGGCTCGATCTCGTCGTTCTATAGCTGGGTACCTATATAGCATACAGACTCAGGAGTCGCGCCTTACTACAAACTTGCTCCTTTCCCTTTATAATGAGATGAAGTTAGGGAGAGAAAAAGATTTTCAACTTGTCGTTTCATTGACACTTAGTCTTGAATATAGTTGGAAGCTAACAGCTCTCAAAAGTCTACTATAGGACCGCACCAACGCCAGAAACCGAGCCTGAGCATGAGGAGCCTTCCAATTTTCAAAAATAATGTTCCTTTTCAGTTGAAATAACGGATACGGGATAGAGGAGTCAAAACTATATGTAGCTATGATATGATACGAGATGATAGTGTGTGGTGGTGGTGGTGGTGGTAGTAAGTGTGTCTGTGCTGTCTTCTGTCTCTGTCTCTGTCTGCCTCCCTCCGTGTACTCACACACACTACTACTACTACTCTGCTACTACTCATACTTCCCCGACTGTGTGACTCTGTGGATGGAGAACAAGAAATCCAAAGTATTTTACAATGGTTTTCTTTCCAGTTTTCTCTGTCCATTAACGTTTTTGATAAGTTAAAAAAATGTAGAGAAGTTCAGAGTCATGTGATGCGGAAAGGAAAAACTAGCATTACTAGTAGCATTATTACATAATATTTTTCCCCCCAGTTTTCTGAGTAATACATGAGAAAGAGAGAGTTGGTTTGGTTTGGTTTTTTTTTGTTGGCTTTTGGTAGATCTCTTGGAAGAGATGAGAAGAAGTATGTGTGAGAGAGAGAGAGCGGGCGATCCGGGATAAAACGATAAAAGAAGGAGGCCTTGCTAGGGGGATTTCCCATCTTGTGTAATATCATTCTAATGCTCCTCTTTCAGTATTGTAAAGTTACAATCTGCCGGCTCATTTCAGGCAAATGTAAGAGCGAGCAGAAAATCAAAATGAAAAATCAGGATGATGGACGGATTTCTAGTATCACACAGGTTTAGCTCCTTTTACGGCTCAAAATTCCCCGTATTTTCCTTCCCAATCCCAATCCTCATCTACCTACCTATATACATACTGAGAGAGAACATCTACATATTATATAGAAGTATGTACTATGGAAAAACAATTTTTTTTGTATACATGCTACACACCCAAGGATTTAAGGATTCACTGAGCATGGAAAGGTATCTACAAATAACAGCTTAATATATGCATCTCCACCTCCACATTCTAAATTTTTGGGATACCTCCACACGAGTCACAAGAACGAGAATACGAGAAAGTAAAAGTAAAAGAGCGCCAGACTTTTTTTTGTACGTTGCGTATGTTTTCAGCACAGCATTTTGTAGGGATCCTGGATACGGAAAAAAAAGTATGACCACAGTTCTTTTTTTTTCAGTTCCACTTATACTAGGAGAAAAAAAACAAAAGTATAACAATGTTGAAAGTTGCATGGGGAAAGGGTGGTGATGGTGGTTGTGATGGTTGTGGTTGGGGTGGTGATTTTGCATATACATAAGCGTGTAGCAGAAGCATAAGCAATAAGCACACCTATCACATTCACAGCTCTGCTGTACTGTGGGTGGATTGTGGTGGAAGTTTCGAATTTGAATAGTTCGCTTAAAAGATTATGGCTTGGTTTATGCAAAGCTTCGATACATAATAACCGTGTGTGTCTGACAGAGATTTTATTGCTGTGTTCTTTTAGTGAAATGAAAGTGAATGGGAGAGTTGGAGGTATTTCTCCAATCTGGTTCTGTAAGGGCAGTCTACATTCGACATTCTATTCTACATCACTATAGTAGTTCCTTGGGCTCGGCATCGGCTTGTGCCTTGAGCTCGGGTCCCACAGTCCCTCGAACCTGTATGTAAAAGCGGTAGGAAGTATTTTTTATGAGGATGATACTTACTTGAGAATTTGTGGGGTAGGAGCAGGAGCCGTGACAGTAATTCAAAGGGAGAACTGCAGGTGCAATAATTCTTTCAGCCCAGTCAAAGTTAGCTATGTCCATGGACAATTCTTCAAGTCGACAGGATGATAATCTCTTGGTGGACGAGTTCTCATCTCCTTCCTACAAATCCACATGATGATCACAATTATTGCTCACATTAGACGGTTAGATGAATGCTCTCGGTTTTATACGATGGACACTCTGTCTGTCTGTCTGTATTCCATATTCCATACCTCACTTTGTACTCCTTCTCACTCGGCTCTATGTCTGTCTCATCTCGCCATAGTCTTATACTTTTAGCCTAGGCTCAGAATTCAGAAACTATCTCTGTCTATCTGGACGTCTGACGTCCCCATCACGTTTATAGCAGACAAATAGGACTACATAGGAAGAAACATTGGATTGAGATAGCACAGTTGAAACGTGACGGCATTCATTGGGAAGACAAATGTCGGAACAATCACCTATTTTTTCCCTTCTCACTTCCCATTAAACACCCAAACGCTCCTTCATCCCGGCATTGAGGTCTCCTTTCACGGTTTCTACACATACATATGAGTACTTACAGGTCTTGAGCACTTTATCACAGCTCACATATGTACAGTGCCCAGAGTGTTGCGTCGGATGAGACCTCATAGTAATATTATAGCTAAATAACGTGTCTATATGGCTGAGACTGTAAGGCAGTATCCCTGGTACTGGTAGCTGGTCTCGTGGGTTAGGTATATAAAAATTATGCGTCCACATATTATATAATGATAGAGAAGTTTTGGGTGAGTCTCTCACCACCCATCATCCCGAGAGCGAGAGAAAAAGTCTTACCGCATGTAGAAGCTGAGCGTCGATGGCTAAGGACTTGGCAGCCATTGGGGGTATAGCGGGTGGTAGTGAAGTTTTCTCGGTCGTCCAATATTTCTTCCCTCCACGATTTCTTCTCAACTTTTTCCTCCGACTCATTTTCCCCTTCCGTCGACTACCTCTGTTTTTGGAGGATGATGATGATGATGATGTCCGGGAACGATCCTTGTTGGACGGTGGGTTCCACCAGCGATGTCGAGAGGGGTAAGGTAAAATGGGATTAAGATTTACTTCATTCGATGACTGGGATTGGGGCTCGGGCTCGGGCTGGGGCTGGGGTTGGGACTGGCTCTGGCTCTGGAGCTGGCTCTGAGTAGACAATGTGAGCCCATTGTCCAGATTATCTTGATGTGGTAATGAGAGTTCATTCTCATTTTCGTCCATGCTGCCGCCCCCACCCCCAAACCCACCACCATGAATTGTGTTTGGCAGAGTATTTGAACTAATGATTGGGTCATCTGCATCATTCAAGGAGTTGTCATCATTGCCGTCCGTCTGTTGTTGTGGTCGGGTGTGTCGTCGGGGAAAGGACGACGGAGGTGGTTGAGGATCCTGAGAGAATTCATTGTCTTCAATCGATCGTTTGCTCAGTGAATGAGAAAGATTTATCAGGGGAATCTTTCCAAAGGATCGAGACGAGGACGAGGACGAGATGGAGGAGCGTGGAAGGTGAAAGTGATCCATGACATTACCCTCACCGATTTCATTGTTTTCCATCGCCAAGTCTTTGTTAGCTTGATTAGTCGTCTCAATCCTCGTGACTTTATCAATATTTAAAATCGACTTGAGACTATTCTCGAGTTCATCAAAGTTATCTGCGTAATTATGGAAGGGTGGGTAGAGTCCATTTGGAGGAGCTGTGCTCAGCTCGCGCTCCTCTTCCGAGTCATGTCTCCGTCTCGTACTCGATCTCACTTCCTCCTCATCCTCCCCACCACCATCACCACCACCACCCCTCCCTCTCAACCTCCCGTCATTGTTGTCCAGACCACTTCTCGGGAAGGAGGGGTTCATGTTGACATTCGTAATCGAGTTGGAGTCGGAGTAGGTGGTGGGTGGGGTTGGTCTTGGCTTGGGCTCTGAAGAAGGAGCTACTAGACTCGTTGTCGTTGGATCCGTTGATGAAAAAATGACAAGGAATGGACGGTAGGCCACCCGCAATACTTCATCCACAGGGATCGTGTGATATCGAGCTCTCCCCGTTCCAAACTCTGGAATGCTTGCCTCAACTGTCATCGAGAGGAACTTTCCTTTCCCTGATGACAATATAAAAAAAACGTTTCTTTACACAACACAATCTACACTCATCTGCCGAATCTTATTCCATCATATCTACAAATAACTCTAAAAAAATAACTACTGCTGTATATTGCGTCCAGAAAACAAATTTTTAGACGCCTTATCTTACTTCCCTTCCCCAAAATTTTCAATTTCAATTTGCTCACACACCCTCTTCGTTTTCCTGTGTGCTGCACAGTAACTTACAAAGCTTATAGTAATTATATTAGACTGCATGTATTTTCTATCGGCTATAATCAAAAATCTTTTATGTAAAAATTTTCTTCTACAATTGGAAGTAGCAAAATCCTGGCCCTGCTTCACTCTCAACTGACATTTAATAACTCAACAATTTAAAACAAAGTATAACTACGACGACCTACAGGGCAAAATGCTTTGAAGCTTTTCAATATTTGACATTTATCACATAAATACATGATTTGCTTCCGAGTATATAACTTACTCTCTACTTGACAGTTAGAAAAAAACTACCATTTTGCAATAGCACACTACAATTCACACTCTTGAAAAGCTATGAGTGTGAAGAAACGCTATGTTCGAGATGTAAAATTGGCTCAATAATCGTTGTAATTCTCAAGAGACTGGGACAGACTATGCATGCGGGGAGCGGGAGAATATTACCGTTTTTCCTGAAATAGTGGGCCCCGCTCACAATTTAAATTTCCGACCTCCCGCCCCTCTCATTATTACGGGGCCGTCTACTGCCATACGACATAGTGTGTTAAATAGACCCGTCCACTATTCGAACCCCGACCTCCAAGACCCGTTCACAATTACATACCCGTTTACTATTACAGGAAAAGCGGTATATAGGATTTGAGTATGACATGAAACTTACCCAGAGACGTCTTGACAGTGCTGCTTATATCCACAGCCTGCCACCCCCTTGACGGCAGCAAGGAAATGATGGTAGAGAGAAATTTTTTGGGTAAGTTTCTCAAGCGGATCCGATGCTGAGCAAATGAGAACTTGGTGCGAGGGGACTTTCCACGACGAGTTCTCCGAAAGACGTGAACTTCAGCATGAGAAATACTCTTTGTGTCCGATAATGAGGATAAATTAAAATGGACTGAGTCACGTCTTACTTTTCCTAGAAATCCAAAAAGTCATAGAACAAAAGGGAAATATGTCATTAGTACAAGTTTTGTATTGTTAATAATATTACAAAAATATATTCCCCCCTTTCTCCTCTGTCACTCTCCCCGTCTTGACGACAGTCAGTATGCTCCTAAAGTCTAATGCTCCCTTTTAATTTATTGACACACAATCTATGGATGACATGGGCACTCTTTAATTGCACAGTACTGGAGAAGCCCCAAAAACCGAAGCACATAACACAGTTCTCGTGAACAGATAAAGATGACAATATCATGTACCTTCTAATAAAACCGTAATATGCTACGCAGTCCCATCCAATACAAGACAGTAGACAGTAGACAGTAGGTATTCCTATTTACTCAAGCATTAACCCCCACGAATGTGAATTGTTCAATAACAATAACAACGACGTAGGGGGGATGGTCCATAAATCAGAACGTGTGTAAGAACCATTCAATCAGGAAAGACAAAGCAAAAGAAGACTCTCCAAAATCCTAATCGTCAGCTGTGAGGATGGAAGTGGACAGAGTCGGTGGACATTTTAAAAGATTGATATCATCACCTTACTCAGTCAGTCAGTCAGTGTGGCCAGGTACATAGGGACGGGCACAAAGGTCAAATTCCAAAGTAAGCAGTGGTGATGATGGAGCGAAAGGAAAAGGGTGAGCAAAAAGAGTGAACACTTTTAAACACCTTCTGTCCCGTCCACCAAACTACCTTAACACCAACACAAAAACCCATCGTATGGTCCATAATAATTATCTTAGGTAGGAAGGACCTCTCATTACACTCCCTCCACAACCACTTCCCTATAATAATCCCTTGACTTCTATTACCCTGTATTTCTTATTCTGCTCCAGCACACTATTAAACTAATACTACACACTGAACTGGACATATGCATAGGCGTAGATTTAGAATTTAGATGTAAATCAAGTGTACTTGGGTGTATCATTATGCAGTATGTATCTCTCCAATGTACATGGGGGTGGGTAAAAGGAAATGATGTCCCCGTGCCTCCTTAAGAGTTGGACCTATTTGTGAAATTGCTTTTGCTTTATAGAGTGGAAGTGGACGACGCTGAGGAAGGCCATGCCATTGAAGACTGAAAATCAAGGGCTTGTCCCTAGTTATTATAAAATGAAGAAGAAGAATATATGTACGGTACAGAGACCGAGCACACAGGTACTACTTAAATACTTAAATCTTGAATTCATTGAAGGACCACGGAGGAGCCCTCCTCCCTCCCTCAGTTTTATTATCTTTCGTCCTCTGTTCTACAGAAACCATAAATGAGGAAAGGAAAGGCAGTGATTACTTTATATGGGTTTACGTGCATTGTGAACGTATTGTGTACTTTGGACGGAAATTCCGCTACGATGACTATGACTAAGACTAACTTTTAAGTCTCTGTCTCTCTCTCCTCGACTTCCAGTTCCAGATCCAGACTTTTAGTGTAATCAAAGCTTTCTTTCAACTTCATATACACTAATTACTCAGACCTCTAAACTCAAAAAGACCTCCATGGTTATTACACATATATTACCGAGTAGTAATGTATAGGTAGGTAGGCACACTGTGCAAGATTTTGAGTCTTAAGTCTTTTGTGATGTACCTCCCTATACCTATACCTACTCTGTCACCCTTCAGCTTCGGGTTCGGCGCTCGGCCTTAAGAAGGGAAGCCAGCGCCAGCGCCAGCCCAGCCACGCTACAGATGGTTACAGGTAGATGTAACATTTCTGCATATAATGACATGTTTCAGATCGTACAAGTACAGATACCTCATCAGACTCGATACTTCACAGGCATAGAGAAATTGAAACTCCTGCAAAGTAGATAGGGAGGTAGGTACACACAAAAAACATAAAGAAAGACGGAGGGTGTGCTTCCACCACAACGTACATACAGGGTGACGTCTCCTTCCTCCCAGATAGGGAGAGTTTTATCTCCACACGAGAGACTTGATTCTATGAAGAATGAAGAATGGAGTAGAAGAAGTAGGAGAAAAGTTGATAAAGTTTCTTGCAAGGTTCACCTGTCATTCTCGCCTATGTGCAGCCTGTCATTAGTGGCTATGTCGCTCCCATTGATGTCCATACAATTCAACTCAATTTGTTCTCATTGGTGAAAACCTTTTATTTCCCCTTCAAAAAAAATAAAATAAAAGAGCAGAACATAGAAGACCTAGTGGGGAAAAAGAGCAAATTCGTTTCATCCAGATCCGATGGGATATGTATGGACTACTGTCGTGCAAAGTTCCTTGACTAAACGCAACGTAGGTCGATCTCCGTCTTTTCTGTCTCCATTGCTGCTGAACCCAGAAGGACACAAGAAGTAGTGTATTATGGGGATGTGTGGAGTCTCTGGACGGATGAATGCAGCATTGGGAAACAAAGTAGTGGGAGTAAGTAGTTAGCCATTGGCGGTACCGGTACCGGTACCGGCACCACGACCTTTGTGTGCCACACTCTCTCTCTCCGTGAACTATACAATAATAAGTGCTAGGAATCAAGTAGAGTTCTTTTCACAACATCGCTAATAATGACCACCAGTCTCTGTAATCTCTTAAACTCCTAACTGCTGCCTCGTTCCCTCTACTGTACTGTATCTATACGTCTGAAAATCCGGCCTGGAACTGTCTGTGTGTAGAGTATAGGGAAGTCGAGAGAGAATAGAGAGTAAACGTAATGACTGATGAGGTCTGCTGAGCTAAATCTTGTGTTTACTTGTACAGAATTTCCTCACATTGAAAGCTGACAGCCACCTACTGCAAAGGAGACCAAGACAGAAAATGACAGATTACCAGAGAAAACGTCTTTTTTGCCTCAGACACACACACATATGCAATCTCTCCCAACTATTTTTTAGAATTTCAAACTCAAACTCAGTGTCGGCTCAGTGTCTTACTATCTGTAGTTAGTGACTGGTATTAGAGACATTCTTCTAATAGTTTCCCCTCCACTCGCTATTTTATTTGTCTGTTATTCGCAATCCTAACAGGAGAATCTGTGAGAGGAGAGAGAAAAACCAAGAGAGAGAGAGAGAGACCTCTATTTATCTTTGCTTACTGTCTCCTATTCCCTATGTCTCCCGTCTTGAGTAGACAGTACGAAGAAGAGTCTACATTATATTGTACAGTTGTGGACGGAGACATAGGGACATGATATAGCTACTCACTCCATACCGAAACCGACACCGAAACAGTGGGCTAGAGAGATGCATGTACAATTTTGATGGGTAATAAACCCAATGTATCACACTTCCATGTTTATTTTACTCTTCACAGACTCCGATGAGCACGTACATAATTGAGGTTTTATATGATGTTCTTAAGCCCATATATCCACATAGAGTGAACTGTCTACCGTCTACAGATACTAATTCGTTTAGCACTCTCTCTCTCAGTCTCCTTAAGTGTGTAGACACAGTACACTTTTCTGGACTCTAGTCTAATGTGTACTCTGGGTTCAAGTTGAAATGTAAAAAAAAATATTAGGCAGACTTGGGAGGTTTCATTATCTATTTTACTCCACAGTTTTATCCATGCCACATAGCCATAGAGCCGAGACGGAGACCGAGACTGTGAGATCAAGACCAAGAACCAAGACCAACATATATTGATGAACACAGCTTAAGCCCCCGACAACTCTCTGAACTTACTTTTACTTCTGCTTGCCCTCAATTGTAAGCTTTAGAGCTTAAATTGAGAGAGAAAAAAAATACTTTTAAAGGATTTCCTCCAGTTTACACTTACTTATCTGGTTGGATCTGGATCTCAAATTTTAAAAATAGGCTTAGGTAGTTTAAATGCAGATAAAGAAAAAAGAAAGAGATTTTAACCTTGAGATCATGTTTTACATGACAATAATAAATACATATATAACATATAAGACATATACTTGATAATATTCCAGACATTTTTATTTGTTTTCAAGGAGCTATCCATAAGAAGAGTCAATTTTCGGCAATACAGCGCTGACTTGACAAACGATAAGTTAATTTGGTTGAAGTGACATATGGGAAATATATATTATGTGATAATGTGCAATAAAATCCCCAGCTCAAATTTGGACCAATCTTCTGAACAGTGTGGTGACAACTGGGTCCTCCTTTGTCATTAATCATTTAAGCAGATTCACTTTTATATATTTACCTACCAACGCTCCTCCATCCGCTATGTCTCGCTCCACTTTAAGAGTTTGCCGAGTGCCGAGATCGAGACCGAGACCGAGACCGAGGCCGAGGTACGGAGCCGTGTTCAATTTGAACTTGGCTCTGGAGTGTTACAGATTAGTTGGCGTTCTTGCACTGCATTGCCGTTGAGTGACTCCAATTCCAATAATAAAATCCAGACTATCAGTACTGTTCTATAGACACTCAAAATCTTCACGCCTAAATATTTACTTTAAGCATCGACACACACACAGGCACAGGCATACCGAAGCGACTTAGGTACTTCCTATATAGGCGGCTACATATCCACACATTTTAATAAAGTAAACCAATGCCCCCCTCGTGTAGAAGTTCAATTGTATTTCCTAATTAACTCGTAGAGTCAATATCAACACATAAGTTCTTCAGCCAATGTTCCTATATATCGCCTCTACAAGGCTCTGCGGACTTTAAGTTTTAGTTTACGAGTTGGATGCTACAACTAACTACGCTACAGCGCTAGGAAAGGAACTACAGTAGGAAGGAGCCCAACAAAGGCCGCGAACGTGTGCTCCTGTAAATAAAGAAACACTCGAAGAGTGAAGTAAAGTGCTTGCTGAACGAGTGGAAATAACCCTCCTGAGAATTCACAATAATTATATGCATTAGAGGACCAAAAGCATTTTATGGTTTCTTCCTTTTGTTTAGATTTTAGTCGAGTTAACTCCTTGGAATGGAACTCTGACTCTGACTTTATCCCTATCCGCGCTCCACAGCCCCACAGATTATATAAACTAATAGGTAGAGAAGACGTGCAAGGGCTACGCTGGGGCTTTGTATTTTATCAAAATCAACTTATTCTCTGTTGTGATTTGGGCCTGTGACTTAAGTCCCCCGCGACCCGACTATACTACACAATCTCTCACAATAGTAATGCCTATTTCAACTCCTGTACTCAACCCAAGCAGGTAGGTAGGTAGGTAGGTAGGTATTAAGTATGTATGAGCGGTACAACAAGTATACGTAAAGTCTGAAGCATGAAGGAATTTCAAAGGGAATCTTATTGTTCGTCACATTCACATTACATCGTCACAGACACAGAGGCTCAAGTCAGCGTGGAATTATATTATTACAACAAATCTACCTCCTACCCATGTAGGTACATAGGGCTGCCTATAGTAATCCTATAGCAGTCGCGAAGCCATAATAGTAGTGAGTGCGACGTACAGAGCTGAGCATACACAGGAACAATAATAGAACTGGATTATCTGAGAAGGATATTATTATGACGGGTAGACAAAAAAAATAAATGGAATTTCGACTTCATCAAAAAGTTGGAGTAAACAGTGGTGGTGCAGTGTCTAGGCTGTGAGTAAATTATGTGAGCAATAAGGAGCCCTTACGAGAGTCGACACAGAAACATAGAATATTCATTAGATCGGTGAATTGTGACAAGCCCCCTCATGAAATTTTCAAGAGGCACTCGAGAAAAAACTAAAAACAGACTGAAGGAGTGTCCTTCTATTCAATTGGATTCTGAACCTGAGTCCCGCTGGAGATTTGCACTCATTTCATAAACAAATTTACTCTCTACTCAACACACACACGCTCTCACATACACACACACACACAAAGAGCATCTCCCACGGATTCTTATGCATGATGGAGAGAAGAAAAGCTTCGCAGGAGAATATCTGTAGTTTGTCGGTAGTAGGTAGGTAGGTAGGTGCTTTTACTTTCCTTTCGCTTTTTCGTTTTTCTCCTTCCCTTCCAGCTCCTATAGGCCCTACAGTCACAGTCACAGACACAGTGACAGACTCCACTTGCACTAGTCAACACGGGGCGAGCCCCCCATCGGATCCCATCCATCTCTCTCTTCCGCCCTGGATGTACATATGTGCCTCATACGGCAAAATAAAAAGAAACAGGAGACGACGGCCTCACATAGTTTCTTTCAACTGCCTGAACAATACTTTTCCACAGGAGGAGAGAGGAGAAAGAGAGCCCAGCAGAGTGGGATGTGGGAATACTACATGAACTATATGGATACTTCCCAAAAAAACAAGTACAGTAATGTATGAAAGAGGAAGGAGAGAGCGAAGGTCCAGGACCAGGACCATATAGAACTACACAAGACAGCTAAAAAGCCGTCCCATGCCATGCTTCTAATATGCTCCAGCCATCCTTGCAACTCTCACAATATTTGCATGCGAATGCGAAAACTAGACAGTTTTGTATGCAGTTTATCCTTATCCTCTCAAACTGAAATGTATGTAAAGGGATCAATAGTTATATAGACTACAACAAGTTGACTTTGAATTTGAATCTGTCCTCCCATTTGAATGTCAATTAGAGTCAGGACAGATCCGGGCCGTCTCCCTTGGTCCATGGTCCATGGCCCATGGCCCATGGTATCCTATCCGCATAGTAGAGTAGAAAGAGGAAACCATGAAAATACGTACGGTAAAAAAATAGAAAAAAAGCTATATAGACTATTATCCTGAGTTATGTGCGTACATGTAGCTCTATTATGAGTGGGCCGGGTGGTGATGGTATGGTGGTGGTGGTGGTATTGGTAGTGGAGGGAGAGTGCGGGGAGGGAAAGTAAAAGTGAAATGGAAACAAATCTGTTAAGCATTGAACAATAATTCTGAATTGTTTGCAAATCCCGGGGAAGAAAATGGTTTGTTGAGTACTACATTAATTCTTATAGTGGCTCTCATTGTGCTTTCCTTGTGCCTCTCTGTGGAGTAATGTAAGATCCGTGAAAGATGTTAATTTTGAAGAAGAGAGTGAATACATGAATGAGTGAGTGAGTGATTGGAGGAGACTGGAGAGGGACTCTGTCTAAGACGTGGGAATGGGAATTCCTTGAGGAAATTTTAAAATCTTGAATCCGGAATCCAGAAGGAAGTTATCCAGCCCCAGCTCCAACTCCAGCTCCAGTTCCAGTTCCAGTTCCAGCATCGACGGAAATTAAGGATATAATAAGAACAAGTAGCACATTTTCCTTTCTTTTTACATCTCTCTCATACAAACCACACAATGAAGTCGTCATGGTCAAATTTTATCGTCAATTAGACAGATATGCATTTTCTTTGAGGAATTAAGTTGACTAGGAATATTATATAGTTTCTGTGCTTCCTTCGTTCGTTCTCTCTCGTTGTGTGTGTGTGTGTCTCTCTCTCTCCCAACCCGCATGCAGCATAATCCCCGAGTGTGGACTTAATGAAGTCTACTTAATCCGTTGATGAAGGAATCAGTATGCAAGGAGTGGAAGAGTAACAATCCGACTCCGACTTGGCTCGCATTACGGGTAGACAGATTCAATTTTCGAATCCTTAATGAGCTTCACTCAAGCTTAAACAGAGCACTTCCTTACTTCTGTCTCTCCTCTCGAGGTACTCCTCTGCCATGGGATCTACCGAAGACTCGCGTCCTCTTAGAAATGTTTCCCTACTTTTAGATCTCCATGGGTTTTATAGGATGAGTGCGTAAAGTTTGAAGCATACCCGTGGCCCATAGTTTTAAACGTAATTATTGTCTCTATACTACTCATTGCAGCAAATTCGCACTAAATACATTATGATATTATTATACTGGTTTTTTATTAAAGTAAGTATGACAGGAATATTGACCTCGTTCAACTAGCACTTTTATGTCTTCAGTATTTTTTGAAAAGTCGTGAAATTTTCTGATTCAAATTTTGAGAATTGCAAAATGCCTTAAATATTTATATAATTGCTCGGGAAGTTTAATATAGTTTTAATAGATTAGTAGTTTACTATAGTACAAAGAAACCTACTTATAAGCATAACTTTTCAAACCATTAGCAAGATTTTGGATGAGATATTTTTGTTCAAAAAGGGTGCCCAAAAAATCTTAGAATTGCTTAACAACATGGTGCGCGTCATGAGTTTCGGTCGACGAAATATTTTTTTGAAAAAACGAAAAAGGCCTCAAAATTATTTTTAAACCCTAATTTATATTTTATTTTCAAAATTTTCAAGCACAGTTTTTGAAAATTGTGTTTAAAAAACCATTATAGAATATTTAAAATTCAAAAAAAACAAGGCAAAAATTTTTCAAAAATATAAAGGCTAACCCTGGTTAAATCAAAATTTTGAAAAACAAACGTTTTTTCGAAAAAATATTTCATCGATCGGTCTTCATTATGCGCACCATGTTCTTAAGCCATTCTAATTGTAGGTCTTTTTGGACGCTCTTTTTGAAAAAAATATCTCATGTAAAATCTCGCTAATGGTTTGGCGGGTTATGCTTGTTAAATAAGTAAAATATTCTAGCAACAATTAGTTTTTTAAAAATCAAAATGCTTTAATTACATTTCTATATCAACTTGAGAAGTTTGAAATCAACAAATTTCGTTTTTGCACCCTCTAAAAATTGCATTTCCTTTTTCAAGGACGTCAACTATACCAAAAAAATAAAGCAGCCAGGACATTAATATTTTAGCTTATAGCATTGCTAGTAATACAGTATCTAGACTCAGGAACTAAACTTGATTACTGAAAGGTTGACAACAAAAGGAAAAATCAATCAATTCCTAATAATGGTCTGAAAGGGATGTTCCAGAAGTCTCAATGTTCGGCTCTGCCGTTCCGTGCTGTGCCGTGCTGTGAAACGTGTAGATGTGGACGAAGGATAATGCTAATGACGGTAGATCATGTAGGAGATGAGTACCTGCTCAAGATTGGTAGTTGTAGTGGTGGTGGTGATGGTGGTAGTGGTAGTAGTGGTGTGGTTGGGCTCTGTTGTACTTGTAGTGGGTAGTTTTGGTGGTGCATTGAACGGGAGTGCATTGTGTGGCCGTCTAAACTATGTGCATAGAAGCCACTAAAGTTTCTCCACTTCCACTTGTTCCCCAAAGCCAAAGCTAAATAACCGAACCGCTTAGAATGACGATGAGGCTGTGGATAAGGAATAGCCTGTCACAAACATCCTCCACTACATTTATGACAATGTTAATACTCAACGAATTCTACACGGCCGCCGCAACTTCTAAATCCATCTTCTAAAATCCATCTTTAAATACAAAGTCGGGCCTTCCAACTCCTAACCATGCTCTCTCTCTCTCTCTCTCTCTCCGAGCTATGGGAGAGATAATAGATAGATAGATGATGGGGATGTAGGTATATGTATCCTTTAGGTGGATGTGTTAAGCTTATTTCTGTATTTCACGCATTCTCCAACAAAGAACTTAATGTCGAATTTGGAATTTCTCTGACTTATCCCCTCTTTTTTCATTGACAACAGAGCAGAGCTGAACTACCAGTACGAGTACCAGCATACATACAGCAGTCTCAGAGTCAGAGCCAGAATCAGGATCGTTATGTATCCCCAATTCTACATCCCCATCTCTACTACCCTCTCCACAGTCATTATGGTTTCTTTGGATTTGGAATTTAGGAGTGGGCATTTGCGGATGAGGCAGAGTCCTCCTATACACTCAATTGAGATGCATTCTTTCCCTATATAACACCCTAATCGTAATCGTAGTACCTAGCAATCATGCAACATGCAGTAAAGAAAATAGACTACAAACAAGTCATGTCAAAAATCACAACTTAATCTCATCTCGTCGTCTCGTCTCAAATTTTCTCATACACAATATGATTTGAACTGATTGTCTTTGATCGGACCGGACTCTCGTTCCTTCTGTCAGCACATTTCCCTCCACTTTATAATACCTGAAGCCCGAGTCTGACTCATTTCTTACAGAGACACTACTGCAGCAATCATCTTCCGAGCTAACAGTCGGATGATAATGGTAATAGCGAATGCAATGGCTCTTCGTTTTCGTTTTGGCTCTAAATTTGGAAGTACCTACATATATACTGGCAACTGAGGCCGAGGGAAGCAACTCCAATCATAAATGACGTAACTGGTGAAGGACGAGCACTTCATCATTTTTCTAAATCAGAGTTTGATCCTCTCCTCCAGATTCCCTCACATTCCCATTAAATTCCAATTACTCCCCTCCTCCCGTAGCATGGACCATCATTCTGAGCTACGTAGGTAGGTAGGTTGGTAGGTACATATGCTACGTTCCTCCACGATGTGGAAATTGCGCCACAAAAATGTGTCTTACACATAAATAGAAATATTTATATCTGTCTGTAGAGAGTTCGTCTTACTTCCCATGTACAACGAACGTACGTCCAGAAAATAAAAGGACCGAGTAAACAAAATATATGGGAGCAAACAGAAGTAAATATTATGTACATACCCAAACCAAAACGGAGACCGAAACCGAAACCGAAACCGAACCAATACCTAAACCCAACCCCCCAAAGTATCCGGCAGTGTATGTTTGAGAAATATAAATACAACTCCCCATTTATTAAAGCACCGAGCTAGACGCTCAATACGGACACGGACATGGATTTACGGATTTAGGAGTGAAGCTAAAATTTATAAAATTGAATAAATATTATATTATGTACCTACATAGAATAGATATGCACCGACGTATGTATGTCGAGTCGTGTCGTCGATTTTTTTCTTGAGATGAACCATGTACTCGACTCACTCACGTTGGGATAGTAGGAAAAGGAAGATGATTTGGAACTCTCTCTCTCTCTCTATCCATGTGATGTACACCCTTCTTTCTTTCAATCAATGCCCATTCTAAGGATGTCTGTCTTTGTATGTATCCGTATTATGTGTTGGATGATTCCATGACGGAAAATCTATTATAGAAGGATGATTGCAAAGGAATCCTACTGCTCAACGAGCAAGTATTGCTGAGCTCAGGGATTCAACTCAGTTCAGTCCGCCCACACCGAGATCCACATATTTCCTATGTCTCCACACTGTCGATACTATGTATTTTCTGTATCATCCCGTATATTTTTTTTCCTCTGCTAACTCCACTTCTTGTCATCGACGTCTCTATCTGCGTAGTCTCTGAATAGGATGGGTAGGATAGGATCCGGATCCGGCTCCAAAACCGAAACCGAAACCGAAACCGAGAAACGAAGAGGAAAACCATAGCAGTTTTGTAGACTGAAAGAGAGAGAAAAAAAAGGAAAACACAGCAAGAGATAAATAAGGAGATACGAGGACGAGGAGGTACATACTTACAGAGGAGATAGTAGGTGAATATCTTTTGATTCGATGTGACCAATCTTGGTTTGAAGGCTGAAGACCAACGAAACAGAAACCCCCATTCAGTCAAGTGAAAACCGATAAAGTGAAAAATGCAATATTGAGATTTTACGGATGAGCTCCTCCTTTTCACTAGATTTACGAGGATCTCTTTCCCCCCACAATAGTGCAATAGTGGCAGACACACATTTATCTGAATGATTCTTCTATCCTCACTCACTCGCTCACTCACTCCTCTTTCATCACACCAACCAGCCCCAGCCAGGAGCAGCCACCGCACCAGCCAGAGTCCCACAAGATCATAAGACCGCACATAGCATGTCTCCCGGATATCTCTTCTCATATTTTCACCCAACAATGTCTTACTTGCTGTACAATCCTAACATGTTTGGATCTGGATCTGGATTTGGATCTGTGTGGACTCACGAAATAATGCACCTAGACCCGGGTATGAGTCGGATTTTAAGGAAGAGTAAGAAGACGGGACCCGGTCCGGGTATTACTATTACCTTCCTGGTCCAGGAAATCTGACTAGCCTCGACGGAAGCACGGACTCATTTATTTTGTGTTAGATTCTTGTGTATAGGTTTCCACACCTTTATGTGCTACTCCTTTGCCAAACCATGACATGCCACAGTCAGGAGTTAAACTACTGTTATGATAAGATCAACCCATCAGCGTCCGTCCACCACTTCCACAGCTACCTACCCAGATTGCAAGATAAACAAAAAATTTATGTTTTATGCAAATTTCAGCCTAGTTTTCCTGAAATAAATATTTTTGATTTGTCATTCACTTCCTTCCTTGTCCTAGATTCTAGATGCTGGGGTATTCGCCTGAGCATGGGTTAACTCTCCGCTGCATCTGCCTCTCTTGGCAGCCTTGGCTTTCCATGTCTTTTTCTTTCTCGGAATAGTAGGTACCTGCATAATTATTATACCTGTACACCCACACACTACGTCTACACCGTGTACCGGTACCGGTACCGGTACCTACATACAGCCAGTCCTAGACATTCCTTGAGGAGATTTACAACGCTCCCAGCAACAGAAACCAGAAACCAGCAGACAAATATAATACACTCATGGATGTGGAAAGAAACATGTGAGGAAGAGCTTCGTGCATAGATTACACTGTCTAGTCATTTTTACAGGAAGTAAAAAAACACGCCAAAATAATATGAGTTGTTGTGGATATTAAATATGCAAACTTTCCCTGCTGCGCAGGTAAAGAGGCAGAGCAAATCAATGAGAATTTTGTGTGTGACAAAAGAATTCCAAGAATGCAATCCCTGTCTCCTATAATGGCTGGAAACAATAAATTGGAGCCCGGAACAAAATCTCTGAGGGAAAACGGAGCGGCTCAACGGAGTGTCTGTTGGGAATAGGAACAGGGGCACAGGTACAAAGGAACATGGCCAAAACTTGAGAGAGAAAGATTGTGAGATGAAAAAGGGTTGGAAAGCTCTGCCCAAAATCTTTAATTTTGCGCTTTAAAATATTGACTGTCTTTGACGGGAGAAAACAAGACATTATGCTCGTTTTTATAGAATAAAAACTTACTATCTAAGCTCTGCACTATTTTTAAAAGAAACAGCTGTAGGAACAACACACTATGAATATTTTTGCAAGTTTCAAATTGAAGCTGTAGCCAACAATATTATTTTTAAAGGGTGCAATAAACTATTTAAAAATGCTTTAAAAAAGGTGAATAAATTATTTTTGTACTTCTACTTGAAAAGTTGAAAGTTCACTAAATAGACTTTTTCTTTTTTACTTTTTAATTCAAACTTTTCCAAAGTGCAAAATACTAAAAACACTTACTTTTTCACAAGAAAATAATCGCTCAAGAGTTTGCTACCTTCATAAATTTTGCGCTATACACACAGCCTGTTAAACTTTTATCAACTCCTACTGTAACACTTCCCCTGTCCTCATTCCTCAGCCGCCGCGACACGCTAATAATTCGGAACCGTGGAAGTGGAAATGAAAAGCTCTCCCACCAAGAAGTGTGGGTGTGGTAGACGCACTTAAAAGGGAGTAATGGAGAGCGTAGCATATGCACACACATAGCCAGAAGAGAGTCAACATTATTAAACTAGAAAACAGAGAAGAATCCGAGGAGCAATCTAATAGTTGTGTCCAGGAATGACTTATCATTTTTCAAAGTTGTCTACTAACCTGCCTCTCTCTCTCTCGCACCCGATGTGTGCATGGGGAGAGGATGGGAAGAGGGATGCGGGGATCTCAAATAATATGGTAGGCACCTACTTGGGACATGACACTGACAATGACAACGTGAGTGACCTGGAACTACTAAACTGGAGCTTGAATATCATATCCTGGACATGGACATGGACGAAGGAGGACTACATGATGAAACTGGAGCCGCCGAGCCTAAAAGATGGAAAAGAAACCATGGAAGAGCATCTCAACTCAACGTCCTGCCCTCACGTCGTCCATTTCCTTGGTCTCTCTCAGAGTCTATGATGTGGAAGTGGAAGTGATGTGTGTACATAATAGAGCAGAGAATAAACCCCTTCGCCCATCTCTCTGTCTCTCTCACTGTACTTTACATGCATGCATGAACTTAGCCGGTTAGTGCGTATGGAGTTTTGTAGTAGAGATAAAGTTAACCTACAACTGATATGCCTCTCAAATAATACTCTCATATCCCTTCCCTCCCCCGTCCGCGTCCTTCCGTGGTCCTCATCCTCATCGTCCCAGCTGTTACATAATATCCCAACAGTCTCTCTCTCCACTCTATGAGCTCTATATGAATCCTTTTATTGTCCAACTCTCCCATCCCCATCAACAAGAACTCCTTCAAAGTATTGTCTCACACTTTCACTCACATGACGACTTGAAAAAAAAACGGGCCACATCAGCACATTGCCTTTTTGACTTGACATGATTCTTTCGCCCTCCCCCTCCACCTCCTCCTCTCCCTCCCACTCAATCCATATGACCAAGTAATTCAGTAACTAGATCCGTCCCTCTCAAATATTGATTCCAATTTCCAGAGAAATCTTTCCCCTGATGAACTAGTAACGAGGCTATAAGGAGAATTTAACGTATGGCTCCAGCTCCAACTCCAGAGAAAATCATATTATGTCCACAAAAGGTGTATAGGAAAGACCATAACCATAAGATAAGAATTACATGAGGTCTCTCTATCTCTCTCTGTCTGTAAAATATTTTTATATTTATAAACTCAACAACGATGGAACTACATAATATACGTAAAATTAACTATTAACTATACCTTGTACAATAAAGACACACTCAAATACTAAAAAAACGAGCTTTCCACACTTTCCTATAGGTAGGTAGGTAGGTACGTAGGACATCTGCATCTTGAGCACCACTCTCAAATCCCAGTATAATTGTTCCGTACTATTTTATCAGACAGAGACCCATTACACACGAATTCTCTACGTTGACTGAATGGAAATGGAGTTTCTCTCATGGAAGCGAGAAGAACGCGGGGTCCGGGACGAGGAGCCAGAGAGACGGGTTAATAGGGGACATGAACTTATGTGACATGAATGATTAAAGTTAAGTTGTATATATTGTAACAAATGACATTTCTTTTCTGCCCACACATTATGATCTAATAAGTTTTTAACCAACCCTTTGTCCGCTCCTTGAACAAAGGAATAAAGGAAGATGTCAACAGAGAGTTAGAGGCTCAGGGATAATAAAGAACGGTCGTCGTTGTCGTTGTCGTCGTCCTCGTTGTGGCGTGATGGTGGAAGTGGAAGGAAAGGGTTGGCTTTGGTTTTGGTTGGAGTCGCATGGCAGGAGCAGGTAGGTAGGTAGATAGGTACGGTATGCATCGTGTCGAACGAACAATAAGTCCTACAGTCTAAATCTAATCCCTCCCCTCTACGTAAATTTCAATCTCTCAATAATTTCCTTACATTCCCCACAGACCAGAGTCAGAGCAGAGACAGGCTCAGAGACAGAGTCAGAGACGAACCAGACTCATACTCAATATAATTATAAAATACCTATACCTACATTACATCGGTAAATATACTTGACTCAGTTTTTTAAAGTGTGGCGTTCGTCTAAAAAAAAAGTACACAGAGCCCACACACAAAATAAAATTAGTGAAATCTTGAAGAGAGACGAAAAGTGTGGAAAAAGCAAAGCTAGAGGATGTCGCCGTCTCAAGAGGGGTGACTCTAAAACTTTGACTTCCTTGGAGACGGAGAACGCTCACTTCTCTGAGTCATCAAAATTACAGGCTGAGCCAGATATAAGGCATCTTACCTACCTACTACTACATATGAATGGAGAAACGACTAAATGACATGAAATGAGTTTCTGTTCCTCATCAGCTCAAAAAGAGATACGTTGACGCTTAGGAAGACTGAAAATGAATTATTCCCTTGAATCGTTCCTGTAATGTGGAATAAAATATGTTGGCAAGGGATGCGCTTCCTCTTCTCTCCTATCATATCTATAGTCACCCATTTAGCGGTAGCGGTAGCGGTAGCGGAGGTCGCCCGTCTCACTCACTCAGTTTCACTTTTGGTTTCGATTTCGTTCAATATGCAAGTAGGTAGGCGCCTAGTAACTACTAATACACACCGTATGTGCGTGTACCGTTCCCGTTCCCGTTCCCGTCCGTGTGCCACTGCCACTGACTAGTGAGCTTCAAATTCATTCCGTATGTCCCATTCTATTTCTACTCACAACAGCTCTGCCTCTGATTTTCTGATTTTCTGATTCTCACTCTCCTACATACCATATTTATTATTATGCTCATAGCACAAAACTACACAACTAAGTAGAACGGAGCAGAGCTGAGTAAGCCATAAAACGGGTCTGTACAGAAGATATCTACATATACACTGAATAAAACTAATCAGGTAGGTGGTACCTACACCCATAACACAGGCATATGGGATGGGATTCGAGTCCCAAAGTGTAACTACTCTGCGTGTCATCTGCGTAAAATCAAAATCAAAATCAACATTTTACCTTTTCATTTAGAAATGTGAGTATAAAATAAAATCTAACTACTCACTTTTCTTCCTCCAGCCTACTGTCTACCGTCTACACATAGAGATCCATCCGGAGCCCGAAGAAGCGAAGGCCAACCAATATCAACATACAGTAAAAAAACACACACACAGTTTGGAGTTGGAGTGAAGGAAACACTAAAATTCACAGTAATCACTCAGACCATGACCCTGGCCAGAACCAGAACCAGAACCAGAAACCAGGCAGACGAAGTATTGTTTTACATGTAAAACATACTTTGAAAAGTGTTTTTTTGTGCCTCTCCAGTATCAACATATCAAATGCAACTATCTCCTGTCTACTATCTACCCCAACTACAAATTCATAGCCTCCTCTGATATGTGGGTGGGTAGTGCCTAGGCAACTATTTTCGATGGGTCCACAATTAGAAATGGAGCCGGAGACCCGAAGTGGAATTATTGTCCGTAGGTAGTTTGTCCGAGGTTTACATCGCCCCGTCCGCGTGTAAAGGAAAGTGGGGGCTGAAACTGGAATAGGAATTGAGCAATTGACATGAGATGAGACGCTGAGAGTATAAGGAGAATGAGCATGAAAACGAGGAGGAGTCGGGTCCGATGCCGGAGCCGGAGCCGGAGCCGGTACCGGTGCCGGTAGTTGGGAGACGTACAAGTCAAAGTGGAAGCGGAAGGCTTAAAAGCCTCTCTCATTTCTACACAGCCTTGGTAATAGCTACATTATAGGTAAGTATCTCCATTGTTTAGTGCCGTAGCTGTAGATCCTCTACGTTTCAAATTCAAACTACAGCTACCGTCTCCTCATTAAGGTCTCCACATTGCATCTCCAAAACAAGAAGAGAGAAGAAATCTCGCGGATCCGCAATCTACATGTCCCTCTCCTCTTGTTCACTTCATGTTGATTTCCATTCAAAGGCTGAATCGTGTGACACTCATTAATACCTTAAGCGTGTCTTTCCCCTCACCCACCCGACACGACGACGACGACGACGACGACGACGACGACAACGACAAAGGAAACGGCAACGGTAACGGTAACGGCAACAACAAGCCCAGCCGAGACGGAAGAATCTCCTCACAACGACAACAACACCCGCACCCGGATGCATATTCACATCTACCCTTTTGATTCTCGCAAAGCCTCTCTTTTCTCTTACTTACTATCCCCATTCATATAATTACATAGGTCCCTACTCCCTACGATCATGTGTCTCCTTACGCATAAGCTGAATGCCAGAGATTCTCAGAGATTTAGAGATGTTACACGCTCTGCCCTTGTTCCTCTGCTCGTCTGAGCACATGGTGCTGAAGCTCAGTGACTCCCATGTCAGAGGTTTGGACTCAGATTCAAAACCTCTGCCAAAGTTGGAGTCAAACCATGCAAAATCCAATTGGTTAGTACATAGCAAGTATTAAAGCTGACAGCTCTCCGAGTCTCCTTCTCAACCCCGACTCCGACTCCGGGCTTTGAGGTAATAGAGATGGGCATAGGAGTTAAATGATACAAAAGTTTCAAAACTTCCTTCACTCTCCAATCAATGACATATCAGGAATCAGGAGTAGGTCCCTATCCCTATGACTATACCTATACACAGATTATACAAAGCGAGAGATAGACCAAAGCCAAAGCCCTACAAGTATGAACTATAAACTACATAAGTAGATAAGTATTGGTTTTTGATGGGTTCAGTAAGCAGGCAGTCAGCACAGTAACGCCGTTCTACATGTCTCCCTATAGCTACAACTAACAATTTCTATCATTTTCTGTAGCATGGACTATTAACTCTGAAACAACTTGTACGGAGTACGTAGCACCAAAAGCTAAATACCTAAATATCCATGTAGGTAGTTAGGTAGACGTAGACTGGAAATTCTGGGAAGGCCGAGGCCGAAGCCGAAGCCGAAGCGGCCAAGTTATCCAGTTTCCCAGCTATAATTCATGTGTAACACAGTGTGAAGGAATTGTATGGGAGAGCTGTAATACTAGTTTACATTTAAAGGGTTGCTTTAGTTTGGAGTCAAGTCAGTGTAAACAAAGAGATAATATTGTTAACCAAAGAGTTGTTCTCTCTCTCTCTCTCTCCCGCTCGCTCTTCTCTCTCAAAATGATTTGTGAGGAGGTGGTGGTGGTGGAGGAGGGGGAGGAGAAGACGAAGAAGGAGAAATATATACACAAGCCAAAGTATTAGGAATGGATGTGCGGAAGAGAGAAACGAAAATGAAAGATAGGGAAGGGAGTGAGAGAGAGAGAAAGAAGGAGAAAAGCTGTTTTGGAAAATCCGTACGTGTGTGCTTCAATCAGGGCGAGTGTGAGACTGTGAGAGAGAGAGAGAGAGTTTGTCCATGTCTGACTCTGGCTTCTTTCGGGAGCATCCTTCGTACTGAGTTTGGTTCAAGTTGTGTAGCCGTGGTTTGCGGTTGGAAGCTTGAAATAATGGTAATTGATATCATTTGATGGAAAAGCATTATTGGAAACAGAGAGAGAGAGAGAGTGAAATTCTTGTGTATCTGGACTGGACTGGAATGGTACTGGAAGGGATCTCTTGGTCAGGGAAGGAGAGGGAGAGAGAGAAAAAAAAAGAAGACGATATCTCAATAGATGAATGGAAAGAACAAATCTCAGAGCCAATGATACGGAAAGCTCGGACAGATTGATATATGGAGCTTGTGGTAGCCAGAGGAAACGCCTATTTGATATATCACTTGGAGATGGATCGAGCTTCAACATTCTGATGGACCAACGCCTACAATCCCTACATCCACATCCACAGCCACCACTCTCTCCAACACCCATACATATATCCTACAAAAATATCATAAAATATTTACTCCAACCCCATGTACGTACTCCGTACCAGTACCAGTACTCGACCCCCTCTACATACATCCTCCCCATATCTAGGAATCTATATACTGTGAGCGAGAGTGAGGTAGGCATCCCGCACGAATGAATGGGAAACGGATGAATTTATTTGTACACGGAGCCTCCGATCCACTACTAAATGCTAAATGTAAGAGCCACACTAACAAAATAATATACACCAACCGCACAGATAAGGACCTGCTGAACCAGCTCCTAATAAAACCACCCAACCTACCTATGTAGGTAGGTACTTAGTACGAATTCTTGTCTCCCTTTTGATTTTGATTTTGAATTTGACATTTCTTCCTAATCAGTTCCTTAGCTGAGGCCCTTTCAATTTCAAAGGGATAACGATAAGGATAAAATAAAGGATGGACATGGATCTAGACTCAAGCTTAATAATCTTCCTGGGTCCCCTCACTCGTTCGAGAACGTGATGAGTCCACATGCACGCTCCGCTTCGGCTTCGGCTTCAATCACTCAACAAAATATACGCGTAAGGAGATGCGACAGAGTGGAATTTCACTCTGTTCTACTTACTTACGCTCCACGACGTCAACCTACTCAACACAGTAGAATCATACAGATGTATGTACAGAGTCGGCCTCTAAGAAGTCATACAGTGTAAATCACGGAAGATCTTCTTCTTGACGATCATCAGATCATACTCTCCGACTCCATGGCTGCGTTAGCGTTGTGTAGTTTAACCACAAGTTTATTAGAATATAATCAACATCCAACCCCCCAACATTCACTTTCACGTTATTAGACTACGGAACTGTAATTTTTAATGTTCTTAATTCCCATGCTACAGGAGTCCGAGCCGAGAGACAAGAGGGAGATGAAGAAGAAGAAGAAGGCAGACGGTTTTTTAATCTCTATGCTTGTCCATTCAAATGTTAATTGAATATAAAACATGAGGACTGAGGACGGACGGACGGACGGGTAGACGGATGGACGGAGTGATGGGAAGGGAAAGGAAGAGAAAAAAACACACAAAGAAGAAGCCCCACACGAGAGCATATGCACGTGATTGTAAGTTATGAGAATTCCTCCTTTTCACTCATACCGTCATTTAACTGTCAAAACATGGACCCTCATTATACAAAACTTGAAGCTTGATTTCTATAAGAGCGTCTCCTCCGTCCAGCCCACCATCGGCCATCGCCATCCCACAGAATAACCACACAACCGCCCAGGCCCAATAATGCAAAGATGCAAAGACGTCAGTGTTTCTTTTTTTAAATGACTTGACCACCAAGTTCCCATCCCTACCTATAGGTACCTACGGCCTAGCTTATATACATACATAGTGAATTCTTAAAGCAAACAACTGACACCACCACTGCACTGCTGGACGACACATTGAGCTCCCATTACCAAATTCATCAATGGTTTCCTTTGCATTTCCTGGGAAAGCAGCACTCTGTCTCCATTTACCATTTATTTACATGTTCAGAAGAGGCGCGCTGGTGCGGGTGCGGGTAAGTGAGGTCTATACATGTAGTTTGCGGCGGTAGGAGGAATTAAGCCCTGTGGCATAATTTTTGGACCAGGACATTATTGTTATTGTTATGGTTATGGTTAAATTTAATTTACTTTTACAATTTACACTTGATTTACTACACGTATTATGTCATGTCAAATCAATTCTTACTTTTAGCGCCATATTTACAATAATAATTATTTGTTCTTCACGACAGACACGACGGTTAATTATACTACAGCTGAGCTTCTAATATCCTTGACTTATCCTTCAAAATTCGACGATACAGCCGACAATTGTCTGTGAATTCATAAACTTATATGTAAACTGCGAAGTAAAGGGGGTATATTTTTTAAATGCGATAAAAATGCTTAAAATAAAATCACATACTATGGGAATTTTTCAAAGTTCTAGGAAAGCATTTTAAATTATGCAAACTAAAACTGCTATTGTTAACTATTGCGCGAATTTTAAATGTAAAAATGCAACACGCAGAATAAATTTTCCCCCGAGAATGTTCTGCAAAATAGGCAGGCCTTGCTAAATAGGGCCTCATATTACCATTTCGTACAGGTATTTTGAAGACGATGCCTCAATAAGAATATACAGGGCACGTTACATTATTAAAATATATTTATTACTGACTTTATTGTTTACGTTTGGAGTCACAACAGAGACAGTTTAAAAGTTGATTTGAAGGGAAGCGGCTGAAAATTGTGTGTACACAAAATATTGACATCTCTCTCCATGCTTCCTACTTTGTGTGAGTACAATCGCTACTAATTAACGAAAGGGAGACTGAGCTGATGATGATGGTAGACACGGCGGTGAAGCCACACTTAATATGCTGGTAGTCAGTATATGGATAAGCCTATGACTTGTAATGATTTTGTGGGTGTGCTGAGTGAGTGTGTTGTAATCTTCATAAAAATCAGAGGGCTAAAAACATTCCTGGAATGCAGTACAGATTGTACTCTGTGGACTCATGATCATGATCATACATTATGTAGAGTTAATGAGAGCTTAAATCAGGATGGAAGGGGGGAGGCAGGGAACTCATTAGAACAGTCTGCCGTGTCATCACGTACAATGTGGACTAACAAGTGGAGACGGAACAATTATGAAATGATTACCATGACTATATAATATTGACTCACTCCCCCGGCCACGGCTCAAGAGGTATACGAACCACATAAATTATAAGGATCTCAATTAAAATTCTGTCTCTCCCTCTCACTCACCCAGAATGCAGCGGATGGTGGTGGTGCGGTCTGGGTCCGTGTCCAGAATGAACCGCTCATCAGCATACTTGTGGTACAAGTCAATCATGTACTTGGGGGGTAGAATGGACCATGAGTCCTCCTCAGAGTCCCTCTGCTCCCTGTTCACCGGCTCAATTTGTAGGACAGCTTGAAGTTGTCCGGCCAACTCAGTCAGTCTCGACTGAGAGACACTGATCTGATGACTCCCCAGAGAGGATGATGATGTACTCTCACACTTGACAAACACAACCGAGATGAGGCAGAAGAGCGGGCCGAATTGTTCGAGTCGGAACATTTTGGCATAGTACTACTACCAGTGCTACCACTCTCCTCACTTTTTATTTTGTACGATTACAATTTAAATCCCCGAGAAAGATGTCTCTCTCCGACTTTATGTCCAAGCAATAACAAGAACAACAACACTCCTCACATTTCTGTTCACCACTTCCCTCTGCTTTCACTCATTGAATCTCACACCTTCCTTCTATCTCCTATTTATCTCCAATTTTTACAAAATTTTAGTTCTAATTCTTCTTCTTTAATTTTAATTAGTTCCCCCAAGTCTGGGTCTGGACTAGACGATGCACTTTGCTTTACAAATTCTCACCTCACTCTTAAAGTTGTAATTTTAATATTTTGTGACTTTCCGTATTGTACTGTATGTAATGTCCAGCTTCACTTCCGTATTTGAAATATTGTTTGAGTGCACGGGACAAGAGCTTGTCAGGTGAGGAAACGTGGTGGCTTGTCGTGGGATTAAGGTAAGAGTAAGACGAAACGGTCTTGTGCTGATGACGAGAGGAGCGCTTAAGGAAGAATGAAGAGAGACGTTGTGCTTTTTCCCTATTTTGGTCGGGCCAGTTTTCTGGGGGACTTGTGTGTGTGGCAGTGGGAAGAAGAAGCAGCGTGGAAATGGAATGGCTTCAAATCAAAGAGAATAGACTAGTAGAGACTGTGTGTGTGAAGAGTTTGAACGGTAGTAGACGTAGTTTGGTCCTAGTTGTTGGATTGGTAGGTACGTGTTCCCTCTCTCTCTCTACGTGTGTCTCTCTCGACCCATGCTTAAGACTTAAGATGGTATTATTCTTAGACATATCTTACCTATCACTACTTTCAAAGATTTTTCTCCTCTCCTGTGTCCTGTCTCCGACTTCACTTCCCACTACTGCCAGGCCTGAAGACGACGACGAAGGGAAGGGAACGGCACACACGGCAAACGTTTAACTTTAACTATCACTTGTACATGTGGATGTGATGTGAGTTCTATTATGAACCACGTAAAAGTAAAAAAAAACTAAAAAAAAACTAAAAGTCTTGGGTAGTTTTCTTCTCACACATAGACACACGTAAGGACTGGACACAGACACACCAGACACACGCACACAATGCTCCCAGTATTAGTCACGTCGTCGTCTATTCTTTCCTTCAAATCTTTTCACTTCAATTCCGTTCCCGTTGCCCGCCCTCACAAATCTCATTGTCCATTGTCGTGGACAGAGTCCATGTCGGATGTCCATGTCCATGTCGGGTCTCGGCTCGCTCATCGTCCATAGTCCAGTTCCAGTTCAGCAGAAGCTCCACAGTCTGGTCAGAGAGTCACATTCGACATTCGCATTTTGTGTAATCCATATATTATTACTCGGGCTCCTTCCACTAACTTTCCCATGATATTATGTAGGTAGGCTTGTTGACTGTGTGTGGAAATATGGCTGTGAGGGACGCCTTGGCCCGGACCCGGGAGTGGGTAGCCCCTCTTCGTCATTCCCATGTCTCATATCAGTGCATTAGTCTCCGTGCAAAAATAAATGAAATATCTCGAAGCATCTCTTTCTATCTCTATGTTTACCGTTTATGTTCACATTTTTTTTATTTCCAGCCTTCTGCACCCTATGAAGGTTTTATTGTTCCGTTTAAGTGCTGTATAGATTCCGAATGGAAGAATAGATAGTGGGAAGTGGGAAGGCGGAGTAGGTAGGGAGCTAGTAGTTGGTATAGGCATAAGTATAGAATAATTATCCAAGCTACAGCTACACGTAGTCGTACGTATGGGACTACTATTATAGTAGTGAAGCGACTGTCTTGAATAGTGTCAGTGTCTATAGCAATAAGTGCTACGTAGGTCTGTCTTTCTTGGGTCTAGGCTCCAGAAATAATATTGTATAAAAGTTTTCTGGACTCTGTGTCGACAATCATACAATAATATCACGACAACGACACAACTGTCTTCAGATCAGATTACAATCCAATGACTGCGATCCGAAGCCCAGCTACATGCACTCTCTCTCTCTTTCTCGCTCTCACTGTGTGTGCATCAATGGATTTTTATCTCATCATGACCAACGTCACATTTCCACGGTGGAGCGTTAATATAATGTATGATTATATACGTTCATATACAGGACGCTGTAAAAACAACTAACTACCTATTACACCGACTCATCTAAGTGTGTGGGTTATTAGTATGAGGCATCCAAGCAATTACACATTAGGAGAACAACGACAAAAGCTTCACTTTACGCACGCTACATAATATGTGGGTGCCCTGATATTACAGTATACCTATATGTAGTATTATTACATCCACGTGCACTGCAATTTACGACTCGGAGAGCGATTACGGTTACGATTACCTACATACTGCATTGTTCCTACGTATACAATTATTTTTATTATGTATCGATAGATAGGAACCTATACCTATATGCTACCTACCTACCTATCCATATTCCCGACTAGAAAAGAAAACCGGTTGCTACTACACGTCGTCGTCTTATATACTTGTCAGTATAGCGCCTAGGTACGTTTGGTTTTGCGCGTTTCTGTCTGTCAAACAATCTTTAGGTTAACCCGGGTCTCACGTCTCGCCTCGTCTCGCCTATCTGTCTTTTGATTTGTGGTCTATTGTCACATTGAAATAACTGTAATAAGATGAGGGAATGAGATACGAGTCGCGAGTGCGAGCCTTAAGTGTTCTCTTCTTCCCATCATGGCCACTATATTTTATTGTATTGTATTTCATTTTCATATTTTCATCCATGCTCCCCAATCCAAAGGCAATGCCAATGCCAAGAAAGCTGGAACCAAAAACCATGTAGGAGTACCTACATAGGAGTACAGAGTACAAGGCGACAGTGACTGAAGTTTGACAATTTAAATTCCAAATGAAGCTCCAGTTCCAGTGCAGTCGCAGTGCAGTGCTGCACCTTTAGTAGTATTAGCCGTTAAATAACGTAGTAGGCTTCCGATGAGAGGTTCCAGACATTTTCTGTGTCCGGATGGAATACTGCAACTCACAACATTAATATTCTTTGTGATCTGTCCGTCCATAAAAATACATTCTTAATTTAGATAATCTCAAACGCATGGTAATATCGGCGCATGCCGTAATGACAACTGCAAGTAATTTAAATAATTATTATTTACATAATGATATTATTTAAAATTTCGGTCTCAGCGCATAGTAGAATTAATTTTAAATGAAAATTAACTGTCTCCACACTGCAATTTTAAAAGAGAGTTTCTTAGAAATATAAACTTAAAACAAGTGAAAAAATATCATTATCGTTAGAATTATCTATGTATTTTAAACTTAAATTATAATTTTCACTGCAATTACTTTAAGTATAGCACTTTGGATTAGCAGTTCCACCCTACATGTTATTTATGAGACTCATTTCCAACCGCCACCCTTCCCCTTCAATAGTCTTGGAATTATAATCTGATCCTAGCACGTGTTTATAACTGCCATCATTCTGGAATTTGTGATAGGGGAATCTCCTAAAACACCTTAAACCCACACTTCCGTAGCTCCCTACCACCAGGACCACCCTTCCGCTAGGTGCAGACGTCCTACTTCTCGGCAGCTCTGCTGGTCCGGTCCTCGGGATCCCCCTGCTCCGGCTCACAGTCTGCTCGGCTGAGCTGAGCTCCACGTCCTGAACCTCCAAGCGAGGTCCGCTCACCAGGACTATGATCCTTGGGACCGTCCGACTTCGCCACGTCCTCACCTCTCGAGCCCTAGACCTACCGACCTGCTGCTCTACAGCCAGGTAAGAGCTCGAGTTGAGCTCGGGTCCAGGTCTTCGGGTCTGGTCTCCGGGGGCTCTCCCTTTGTTAAGCTGGGGAGCACTCGGTCTGAGCTAAACTCCTTCGTGTGGTCAGGAGATGCAGTATGCCTCGCTCGTATGCAAGTGCTGGTACCTCTCCCTCAGCACCTCCACTCCAAGATGTCGAGCCTACACGGTCCAGAGGTAAATGATGCGCCTTTGGGCAATATGAGACTGGTCTGTCAGACCGGTCGAGTCTATGCACTACGATGACTTCTATGGTTCTACCTGACCGGGGCAATTTGGACCCGAATGAGCACACACTATTAATCAATGTCTTACACAGCCCCCTATATGCTGTCGGCCATATGCCAAAGAGTTAGTTCGCACACACAGGAAATGTCTGGGGAAATCACACACAAATTACACCGTTTTATTCGTCTCTTTTCCGGTCTTCCGACCCACAACAATGTCAGTTTACGTCGGGAAATTAACACTCACGATATCCGGTACACCCGGTACAAATTAACAACAATTACACCTTAACAATAATAATAATCACAATTAAATATACTTCCCTAAAAACCCCAATATGGCTTTACACAGCCGGATTTGAAATACTTTATCCTTAACACTTAAACTCTAACTCTGAGGAGTTCTCTACTACTTCACGAACAAGCCGAACTTCCACCGACTTACTTCTCTTCTAGAGGGGTGCAAAGGAATGAGGATCGTCTCCTTCGTTCATCGTCTCGTGAGCCTTCAGCCTGAAGACTGACCCAAGATACCCCACTTACGGGCATTCCTAACCCTATCGGTGATTGGCTATTATCCCCATATGGGCCTGCCTTCCCCCGCTGATTGGCTAGTAGCCTTATATGAGCCTACCTCCTGCTCCCCCAGTCCTCGTCTTCTCAAATGGACTTGGTCGGTCCCTCATCATACGACCACTACTTCACAGCCCTATGCCTGCTACTGTGTCTAGATCGTTAACATGCCGTTTGCTCGTGTTCACCACACCACGGTCTGGATGGATCCTTCTAGATCATACTCTGCCCATCCCGTCTACACGTGATGGCTCTAGTGCTTTGGTACTACCACCACCACTACCAGACCATGCTCTCCCCATCCAGTCCCCACGTGATGGCTTACTACTGCTGCTACCACTACCTACACCTACTTCCCCAACCTGACCTAGATGTCGCCTAAGCCCCTTGTTGCCGGAGCCGATTTCTCTCTCCCACTGTCCCCCCCACTATTCTCAACTTTGCCAGGCGCCTGAAACATCGTAGAGGGTTCTCTACCGCCTGAGCACCGCCGAGAATAAGTGAAGAGGCTAGTGACTGGAAACGGGAACGACTCTTAGCTGAAAGATCTTGCCGTTTCTCTCTTCCACGACCCCACCTAAGAAAGACTAGGTAAGTAGAGCAGTGGACCTGAGGACCTCTCTTGCTGTATAGCAGTAGACCTGGAAACCTTAGAGACTGAACATGATCGGGGGGTCCCCGTGCTTATACCTGTAGACCTCTCTACCTCGAGACCCAAGAGACTCACGAGTCCCAGTATCCTATGTAACAATGTGCTTGGATGGAGCTCCCTATACCCATCCACCTATACCGACCTCACCTATCCTAACCATATAACAGTAATTACCATTATCATCTAGTCATATTATACAATAAAAGTCCATTATTCTATGTATATGTATGCATCCACAATAAGAACGCCATGTTACAAACTTATAATCATGATCGAGTACCAGCACACCTGGTTATTAATACCACACATAATACGCGTCTTGACATAAAAAAATACATTATATGATCTATTCCGATTTCTCTTAAGGTCGCTATGCTATTCTTCATCATTAACCCATATAAAAAGGTAAAAATAAATAAAATAAGTACAAAAATAAATAAAATATACATGTCGTAACAATAATTACATCTCATGCCTCCTCATACACTATATCCGGTCAATCGAGAAGGTCTTCATCTTCTATGAGGATCTCCTCATCACCACTATCAGCTCGATGTTGCTCTGCTTTAGGTTTTCTTTGTTCAGATCCGTTTCGGGGTGTCAGAGCTGATACATCTACCTTCCGCCGAGAAAGGTTTGCGGTTGCTATGGTTCCATGCCTACCTGGGCTGGAAGTGCTTAGTGATACTGAAAGTCCCTGTAGTGATCCGAATTCCAAGGAGGTCCGACGGAGATGAGACCTGTCCAGAACCCTCTGCAACGCCGCATCAGGATCCCATTCGGTCACAGCTCGGGTCGCTGCCGTCTGATCTGTCTGTCTCTGCCGCTCCTGCTGCGCTCTCCAGCGAACTGGGATCATGTCCGCTGGGATGACCCGGTCTTCTACTTGGGTCCCCGGCGGTCGATTATGCACTCTCATGTCGGTTATCGTCTGGACCAAGTAAAGAGCTCGTGCCTGCATCCCTTGTAATTGGCGGTCTAACGCAGTATCATATGTCAATGGTGGCAGTGAATTTGGTGTCTGCCACCCCTCAGCTTCCAAGATCCTCTTTATTAACTCCAGGACTTCATACACGCTTTTCCTTGTCAGCTCCTGCATCATGCCCTCCAGGGTGGTCTGTGCTGCCCGCCTATCTTCTTCTGGCCGCTTGAGCTCATAAGCACGAATATTGACAAGATGCATGGCTGAGCATAACACATCTGCTCTAAACATTATGTCCTGCTCTCCTGGTAAGCGTAAGAACGGGTGGTTGTAGTCAATGTCCTCCGGTGGCACTACCACTTGGTGTGTTCTGACTGCAAAGCACTCAGTAGTGGTATGGCCGATGGCTCGACAGGTCCTGCATATTCGCCACCAGTCGGTTACTGCTGGCTGAGTAGGGGCAAATATCCATCCCGAGCTGCTCGCACCCACTCCTCTTAATCGTCCTGGCACGAAATTCTGTGGAAACAACAACCACCCCACCTCCCTGTTGAGCATGTAAACCCTTCCTAGTGCAGAGTGCCTACTACTCCACACCCGGGTCGACGTACTCTCCAGGAGTGCTGTGATTGCGTTCCCTTGCTGTGCGTCCAATTGCCGTTGTGCTTCGTCTTCAGAAGCGAGCTCCGATCGCAAAATGCTTCTCATCACGCGGTCCGACCACGGCTGGTTATCGTGGGCTGTTGCATCTTGCTGGACCGCTGATACTGTTCCTGATGTCAAGGAGTTGGCTATAACAGCCTCCTCTGGTATCATCTCTACCCTAGGCCGCTTAGATGGTCGTTCCATCCTGATCTTCACCTGCTTGCTCCCTTCCGGACCTGGGCTGCTGCTGGGCGTTTCACTCCCCTTGTGTTCCGGTGTTAGACGGGTGTGGCTACGAGTGCTCGGTCCTTGTTGTGGAGATTGATCTTGCCGTTGGGCCTTAACTGGCTTGGTCTCAGAGACCTCCGCCGCTTTCTTCCTCTTATCGGTCAGCTCCTCCTGATGCTGTTCTTTCTGCAATCGCCGGCGTTCCGCTTTGCGCCTTTCAGATGCTCGATACGCTTGCCGCCTGTCTTCCCAGTCTTGTATAATGACCTCAGTCCTGATGTCTTCATCTTCGTCCGCTGACCTGGACGTCACACAATCGTCCCAATCTTGAATATTCACCTTGACATCTAAAAGATCTACTATTCCTATTCTCAGCACTGCTTCTACATGTCTCTGCAGGTTGTGACAATCTATCCACTTCTTGAGGTCTCCCTTGCCCTGCATGAGTTGAGCTGGTCGGCGTGGTTCTCCTTTATTAGTCTTCATACACCACCTGTCCACGAAGGTCTTGAAAGCCTCGAATGCTGCAGTAAACCACTCCCAGGTTGCTTGTTGAGTGGTACAGGCATATTGGTGGACGAAGCTAGAAGGTCTCGCCGATACCTGAGTCTCCGTGAGAATGTCCTTTTCTAAGTAAAACTGAGCCTGTAACATATATGCCAGCGTGGTTGTTTTAAGCCATTCCCCCGGTTGTAGGTCTAGGTGATATGCCATGTCTAAGCGAAGCACTACTAGGATGGATATTATTCCTCGAGCATCAAATGTGTCCTTATTCCTAAGCTTAGCCTGTCTATAGAGCCGCCCGTATTGATAGAGGACCTTACTGAGTTCCCGGCGGCACTGGTTTGGCGAGAAATCTGGAGCTACTCTTGGCATCCTGGTATCCATTATCTTTATCCGGGTCTTTGGCACAGATATCCACCGGTCGAATCCGGACTGAGCATAAGAGAAGGACTCTGCATATAAGCGACCCAAATGGTAGACTCCCAACACCTTGGAGACCATATACCTGTATTGCGTTGCCGTGTACCGTACCCGGCCTTCCTTCCCTTTCGCTGGACGGTTGTCCTCCAGCCAATCTTCAACTGTGATCCCGAGCTCTGGAAATAATGTGAGTAATACCTCATCCACTCGCCTCGGGATGTCTTCACCGTACTGCCTTCGCCACCACCGGCTGAGAAGGTAGCGCACATCTACCGTGTGTCGAGGACGTATGTCTGCGAAATTTCTGAGGATCTCGAACTGAGCTCCCAGCTCGTACATCCACTTCACTGCAAGGTTCCTGTCCAACCAGTCCAATATATGTGCCCTTGCCGATGGTTCCATTGCTAAATATCCTGCTAAGACAACCTGAGCCCCATCCGTGATCCCAATCACTGAGATATATCCCCTCCTGGTGGTGTGTTTGTTTGCTCGCCAGACCTGAACTGCGAGATTACGGGACCTATTTAACCTGGATAGAGCTGATCGGATCTCAGTTTCTTGTGTTGCTTCAGGGATAATGATGACTTCCTCCGGTATTTTAGGCCGAAGTCCCTGAGATTTGGTTGGCCAAGCGCCGTCCCGATCCACAAAATGCCTAACGACGCGCCCGTTGATGTCTTGTTCCTCGATCTGAGCATCCGTAAGATCCCCATCCGGCGTATCGTCTATCTTGACGCGATATGCTTCGACTTCTTCCCGTAGAAAAGGGTCTTCCTGTGGCCGAGACTGTATTGGTATGATGCATCTTCGTGCTGCGATGCCTTTTGCTTTCCTCGACTCTGGTCCCAGTTTTGCTGGTCTGGCTGCCACGGGCGGTCTAAAGTCCGGGTCAAACGCTCCGTGAGCGGATGAGTGTGCTGTCCATGACGCTTTATGGAGTGGTGCCAGTACCTCTTCCAGCCAGTCTGGAGATGCTGCCATGCTAAAATTAAAATTTAAAACCACCGATTAGACAAGGTCTAAGTGAGACTCACCGTCTCCCTTATACATATAAAACACGCATCTTATCCTCAGATCATGCCCCCTGATTCAAAACCCGAGCTTTACATGCCTTGTCCATTCTCTTAATTATCATGCTTAAGTGGTTGAAGATCTCTTGAGCCCCACAATCATGCCAAGAGAGCTCAAAAAGACCATGTTATCCCCCCGGTTTCATTAGAGTCGCCGCTCTATCCCTTAATCCCAGTCCTCGGCAGGGATATGCCCTCGTAAGCATGTACTTAGGTACGATCAACTTCACCTTTGGCTGACATGTGGTGAGCTCAATTGGTGGCTCAATTGGTCCCCCCGACTCTGTATGTCGGTTTGACCAAGTTAGTAGGGTGTACTTTTAAACCCCCACCTACTCGCGCGCCATACCTCACTGGGTTGTGCTGAATATCTGGTTCCTGAAAACTTACTATGACCTCACTGTGCCTGACGTGAGCTCTATTCACGTGTCAAATTAACCCCTGCTTTGGCTACTGTCTGTCGAATACTGTGTTCTAATCTAGTCTCCATGCAAAACTTGCTTGTGGCTTAAACATCTGTCCTCCCGTGCAAGATGTTCCGGTGGTTGTAATTAACCCGGAGCTGCCGCTCTGACTTGTTTACCCTCGCTAGTCTTGAGGAATAATATCGACTACTCTCTATGAACTGAATCCGACCCCACTGTATCTGGCCCAGTCCTTTGTTGTCACGACTTGGACATACTGTGGCCTTGGTTTGTGTTGTGCGAATAATCGAGTTACTGCTGGTTGCTGTCCCAGCTCATTCTCTTGACATTGAGGACCATCAAATCGGTCCTGTGGTGCTTGTTTACCCTCTCTAGCTTGAGGAACTATACCTGCTATGCTTATGATAGGGGTTGGAAACCCTTGTTACTCCGATTTACCATTTCTGTCGGCCCTGCTGCCAATATCGCGTTTTGCTTTACAAAGGCTCGAGGCCCTTCTGTCGGGCCGCTCAAGCCTCCACAACTGGAATGTTGTTCCTTCGTCCTACTGTTGGACCTCCGGATGTCGTCTTCGTCACGCCGATCTACCATAGTCAATTTCTAGTTGCCTGGAACTCCTGGTATTCCGCCGTTGTGTGCTTGTTTACCCTCCCTAGCATTGAGGATGTAGCCCTAGTGACGGTGACTACCTACATGCGTGGCTACCCATTCGCCCTGCTGTTGGCTTCCTTGCTTTCCCCAACAACCGACTTCTTAGCTGGATCCTCAGCTGAAAATCATATTCCTGGGGAAACATTTGACCGATCCTTACGGCCTGCTAAATTTCACCATTGTCCTATGGAAGTATCTCCGTACCCGGCTAATCACTACAGAACATCACAAATACGGCTCTATGGCCTGTCCTGTATTCTGCAAAATGCTCACAACGAACATGCTTGAATGCCTGTCGCTTCTGACGTATCTCCGTACCCGGTTATGGTCTCCAGAGTGCCACAATTGACTGCGGCTCTGGTTATGCTTGTTTAGTCTCGCTAGCTTGAGAACTTGTTGACGTATCTCCGTACCCGGCTGTGTACTCCAGAATGTCACAATTGATCGCGACTCGCTGGTCAGTACCCTTTGATCCAGTTGCTCGCAACTGCTAACTGTGGTGTACCTTGCTTTTCCGCAAAACAACTGCTCAACCCTGAGTGTGCTTGTTTAACCTCGCTAGCTTGAGAACTTCACTATCCTTGTATGCTGTACCTGAACTATAATCTACCTCTCTAGCTACCTACTTTCGGCAGGAGTTGGCCATTCCACCGTCCTGCCGGTCCTTCTCGTTCTGTTCCGTATATTTAACTGTCTCCACCTGGGTTATCGCAATACTTGCATTTCTTCTTAACCCTCGTTGGGTGTGCGCTTGTTTACCCTCCCTAGCTTGAGGAATACTGAGCTTTTGAGGTCCGTTTTTGTGATCTCGCACTCGACAATAGGCTTGAACACTAACCTTCCTAGCCTTGAGGAGTTAAAAGACTTCATTGGATTCGTGAATTATCTACTGACCTGGTGCATCATGAACCTAATGATCCCAATACCGGGGTCCTCCGGTGAATCTGAATCTAAAAATTGGATCGACTATCATCTTTGGCTGGTTTATCATGCTCTCTCAGCTTTGAGCGAGCAATGTGAGTTGACTTCGACCGAGCTGGTGGTCGCTGGGACTGTACTGGTTGACTTACTTACTATCATCTTAGCTGGTTTATCAAGCTCTCTCAGCTTTGAGCGAAACAATGTAAATTGACTTCGACCGAGCTGGTGGTCGCTGAGACTGTACTGCATGAATTACCTATGCTGGGCCGCGTTGGTCCTGTGGATCTGTTGCTCCCCATGCCTTTGATCGAGGTTACCCTAAGCTAACCTTCAATGAGGGCTTTTCCGGGCCCTCTTTCTCCGTGCTGGGTGCTCCACCAACATCTAAATCGGACACCAGCTCCCGGTATGTGGATTTCTTGAGCTCTGCACCATATGCCGTGAATAGGGCTGGTTACAAAGCAAAGGAGCTCTGTAGCTCCGAGGCTGGAACCTCAGCCTTTCATGATTCCTTTGCCGGTGGGAGTTATTTACCCACTCACTAGTAACCTACCCTATACTCGCCCCTGCGGTGGAACTCGGGACGAGCACACGGCGCAGTTTAACGTCTTACACGTCATAGGACGTGTTCGGAATAGTAGAGACCCCAGCCCCTACACCTCCGCCTTAACCTAAATTATTTTTTTTTCATTTTTATATTTTTATGTAGAAAAACTTAACTAAACCCTTTTGACCATCACCAAAAAAAACTTTCCCAATATCCCAAAAAACCATTCAATGCCAATAGTCTCGACTGTGGTGCTGTAATTCGCGTTAATCTGCGGTCCCGTCCTGGTGGAAGGACATCCTTAATAAGTCTCCCATTCTGAATCCGGTACTGCCAGTCCGCATGGTATTTATGCCCAGGCGGTCCGGGGGTCTGCGGATCCTTGTCGACTGTCTTGGTATCACAGGAGGTGCGTCGAATTCCTGCTCATACTCATCAGACCTATCTAGTGGTCCTATCGCCCAGTCCTCCTCACTGTCCTCCGGCTCCGATTGTGATTGAGCATCCGTGTCTGACTCTCGTGTCCTAACCTGTTCTATACCTTGGACTCCGTCTGCTTGGATGACTCGAGACTCACCAGCTGGTATTGCTATCCGGGGCAGCCGTGATTGAGTCTCACATTCATCTTTACCTTCTTCCTCTGCCCTCTGATGGTATGGAAGCATGAGCGAGGTGTGGAATTTAGAGGGTATGTCGTTTGGATCGTCCGGGTCCTTGATACTGACCAGGAGATCCGAATGTACCTCTACTATTTGCCAGGGCCCAGTGTATTTAGCCCCTAATGACTTGGAATACAACGCATCTTTCGATGATAACTGCTTGTTAAATGTCTTTACCAGGTCGCCTACCTTGTAAACGATGTCACGTTTGTTCCGATCAAAGAGTTTCTTCTGAGCTAATTGAGCCAATTTCAGGTTCTTATGTGCCTGTTCCCTGATGATTGAGATGTCCGATAATAATTTTGCTTCAAACTCTTCCTCCGTGATACCTAACGTGCGCTGCAGTTGCAATTTGCGATCTATTGGAAGCATGATGTCCCTTCCTAGATTTAGCTGGCAAGGCGAGTACCTAGATGACTTGGATTTCGATGTGTTTAATGCTACCATATAATCACCGAGCTGGCTTGCCCATTTTGTTTGACTTTTAAGACAAAACGCTCGAAGGATGCTTTTAATATCCCGATTCGATCTCTCCGACTGGTTTGGGTTTGGATGATATGGTGCCACATGCACTACCACACAGCCCCATTCTTTGAGCTGATCTTCCCAGTCTGCCCCTGAGAAGTATGATGCGTTATCGGAGACTATACGGTTCGGGGTGCCGAACGTGTTAAATACCTTTTGCAAGAATCTCAAGATCTTAACTGAGGAGACTGATGTCAAGGGTTCCATGCTGACCCATTTGGAGAATTCATCGACACAGACTACTATGTATTTGTATCCCGCACTTGGAGTGAGCTCCCCTACAATGTCTACATGAACACACTCAAAGATATTATTTTTATATGAATGGATGCCCATCCTACCGGGTCTTAGCTGATTAGATGGCTTAGCTAGTTGACATGCTTCGCAGGTCTTAACGTATGCCTCTATGGTCTTTGCCATGTTGTAAAACCAAAATCGCTTTTTGATCTTGTCGTATGTCCGCTCGGCGCCTTGGTGACCTGCCCTTGTGGTATCGTGAAAATATGAAACTATGTCTCGCTCGATGGCTTGCGGGACTACTGGAACCAGACGTTTCCTGGTAGTGGATACCTCCGAGTCCAAGAAGTCTGCGGCTATGAGTGGATGAGACCATTTGATATGCTTGCCCCTTCGGAGCATGGAGGGTGTGATTTTGAGCTGTGCTGAGCCTTGCTGTTGTAGTTGACTACCTGCCTCGGTATCTACCTGGCGCTGGGTCCGGAGCTTGTCTACCCTACTACTATAAAAGTCATCTGCATGGGTGCTCTGCTTTAGTATGGATTTCAATGGACCTTGCTCTTTGTTTGGGATGTATCTACACAAGATGCCCTCAACTACTGCGTAGTCATATCTATATCTGGACCGATGACCAACCCGACACAAGCTCTTGGTAATAGTAGCGATCGCCTCGTCAGCTCTCTGTAGGGTCTGCAGCATAGGCCGGTCCAACAAATCCATGTCGATCTCGATATTATTTTTCGAACTAGTGAAGGTCGCTATGCACTGGTCAACCCGATCCGGATCGTCGTCCTGCGTTGGATCTGGCAGAGCGCCTCGTGAGAAAAGGTCTGCGAGTCTATTATCCCCACCTTTGACAAACTCTGTGTCGTTCACTACATCACCCAGCTCGATCGCCCACCTCACAATGTGTTTACTGTAGAGGTGGTCGTTCGTGGCCGCATGTTTCAAGTAGGACAGGGCCTGGTTATCGCATCTAAAAATCACATCCTTCTGGTAACAGATGTAGGGATCAAACACCCGATTTGCAAATCTAATAGCCAAGCATTCCTTCTCTCTCGGCTCGTACTTGCGCTCTGCACTATTTAATAACTTACTTCGACATTCGATCACCCGGAACCGGTCCGCCTTAAGCTTGTCGCAGTAGTATTCCTGAGCTAGAATAGCTCCTAAGCCTACCTCACTAGCATCGGTATAGACGTACAAAGGTTGGTCATAGTTAATGGTATTAAGCGTGATTTCCTTTGCAATCTCGTCTTTAATGTTCTCGAAAGCTGTTTGCTGCTCCGGGCCCCAATTGGAAGGTCGACTAGGATCTTCCTCCTTTTTTAATTTTGCAAAAATGTGCTCTAATTGTGTAGCATAGTGAGGTATAAACCTCATATACCATCCAATGGCACCTAAAAATCGATGGATGTCTTTCTTGGTCTTGGGGACCGGGTAGTTGCGAATAGCCTCGACTTTTTTGGGACATTTCGTAATTCCAGTCTTGGTAATTACATGTCCAAGGAATTGGACTTCCGGTAGATCGAATTCGCACTTCTCCCAATTAATGGACAGATTGAAGTTATGCAGGGTCTTAAATACAAACTCTAAATGTTCCTTATGCAGGGCCTCCGTTGCACTAAAAATAAATATGTCGTCTGAGTATACGAATAAGAATTTACCTATGACGCTACCGAAGATCAGGTTCATGAGTTCTTGAAAAATCATGGGAGCATTTTTCAGTCCCATTGGAAGGACGTTCCATTCCCAGCATGCGGTATCTGTATGAAAAGCTGTGTATTTTTTGGATGACTCTGAGATCGGGATCTGCCAAAATCCTGATCGTAGATCAATCTTTGACATATACCGACCCGGAGGGAGCTGCTCCATGATCATGTGCATGTCTGGCATGGGATTCTGGATCTTTGGAGTATATTTGTTTAGCTCTTTGTAGTTAACTACCAACCTCTTGTCTCCGTTGGGCTTTGGGATCAGTAGTATAGGGGACGAGTACTGTGAAGTCGAACGGCGTATTTTACCCTGCTTCTCCAGTACCTCCAGCTTTTCATCGACCCATTTGGCTATGGCCGGGGGCCGCCGAATGGGTCTGCGGTATATGACCGGGCAATTGGGGTCGACTCTTAGGTCGTGTACTATTGCGTTCGTTATACCCGATGAACCATCACTTCGGACCACTCGATCATATTTCTGCGCTAAGATCTCTACGAAAGTTTGAACCGGGGTCCGTTGGATCCAAGTTCGGTCATAAGGATCTGGAGTCGGTGGCAGTGATAAATCACAGACATCTTTTTCTGATCGGACTGCCAGACCTCTTACAAAGTACCCCACTTGATGTTCCTCCTCGGCCTCAGTCTTGACTGCCCAATGTAGCTCGCCTTTGACATCGTCAAAGCTGAGGCCGTGTTTCCATCGAAATAAGTTACTTATAAAAATAGGATACATCAACCCTTCTTGGACTATGAACTGTTCTCTAAACCATCTACCCGCTATTTTAAAGTCTAATGTCACTTGGCCTGCTGCCGCCTTGGGTATACTATCAAAACCTGCTACCTCTACCTCCGATTTATCTATTTTTAGGCCTAGTCTATTACATGTGTCTTTTGATATCGCTAAGGATGTACATCCCGAGTCTAACAACCCGAAGATGGGGAAGAGCCGTTGCTTCACCTTTATGTTGACCAGGGCGAAAGGGGCTCGGTTTCTTTTTTGTATTCGACACGGGTGCCCTTCGAAGTCCGTGTCTGAGACCAGTTTAAATACTCGTCGGTTTCAGGTAGCGGTGTTGTGATGAATTTTGTGGAGAGGAGGTTCATCTTGTCCTTGTCGTGTTGCTTCATTAGTTGAGCCCTTCGTGCTCGAGGAGTCGAGCGTCGCATGGATCCAAAGATTTCGCGATCTTGTGGTTCTTCTTTTACAGTCCCTTGTGGTTCTGGTGTAGTCTTGGTGTCCGGCTGCTGGCTTGCATCTTCTTCCGGGTCTGCTGCTGTGTCCTTACAGTTTTGCAGGAGCCTGTAGGCCAGGAGTTTTGCCTTTCTTGCCTTGCATGCTATTGTATCATGGAAATCGTTGATGCAGATGCTGCACCATTTTCCTGAACGCTTCGCTTCGCCCCTGGTCTGCCGGTTCTCGGGTCTGGAGCTCCGCTGAGGTGGGCTCTGAGATCGCTCTCTGGGTCTTCTGTTGCCATATTGTGAGCTTGTCGGAGAGTCTCGACGGGATGTTTGTGAGTCACGACTAGAGCTCCGGTTCCTTTGTTCTGTGAATCGGCCGGCTTGACTGCCGCCCGAATATCGTCGTGTTCGGTCTGTCTGTCGATAGGAGCTATCGAATCTTTTCTTCTGGTCGTCGTATATGGGCCGGTAAGGGTCGCGTTCACGATCAGCCCTTTGTCGTAATTGATGGAAGGACTCAACCTGGCTTATGAAATCGCTAATGTTTAATGGTATTGCGGTCCCTGGTGGGAAAGCCCCTGCTAGGCTGGGATGCATGTTTTTCTTAAGACGATTCATGATCTCCTTTGGTGACCATGGTTGCGGTTCTTGGATGTTTCTGAGCCGGGTATAAAACTTCGAGGCCCACGTCCGGATTGGCTCCGATGGCTTCTGCTTATTATAGACTATTTGGTCTAATGTGGCCTGCATATTAGTTTTGTCGTATGCCTTCAGGAACGCCGCCCGCACGGGCCCCCATTTGGGTTCAACGTCTATCAAGACGGCTCGGAGCCAAGCTGCTTCCGGTGGTGTAGAGAGGCATTGTTGGAAGATGGTGACATATGACTTGTGTTGGACCCCATGAACCTCTAAATAGTTCTCGAAGGATGCCACATAGTTTGATGCTATGTCTACTACTGGGTCGAATTTCTGCGGAAGTATGCTTAACCCTGTTGGTGCCATCATCTCCAATGTAAGCTCTCTCTGCCTCGCCTGTAGCTCCTGGTTCTTCGAGGTCTGTGTCATTTGTAGACGCAGAATTTCCAAGACTGCATCCATGGTATCCGGGTTCGCTGGGTCTGAGCCTTCCCTGGACTCGGATGTTGACGATTGCTGTGTGGTTGTTTCCTTCCGGGCTAGCATCGCGTTTACGAGCGCCGCTTTGTGGTTGGTTTTTACTGTCTCTTGCAGCTCCTCGTTGTCCCGTCTAGTTTCGACTAGCAGCAGATTGATTTGCTCGAGACGTTTCGACATGTCATAGACTGCTTTTTTGAGCTTCCGTACCTGTTGCGAGTCGGGGTTGAGCTGGTCTCGCTCCTCTTGACGCTCTACTTGTCCCGGAACGATGGGTTTCTGAGCTCTTGCCTCTTCTTGTCCTAGGTCGAATACCCCACTGAACCGGATTTCGCCGTCGCGTTCCAGTTGTCGCATTGACTTATTGCGTTCCATAAACAGGGATTGGACCTGGTCGGGCGTCATCAGCTTTGGTAATTCCTCTTTCTGAAGAATGGACCATTGATATAGGAACCATCGCTTCTGGATATCAAAGTCCCCCCATTCCTCATCATCTTTCGGATCTAGCTCGCCCGCTTGGACCAACTGAGTTATCCGCTTCTTCCATAGTGCCTTCATTTGGTCCTGCAGTTCCTGTGATGCCGCCATCCTTCACGTCCGTCTTGGTTCTTGATCCGCGTACCCTAATCCCGGTTGAATTTACTGGATCTCAGACCTGATTTTTACCGGATCTTTTTTGTACCTCTGGTATGTAAAGCTATATGAGTCGTTGTATGTACCAAACTGGTGCCCTTGTACGATGCTCTCGGGATCTGGACCTAACTCACGATCGTCGCGTCGACCAGTGCACCGCTGGTCTGCTTGCAGACCACCTTAACCTGGACAAATTGAATCGCCCAGCCGATCAGACTCCCGGTCTTTCTGGTATCGCCACTATTACCGGTACCGCTGAATGCCTTGTATGAGTATATGGGTATGATAATTGTCGTGTATGTAACCTCTACTTCCAGTACCATGAAATGTGACCTATCCAGATGATATTTCTCTCTCCCCGTAGATCCCGTTGCTCCAAGTGCGGTGTTCGCCTGACCTGCCTGCGTATAGCTCAGTCGAACCTCTTGTCTCGGAACTCGTGACCTAATTCTACCAGCCCTATTCTAATGCTCTTAACGTAAATATATCAAAAAAAATTTGTGCAATTTAGAAATAAGGAACTGGTGTATCTCACCTTTGTGTGCGCTGGTTCTAACAAGATGAAAATCTTGTGTCCGTCGTAGTCGCCAGTGTGATAGGGGAATCTCCTAAAACACCTTAAACCCACACTTCCGTAGCTCCCTACCACCAGGACCACCCTTCCGCTAGGTGCAGACGTCCTACTTCTCGGCAGCTCTGCTGGTCCGGTCCTCGGGATCCCCCTGCTCCGGCTCACAGTCTGCTCGGCTGAGCTGAGCTTCACGTCCTGAACCTCCAAGCGAGGTCCGCTCACCAGGACTATGATCCTTGGGACCGTCCGACTTCGCCACGTCCTCACCTCTCGAGCCCTAGACCTACCGACCTGCTGCTCTACAGCCAGGTAAGAGCTCGAGTTGAGCTCGGGTCCAGGTCTTCGGGTCTGGTCTCCGGGGGCTCTCCCTTTGTTAAGCTGGGGAGCACTCGGTCTGAGCTAAACTCCTTCGTGTGGTCAGGAGATGCAGTATGCCTCGCTCGTATGCAAGTGCTGGTACCTCTCCCTCAGCACCTCCACTCCAAGATGTCGAGCCTACACGGTCCAGAGGTAAATGATGCGCCTTTGGGCAATATGAGACTGGTCTGTCAGACCGGTCGAGTCTATGCACTACGATGACTTCTATCGTTCTACCTGACCGGGGCAATTTGGACCCGAATGAGCACACACTATTAATCAATGTCTTACACAGCCCCCTATATGCTGTCGGCCATATGCCAAAGAGTTAGTTCGCACACACAGGAAATGTCTGGGGAAATCACACACAAATTACACCGTTTTATTCGTCTCTTTTCCGGTCTTCCGACCCACAACAATGTCAGTTTACGTCGGGAAATTAACACTCACGATATCCGGTACACCCGGTACAAATTAACAACAATTACACCTTAACAATAATAATAATCACAATTAAATATACTTCCCTAAAAACCCCAATATTGCTTTACACAGCCGGATTTGAAATACTTTATCCTTAACACTTAAACTCTAACTCTGAGGAGTTCTCTACTACTTCACGAACAAGCCGAACTTCCACCGACTTACTTCTCTTCTAGAGGGGTGCAAAGGAATGAGGATCGTCTCCTTCGTTCATCGTCTCGTGAGCCTTCAGCCTGAAGACTGACCCAAGATACCCCACTTACGGGCATTCCTAACCCTATCGGTGATTGGCTATTATCCCCATATGGGCCTGCCTTCCCCCGCTGATTGGCTAGTAGCCTTATATGAGCCTACCTCCTGCTCCCCCAGTCCTCGTCTTCTCAAATGGACTTGGTCGGTCCCTCATCATACGACCACTACTTCACAGCCCTATGCCTGCTACTGTGTCTAGATCGTTAACATGCCGTTTGCTCGTGTTCACCACACCACGGTCTGGATGGATCCTTCTAGATCATACTCTGCCCATCCCGTCTACACGTGATGGCTCTAGTGCTTTGGTACTACCACCACCACTACCAGACCATGCTCTCCCCATCCAGTCCCCACGTGATGGCTTACTACTGCTGCTACCACTACCTACACCTACTTCCCCAACCTGACCTAGATGTCGCCTAAGCCCCTTGTTGCCGGAGCCGATTTCTCTCTCCCAAATTACAGTATATGCATCTACGTTGTTTAAACTTGAGAGGGATAATTACGTCAATAATTACTAATTTTAATGGCTACCAAACTGATTGTGACTAGATTTTTCTGCCTCTACTAATGCACCAACCTACATGCGTAGTACTTGTAAGTAGGTATACCATTTCATTTTTTTCCTTAACTACCTAATCAAAATCCCAGTGAAATTTGAAACGTTATTGGACGCATGAGTACCACGGCATGGCACTTCCCTTTCCACAAGCAAATGTATGTATAACAAATGATATACACCTTTCCAGTTTCCAGGGTGATGTACTGTGTCGTAGCTCTTTTACTGCATGTCTAGTAAGAAGCAAAATCTAGTAAGTAGGTATTCCCAGCTGTTTCCTTGCTGAACATAGCTGTAAGTAGTGTAATCGATGAACATCGATATCACAGTACATGAAATGAGTTATGAAAGTTGTATATTATTGGCAGTGGTTTTTATTAAAGGTAATATATATGCAACACAACACGCTTATTTGTTTTATAAAATGTTGTACTGAATTATATGGATTGTGTATTAAACTGACGTTACACTCCCTCTACATAAAATCTTAGCATTTGCTAGACGGAGAAGTATTTAACATTACTGCACCACTCAATTGATTACAATATTTTGAACTAGAGAAAGTAGAGTACTACTTGAAGAAAAGAACTAGAGAAGAAGACTAGGTACTTCAAAAAAAACATTCCTCAAATATTTTAACGCAGGTGTCAAATTTGATCCTTGCTGTTGATGACACTAAAGATTAATATATATTAGATTATATACATATTATATTAGATTAATACATATTAGATTAATAAACTAATAAACTACAATGTGTTTTTAGAAATTGTCACTGTCGGCCTTTTTTAAATTTAGTGTTGGTGCTAACCGATGCAGGCATCCTATATTCACACTAACCTTGACTGAATACAAAAAAGATAGCAGGGACACGCCTAATCAGGTGTTCACGCTGTAATGGTGATCAGTATCTTTCATTGAAAGACGAGCTGTGTCAGAAATCATCGATTAGTTGGAATTGATAGCTAATAGTCCTAACTCCTTGCCATATGATTTATAGCATCATTATGTAAAAGCTCAGACTCAAAAATTTATGGACCTGCTACTCCAAAAATTTAGAAAATAGAATTTGTAATTTCAAATTTCGAAATTCCGGGAGAAAAAGTGCTTTGGTTTGCAATGTTTTTTATGTGGTTAACTACAAGCATTGGAAATTAAAATAACTGGTTATTCAATTTTGCTTTAGCTTGGATTGGCCGAAAATAAATAAAAATCGAAAGGCACAAAATTTTAAGATTACGGCCTCTATGGTGTTCAGGTCAGTTCGCATATATGTGATCACCATTTAAATTATTAAAACACATCATAGCGGCATAATTTTGACTTGCAATAGGTAACAATAACAAGACATAACTATATTTATGTCATTCATTCATTTAATTCATTTATGCGCTCGCCTTTTATACGCGCGCATAAAAGGCGCGCGCGTTTTGAAAAAGTGGTCGACTTTCAAAATGGCCAAATCCTTATGGGATTTAACATGTGAAAATGAAAAAATCCAGGTTACTTTCTGTGTTTTTTATTCATTTTTGACAAAATCTCAAAATAACTTCAAGATACCAAAAAAAGTTGCAAAAAGTTGTAATTACGAGTTTTAAGCAAAAACACCACAAGTACGTGTTTGAAAAGTATGTCTGTCTTTCAAACATATGTGCGTTCGGGAGCATTCGACACAATGCGGTAATATTCAAATTATTAAAATATTTTGTTAGGTTATAATGACGTTCATTTTCTGCCAATTTTTGTAACGATATTGTTTAAGCTTTGGCATCTCCTTCACATTAGGCTTGTGAAAGTGTGTGCAGACATTTGCCATCCAAACTTTTGCAACATAAGCATTTTTCACCGGGGCAATTTCACCCACACATTTGCGAGGCTAGGATATTTCATATATATGTATCTACTAATAAATTGAAACGATAAAAATCGTACCTTATTCAAATTCCAGAAGATTTTGCGCTTTTAAAAACATGTAAATAGAACATTTTACATTTTTGAGTAACATGTAAATAGTACTGAATAGAAAATTTTACACTTTTGAGAAACATGCAAATAGATCATTTTGCACTTTTCAAAACCAGCAAATAGGACATTTTACACTTTTGCAAAACGTATGAATCGAACATTCACTTTCGAAAAACATGTAGATAGAACAATTTGCACTTTTGAAAAACATGTAAATAGAAAATTTTGCACTTTTGCAAAACATGTAAATAGAACATTTTGCGGTTTTCAAAAACATGTAAATAAAGCAATTTGCACTTTTCACAAACATTTAAATAGAACAATTTGCAATTTTCAAAAAAATGGAAACAACTTTTTGCAACTTTTTTTGGTGTCTTGAAGTTATTTTGAGATTTTGTCAAAAATGAATAAAAAACGCAGGAAGGCTTTAAAAGTCGACCACTTTTTCAAAATGCGCGAGCAGCGCAAAATGCACTCAAGTATATATACTAGTGGAAGTGTCTAGGGTCAGTAGAAGACGTTTTAATAACAATCGGTTAAATCCTAGAGTTACATGCAAAATATATCCCAAGTAAGTCTCGAGACTTCAAAATTTTCCATGGAATTAATGCTTAATAACCCGATCACTTATAGGAAGCAAGTGATCACCTAAAGGGCACCTACATTTCCTAAGACATTAACTGCTGTTTTTGGATGATCACCATTAGGAATGGTGTACTTTCTATCCGAGGCACCGCCACGTTCCCATTGACCCCGACTACGACCCTAGGTTACCTGATCTACTGATCTCCATATGTGCAAAAAAGCCAGTGACTCAAAGATTACAAAGCCTGACAGGTCTCCTAAGAAACGACGCCGGACGTCCAATCTGTCTGACGGACCGCGGCAAACCCTCGCTACTTTCTTCATTGCTTCTGCTATCCGTCATTTAGCTTTAAGACGTACGCAGCTAACCTACCCGTGTATTTCTGCTGCCATTCCAAAATGAAATTCTTCTTATTTCTAGTAGTTCTAATATTTATATGCTTAAAAAAGTGTTAAACAATGTTTTACTGTGTTCTAATGGCATGCACAATTGTATACGAGTGTAAATGCGAGCCAACGTAGCTCTGTGTGTTCCGTCCCTAGCTACATGGCGAGCCTCGCAGGTTTTCTCATTTACTACCGGTGGGTAAGTTCAAGTCACCGGTTGTTAAGTTCAAGTCACTGGTTGTTAAATTCAAATCACTGGTTGTTAAGCATGCTGTTTGTCAAGTGTTCCTGTAAGGTCTGTATACGTGTGATGCTATATGCTGCTCAGAGCAAGCATCGGCTGTGTGACGTTGTGACGTGGAAACTTTTCCACGACGATTTGAATTCTGTACTTTAGTTTACTGTTTTGACCCAATTCAACTGCAGTGTTGATTTTGGATTGCAAATCTACTCATTTATAATTTTGTACTGTGAATTATTTATATTTAAATCTATTATATTTAGTTCTACCATTTCTACTGTGAAGTTCTACAAAATCACTGACTGTTCACGTGATTAGTTAAATACCTAGTTTTAACTCTCAAACCTTTGTGTAAAAAGTACCCAAGATAACCACTAATTTATACAAGTGAATTATTATTAGACTAAGGCTCGTGTTTTATTCCTTTGTGTTTATCCCTCTGCCGCTTCCAAGTTACTCGTAATTTTGTATAAATACTACAGTTAACCCTATACTAATTGAGATTCATTACTTAGCCACTGACTCTGCCAGTTCTCATACTGAGGCTGTCATTTTCTGTTTTATACTTTTACTCTGTGCTGGATTTACAAACCAGTAGCTGTTTATTTTATTTTATTGTTAAAAGTTACGATATTTATTTTGCTTTACTTTACTGTTAAATATTAAAAGTGTATATAAAATTACCCAAGTCTCCATCCACCAACTTAATCACACACTCAATCACACACTCAATCACTCAATATTACACAATTCTACTCATAATTACTGAAGCATCGAACAGTAATTTCACTCATCAATTCACTCACTCATCCACTCATCCAAACCAGTTGCTCTCGCCATTTTTTTATGGAATTACCGAAACTGCTGTTGACAGTCACCCCAACATTTGGTCCTTCGAACCGGATACTTACACTGAGAATTTATCGGAAAAATTCTTGAAAATCATGGCAGCAGCTGCAATTGGAATCCTGAAAAGCAAACGAAGTATACTCAAGGGCAACGTCACCAGGCTGGAAACCCGTCTTAATACCCATGAAACAACACCTCTTAGTCAAATCACAATCAATTCAATGCTTACAAAATCCCAAGAATACACCGAAGAACTCAAAACCATCAGCGAAGAGCTTTGCACTGCTGTTGCTGAAGGGGATTTTGAACCTCACAGAACTGAAGTTGAAGGAATCTTTGGTAGGCTGGAAGACATAGAATTCAAACTCAAAGACATGATCATCGTCACGGAAGCACCCGAAGTCACAAATCAAAATTCAAATCAACAAAACTCCAATTTAAACAGCAACAATCATCAAGGTGGACACAAGTTTCGACTTCAGCAGTTGGAACTCCCAAACTTCAACGGAGACGTCCTGGAATGGATGAGTTTTCAAAGCTCGTTTAAAGCTGCCGTCCACCAAGACTCTTCACTTACAAACTCTGAGCGTCTTCAATACTTGAAGAAAGCCCTCTCCGGGGACGCAGCAAAGCGGATCTCAGCATTTCAGATTGAAGAGGATAATTTTGCCCCAGCATGGGATATTTTGGTGAAACGCTACGAAGACAAAGAAGCAATCATTGACGCTACTCTCCGGCGACTTCTTCTTCAACCACCAATTCAATCTGAATCTCCTGAGTCTCTTCGTAAGTTTGTTGACATTATACATGAATGTACAAGGTCTCTAACTGCACTTGTGTTGCCCGTCTCTCACTGGGACACCCTACTGTTGTTCTACCTGGTGGAAAAGCTAGATGCAGATGCACGAAGACAGTGGGCCCTTACTCCTAAAAGCAATGTTCTGGCTTCAATGGAAGAATTTACAAACTTTATTGAAGCTAGAGCGAAATCACTTTCATCTGTGTCTACAGTCAAGTCCGCAGTTCATCCAAAACACTCTCCACACCATGGACATGGAAATAAAGTTCATCACGTCACTGGGCAATCTTGTCTGAATTGCAAGGACGGTGATCATCCACTTTATGTCTGCCCAGCTTACAAAATCACATCCGTAGAAGGCAGATGGCTCATAGTCAAGAATCTCAACGTCTGCTATAACTGCTTACGAAAAGGACACAGTGCCACAGATTGTAGACTCTCTAACTGCAAAAAGTGCACTAAGAAACACCACACGTCTCTGCATTCAGAATTGGAACCAGAAGAAGTTACTCAAAATCTACAACACCCTCTTGCTCTTCACACATCTACATTCTTCTCAAACAATCCTGAAAGTCAAGTCCTTCTTGCTACGGCAGTTGTCCGAATACCAGATGCAAAAGGAAATCTACAACGGTTTCGCGCTCTTATTGATCCTGGGTCTCAAGCTACTCTAATCTCACAATACTGCAAGCAGAAGACTGGATTGAAATCTGAACCCACTAACTCCCCACTCCTTGGACTAGGATCAACAGGTCTTGGTACAGCGTCCGAAATGGTAACATTCAATTTAATGCCGTCATTTGATGTAAGCTATAACGTAAATGTGAATGCTTTGGTGTTACCACAAGTTACAGGACCTCTGCCAAATTCATCCATTACGTACAAGGACTGGGATCATATCAAGTCTTTACAACTTGCGGACCCGGACTTTGGAACCTCGCGTCCTGTCGACATTTTACTGGGAGCCGACATCTGTTCTGTCATCATGAAGAACGGTACGTGCAGAGGTCCTGTTGGTACACCAACAGCATGGAATTCATCTCTTGGATGGCTTCTCCTTGGCACCGTTGATCGTCACTCACCTGTTAAAGCTGCATCAATTCAATCTCATCATACTATGACGTCACCCTGTGTTGAGGAACGTACTCACAGTCAACATGGAATCTCTTTCAACCACATTCGCATTGCAACTCCCATATTTTACAAGTCAAGCACACTACACAACGAGACGTTGCCAGAACCTGCTCTGATTGCTCAAAGACATTCTAAAGAATCCCATATAACTTTCATCAATTCTGGACAAGAAATCCACACACCATACACAGACACCAATACATCAACTCTGTCCAGCAACTGCAAATCGGAGCTCATTGAAGACGTTGTTGGATCCTCTACACTGCTATCCTCACCTTCAGTCATCAACCTGGCTGAATCATCTCAAACAGTCAAAGCAACTAAAACCTCTAAAATCCTTTCACAACCACTTCTAACTCAACCTCCACCTCCACATAATCTAACCACAGCCATGTCTGATTCCTACCAAAACCTATCTCAAAAGCCATATATCTCAGTACCTCATTTAACTACAATTCCTGCATTTGAATTCTTGTCCAGGTTCAAAACTAGACCAGAACCTACCCGCATCTCGTTCATCTTTTCATTCCTACCTTATTCAGTATCTCATGCCGCTAATTATTGTATTGTACAGCTTTCATTTACCAGATCCTTACTCACAATCAGAAGATGGGCAACAGTACTCTGGAATCATCCGCGACGTCTATTACATTCATCAGCTCGACAGCTACGTGTACGTTTTATTCTGATCTGGCGAACCGTCATCTACAGTCGACAGTTCTCAGTCTCGAAACATCACGTCACTACTCTTGCTCATTTCTGGATCATTCAAGGCCATACTTTACCCGCTTTACTCTCAAGCCAACTAATGAAAACTACCTTCAACTCTACTGAATTATGTCTTGTGGTCATTCGATGGAAGTTTAAGACTTTGACGTTCGTCAGCAATATCTCATGGAATCCAATCTACGTTTCAACCAAAGCCTCAATACTTCCAAGCTGCAAAACATCAATTTATTCAAGCAATCCATCTCTTATATTATGTAACCACTGCACGTACTTATCTATTAACTATTCTATTTACACTACTATAGAGTCAATAATTTTCATGCAAATTATGGGGGGAGTATGTTCCGTCCCTAGCTACATGGCGAGCCTCGCAGGTTTTCTCATTTACTACCGGTGGGTAAGTTCAAGTCACCGGTTGTTAAGTTCAAGTCACTGGTTGTTAAATTCAAATCACTGGTTGTTAAGCATGCTGTTTGTCAAGTGTTCCTGTAAGGTCTGTATACGTGTGATGCTATATGCTGCTCAGAGCAAGCATCGGCTGTGTGACGTTGTGACGTGGAAACTTTTCCACGACGATTTGAATTCTGTACTTTAGTTTACTGTTTTGACCCAATTCAACTGCAGTGTTGATTTTGGATTGCAAATCTACTCATTTATAATTTTGTACTGTGAATTATTTATATTTAAATCTATTATATTTAGTTCTACCATTTCTACTGTGAAGTTCTACAAAATCACTGACTGTTCACGTGATTAGTTAAATACCTAGTTTTAACTCTCAAACCTTTGTGTAAAAAGTACCCAAGATAACCACTAATTTATACAAGTGAATTATTATTAGACTAAGGCTCGTGTTTTATTCCTTTGTGTTTATCCCTCTGCCGCTTCCAAGTTACTCGTAATTTTGTATAAATACTACAGTTAACCCTATACTAATTGAGATTCATTACTTAGCCACTGACTCTGCCAGTTCTCATACTGAGGCTGTCATTTTCTGTTTTATACTTTTACTCTGTGCTGGATTTACAAACCAGTAGCTGTTTATTTTATTTTATTGTTAAAAGTTACGATATTTATTTTGCTTTACTTTACTGTTAAATATTAAAAGTGTATATAAAATTACCCAAGTCTCCATCCACCAACTTAATCACACACTCAATCACACACTCAATCACTCAATATTACACAATTCTACTCATAATTACTGAAGCATCGAACAGTAATTTCACTCATCAATTCACTCACTCATCCACTCATCCAAACCAGTTGCTCTCGCCATTTTTTTATGGAATTACCGAAACTGCTGTTGACAGTCACCCCAACACTGTGCTTACTGCACTTGTTATATATTTGTTGATTTATTACGCAAATGGTCGCCTTAATTCGATGGTTTTAGACCGTCGGGAAGGAAGTTGTTCGGGCGAGTGAGATCGGGCATCCTGTGTGGACGGCAGTCAAATAGGTGCAACCTCCAAGTTATTATTGTAGTACCAATGTAAACAATGTCTTTACTTTCTCTCTAATTCTGAGTTAAAATCTTAATAGCCTAACGAAAATTTTGGAGCAACAATCCTAATATGGCATTCAAATCACCAAAATATTTATAAATATAAGAACATAACTATATAAAACGTGCATTACCAGCGTATTAAAGCAAACAAAGGGACATCTGTATAAAGAATTTGAAAAGAATTAATTTTTTATTTCTGTACCTATCCTGAGAATTCATTAGAAAAGTGGCCGTACACAGAATAAGTCGTATTAACCTCCAGGCCATAATGCAGTCATTAACACAGCTATACAAATGAGCAGCACTAAATTCCTAAGTTACTATCTAAAATAAGCAACTTTTTAATTTAAACACTAAAGTGGCTATTTTATAATAAATATCTTCAAGCTATGACCTGAGTACTTGAAAAAGAGTTATTTATTTTGAGAAAAAAGAGATGTACTGGAAACAATTCTCAGTGTCTAAATTATTGCTACGAGCTTTCTTGATTTTGAGAAATCGAGAGATAATCTGTGTAAACCTTCAGGTTTTACTAATATATAGAAGAAGCTTTCATATTACACCGATAAGTAAAGCAATTCCTATATTTTTTAAAAGACCTTTATGGACTGCGTATGGTAAATTAAGCTAAAGGTACTTGGCTGACGGTCTTTTGTCCTGACAGTATTGTTTGGTATTTTCGAGACGTACCTACATCCTTACTACCGTGGGCATTTGTTCTAGAGCCGAAAATGTAGATGAGTACAGCACAAGATTGAATAGAAATTCAGGTAATGCAGTTCCACTACTATGATAAAATGAGAAAGAGTAATTGGCTGCAGAGCTTATACGGTGAAGACTGCAGAGGGAGATCAAGCTGCATCTCTTGCCTGTATTTCTCTCAATGTGTTTTGATTACTTGTTACTTCGTTATTTTTTTAAGAGCAGTAGTAGCATAGTGCCAACAAAGGCAATGTTAGTCAACAAAGATAGATATGTCAGCACCCGTAGTCCGTAGTTATCAAACTCCATAATGGTAGAGTACATTGAAAATTACATTCATGATACATATACCTACACTGAAATAAAAACAAAGAGAAGAAGTAGAGTGAAACAACATTTGAAGCCCAAAGCCAAGCTTAGGTATCTGCACATCATTAATTCGTCGGAAGCTGGAATTACTTGAATATTTATTTATTCATTTGATGCATGATGGATATTTACGCTCTGGTAACTGAAATCCTGGAAGAATGGAGGAGTTTTATTTAATGTTTACTCTTCATGAAATAAGAAAATTAGCTTCGTCCTTCCATTTATACTATCACATGAGTCTTCTAAAAATATAAACAGTTAAACACATACTGTTCCCCGTGCATACACTTTTTTTAAAAACTAACTATAAAACTCTTATACATGAATTCTGCCTAAGAAAGATTTTACCTGAAAAGGTTTTTTCTTGTCGAAAATATTAAGTTTTGTGTCTTATATACTAGAGTTTCTTCAATTTGTGTTTCTTATTACTTTCTTTATTTTTTACTACCTATATAATAAATTTATAAACCTATTGAAATTTTTGACCAATTTTAAAATGCGATACATTATAAACCGAACCGAAATGACCAGTATAATCTAGATAACTCAACAAGCCTAGCACGATAACAAAACTTTTTAAAACTTTTTTGAAACAACCGGTTTTTTTGTTGAAAATTGCGTCTTTTGCGTGTTGTATGGGCTAAAATTAAAAAACAGAATGCCTATTTTTATTTGTGTTCATAGCTTTAAACCACTCGTTGAAATCCGCCAAATTTTCAAATTTTCATTTTGAGGTAATTCAAAAACATTTCACAATTGGACTAATAACTCCGATAGATTTGCTTTGTCATTACCGTTCAGATGGTTTATCATTTATGTGTAAGTTGGGTCAAAAGTTGGGTTTTAAGAATTGACGAGAAATTCAAACACTGTACGGTTTAAAGGGACCGTCCATTAAATATGCCACCCAAATTATCACTCTTTTGTGACCACTCCACCCCCATGACCTCCCTAAAATTACCTGAACCGCTATCTGTAACACGCATTTCATCAATATCCACTGGCTATCAAGATGACACTATTACTGACCCTACCGATGACATCATTTATGGGAAATCCCATAAAGCAAAGAGTATCATCTAGGTTCATCTCGAGGTTCATCTCGAGGGTCGTCTTGACTGTCATCTCGTGGGTTGTTTCGAGGGTCGTCCCGAGGGTCGTCTTGAGTTTCGTCTCAGGGGCCGTCTATTTTGTCGTCTCAGTTTGGATCCAACTACAGTCAAATATAGATGCACCAGCTTTTGAAGGAACTGGCTGGTTTAAATTTGGCCCATAATACAGATACCGGCCAATAGTCATTATATAGATAGTCGGACACTAAATACCAGACAATAACAAATACTCAGATACTGACCAAATGCTTTTATCTGAACGAATGAGTGAATAAATAAAAGAACGGAAGAATTTATTCTTATTCAAAGTCAATATGACCTTTTGGTCTACACAGTTTTTAGATGCTGAGCAAGCATCTATTGAAATGGTTTGTCTGTATGTCCGCATGTCCGTTCGTTGGCCGTGCTCTACAGGTCACAGTTTTCAACTGATTTCTTTCAAACTACTTTTAAACTCTCAAACATGCGCGCAAGAGGTGCCTTGTTGTGTTTGAGGGTGATCGGACCAACCAGTTATCCACAGTTCACAGTTGAATGGACCCATGTCAAAACTCAGGGAAGTGAGCTGCCCAAAAACCGATAAATACGTGTAAACAAATAGAGAATGGTCATGTGCATTTTGTTTGTTTGTTTGTAAGCTTTATTCAAGTGTCCAACCATTCAATACACATTACATAGTGATTGTTATCAATTGATCGACACATAATCATTACAATTTAGCAATAGAATCCAAAAAATTAAAAACAGTCAAAATACAAATGCGAACGTGATCATAAATAAGTCAGAATATATGTATAAATTATTAGGGGGGTATGTACACAAATGGGTTTGGGTTTCTAATACTAACATAGTGTTTACTTAATTTATTTTTAAATGTACTTACTGACAAGTTAATGCTACGGAGTTCCGATGGAAGTTCATTCCAGGCTTGTACCAGCCTATACTGAAATGACCTTTTGTAAGTCGCAGTAGGTCTAAGTATACTACATTCCAATACAATGCCATCGGCCGCCCTAGTTGATCGCTTACAATCTTAAACTATAATAAGTTGAGACAAGAGTTCAATGTCTGACCCCCATTTTAAAAATTTAAATGTAAATGTGAAAATTTCATAGTCAATTCGTTCAGTCACTGACAAAATATTTGCCTTTTCTAAAACAGCCGATTTAAGTATTTTAATTTTAGACTTAGCATGCCTTTTCTTTCCCAGTGGGGTGTCACTAATACATACAATAAATTTATTAAGCTTCCGTTGTAAGGTACTTAAGTCAGTTATGGAATGCACAGCCCAGATTGGAGAACAATAGTCTATAACTGACATGACATAAGCATTAAGCATAATGCGCGATACTTTAAATGTTAAATATTTTTTTAGACTTAAAATTACATTTAACGCCAACGATACTCTAGCTTTAACAATTAATAAATGCTGCTTTAAGCTCAAATTACAATCAATATTTACTCCTAGGTATCTGAAGCTAAATACTCTTTCAACTTCAATCCCATCACAATACAGTTTCATGTTATCACATAGTATATGGTCTTGAGCTTTATGAAATAGCATATATTTAGTTTTACATACATTCATTTTTAGCTTATTAAGTTTAAACCAACCATTAATTTTGTTAATGGCTACTTGCATCTTCTCATGAAGAACTAGCATACTAGTATCAGTTAGGTAGATTACTAGATCGTCTGCATATAGTGCATAATAATGGCTTGAATCAATGCCATCAGAGATATCATTTATGTACAAAATAAACAGTAGAGGACCTAATATACTACCTTGTGGTACTCCTATATTCAGATCAAATTTAGAGGATACATATGACCCATTCTGAATACAAAATTTACGATTATGTAAATAACTAGTCAATAGTTTAATAGTATTGTTATCCAGACCAAATTTATCCTTTAGCTTACGTAGTAGTAAAATATGAGTGACAGAGTCAAATGCTTTGCGAAGATCTATAAAAATAGCTATGCACCGACCGCAACGGCTATTAATGAACATAAATATGTTAAAAGTGACTGCCATTACTGCAAGCAGACAATTTCGGCCTGGTCTAAAACCATATTGGTTTGTGTCAAGCAATCCTTCGGTAAGCATTTTGTCCATCACTCTTCTCTGTATGATCTTTTCAAACAATTTACATTCCAGTAATAACTTTGAGATAGGTCTATACGAATTTGGGTCAGTTCTACTACCCTTTCCCTTATATATAGGTATTACAGTAGCTTGTTTAAACGCAAGCGGACATACTGATAGAAGCAAGAATTGTGTAAACATTAAAGCTAGGGGAGCAGCTAGTACATTAATGCAATTGCTCATTATTATGTATGGCAAATCATCCAATGAGCCTGAGTCTTTAAATTTTAGTTTACGGAAAGCACTAATTACTTCATTTGCAGTGCAAGGACTTATCTCATTGGGTGCAGACTCAAGCTCATCATAGAAAGCTGAGAGATTGTCTACCTTGTCCTCTTGAACTACAAAAGCTTTGGCTAACTCAGAACAGATGTCAGCTTGGTCCGACAACTTTACATTATTAAAATTTAGTTCATTAATCTGCCTAAGAGGTTCGTTTTTCCCAGATAAATAGTTATAAGTTTAAAATAAGTAAGTAAATGCATAAGTAATTTTAAAGTTCTGCTCGGCGAATACAAGTATATCTATAGTACAGACCCAACCAATCTCAGCTACAGTTTTCAGTGATCTGATGGTCTGCTACCTCAGACATGCAGGGAATCCTAAATCCCATAATAAAAAGAAAAAACTACTTACATTGTGCACAGGTTACAACACTACTCCCATTTCGTCAAAGAGTGGGTTCCAAATTTTGGTAAATTTGGATGGTGTCCGGCTCCTAAACTTCTCCTGCCTTTCTTTGTGTCCTATAATTGTACACCAGAAAGTTTGCAAAGAAACTTATCTTGCTAGCAGAGGTACTTAACTATGTACGTCCTCAGGGATGGTCTGTAGATGTCTCACAATGTCTGTACAATGTAATCAATGCTTAACTGGCGCCATCACCACTACCCATGAGATCATTTAATGCAACTCTGGGGTGGTCCACAAATTATATCAACAAAATTTTTACTTATTTATCATATATCAAATCAAATCCGATGCTGTTACTTTAACGCAGAATTAATAATTCAAGTGTATGTCTTAACAGAGTAAATAAATGTAAAGCCTGCGTGTCCGATGTACTTGACACTATTGAACATTTTCTATTTGAATGTCCTCGATTTTCCGTCAATCGAATTAAGTATCTTTCCGAATACAATGATAATGTAAGATCCGCAGAACTCAAACTTAATAGCATTTTAAAGATATATGATTCAACAATACTCAACAATCTTTTCTACTCTACGTACAATCTAACCTGGATTTAAAAATAGAATGTTCTCAAATAGTTGAGTGAAAAAATGTAAATAATTTAAAAATTTACCCAAATATAATATGAATCATTTTGTAAATACGATTTGTGTATGAGCAATGACCAAAACGCAATAAATCATTACTACTACTACTATTACTTTAACGCCGGGGTAGTCCATAAAGGACGTGAACAAAATTTTTACCTATTTATTACATCTCTACTCCTAAGCTACCACTTTAACTCCAAGAGGTCTCTTAATGATGTCAGAAAAATTAGCACTCATTGAGTATATATCAACTCGTCTGCCACCCCTTCAACTCGGGGGGGGGGGTCCATAAATTATGTCTACAAAATTATCACTTATTTATTATATTGTCACTCCATTCTATTACTTAACTCCGGAGAGGCCCATAAAAGATTTCAAAAAAATTTTCACTTATTAAATCCCCAATCCCAAGCTATCACTTTAACTCCGTGGGGTCCATAAATGATGTCAGCAAAATTATAACTTTGTCTGTCTTTCAGTCTGTATGTTTGTCGTTTCGTATGTCTATTTGTCTTGCGGTATGTTGGTATGTCTGTCTGTCGATCTGCCTGTCTTTCAGTCCGTAAGTTTCGTGCTCTGAGAGGAAATGCTGAGAAATCTAACTTTACAAATGGGCTATAATTTACCATTAGGAATGGCCTTTCCTGTTTTGAGATAAAATATACAGCTTCTCAATGGATCGTCTTTTAGCGTTGCTAAAATAAGTTTCAACTCGTTTGTTGAACACAAACTTCGCTATGAGCTCAGCATCTACTTCGGGCTCACGGTCGCCAAATCCGGCGCGAAGATAACAGGCACGAAACATATCCAAATTCTATTATGTAATTCCTACATCTGCAATATACTCCATATATTTTTCCATATTGATGTCTATAAGTTCATCAAAATAAATTAATACGTACTATATATTATCTATATGTCTCTATTGTAGTGGCAAGGTTTTTCAGTGTGTATACTCACTAGTCAGTGATCACAAGTTGCTGAATCGTGAGAACAGAAAAATATTATACAATATATATAGTAAATGGAGATATAAATATCTTCCTTTAATATTATACTTAGTATACCGATGTGTGTTTATTAATACAGTTATGTTATTTAGATAGCTGTTTTATTTGCGTCGCACAATTCTTCAGTCGGTGTGTGTTTTAAATAAATAAATAATATTTGGTAGTACAGTCGATTTGAGGGTGAAGAAATGTAATGTCACCACTAATGCCCCTCGAAGTCTCAGAGTTCCTTCCGTTTGGATTGAATAGAATTCGTTTCCACGATTCCTGTAAGAAAACAGTGAAATTCCAAAAGGAGCTGCTTGGAAAAGGAGAGAGTAGCACTGCCCCATCTAGTTTATTAGTTAGTTTCTTCATGGAAATGTTGGTTTGAGGACGGAAGTAAAAGTTCATGATGTGGGTGAAAGTCGTGCACTCAAGACACACACACTACTTTCACATTTTCCCAGGTAAACGGGATTTGGCATTTGGTAGTAAAAAGAGAGCAGAGCGAGGCTTCCATACCCAAGATTCCTTATCTGAAAATCATTATCATTGTCACTTTTGTTTTATTTCTATACAATTATGTATAATTTTGTAGTTTGTAATGCTAGCCTATAATATAGTCAACAGTCAGTCCTTGTTTCAATAATTTAATATCGTGGGAATAATCCTTAGCACGAGCTTGTAAAAAAACGTAATTTCGGAGCAAACCAAGTACGACGAAGAAGTAGCTCAACATCGTTAGTTGTATTCAGGCAGTGTAAGTTACTATATAGAGTTCGTGTTATGCATAATTACATGTCAATATACGCATGGAACCCGTGTGGGACCTCAGTGGGAAGATGGAAAGTAGAATTATAGATACATATAGAGATGAGACTAATAATATTAACACACCTTCATTGGGTAATATCGTGTAAGCTTTTCCTTGCGCCCATGGTCGAAAATCACATCTTTTATCGGTTTGTCAAGAAATCTGTTACTACCTTACGTACTATACCGAGTCCGGACTCGACCGAGTATATCAGGACTTGATGTTCTCTGTCCCTGTATGGTTGTATGCACATCCGCTGGATTACTTTGAATAAAACAGTTCCAGTTTCCAGATGTAGCTCCTGGAAAAATGTAAGAATAGAACGGCTGGAGAAAGCGGCCTACTTCACCAACCTCATCGATCGTATTTCGCATCTGCCTCAAGTAGTCATAGTCATAGTATAAGATCTATATAGTTCAGGCGCTCAGTTTACTCGGACACACACACAACAACAACTGTAACTGCTGCATCGTCCTGCTCCAGGTTACCTAAGTCACTTTTGTTTATTATTTCCCTGTCCCATCACATAAAGCTTGAGAAGAGCACCTAGTAATTTTCCTTCAATTTTTTTTCTTCTTAACTCGTGTCTATATATTAGTGATTTTCCAGTTTATCAATGTCAGAAGTCAGAGTCAGGTTAGCATTGTGATACCTTCAGATTATCCACCAGTAAGACATTTAACATAATAGACGTATATTAATAGTAATCACTCGAATTCCTCCGTACTCCGTAGTACTCTCTCTCTCTCTCATCATATTTTACAACAGGTGTGACTTTTGAGGAGTGTACTCTGAACTGACACGACCGACGACTTTGCAGCACATCGTCAGCTGTTTCTGTTTCTGTTGTTGCGTTCCTATTCGTTCGCAGCACAATCTCACCAAGAAGTACACAACTTAATTTACAAGTACAAAAATGATTTTTTCATTGAGCCCACAACCAGTGACGATAACCGTGAAAATAAAAGTAAATGCTCACTACAGCAGAGAGTAAAGAAGTTGGATCAAGACGAAACCATTACACAAGAGTTACATGTTAGTCTGATTAATTATACATTATTCAAAAATGTAGGGGCTCACATTCCCACTGCTGTGCGAAGGCGATAGTGCTCCACGTTTATTGCATACATTTTATATCTTTTTTTTCCTTCATGACTTGTTGGAGTAGTAAATATTTTCCAAGATTTTGAGAGAAGTTGTGCATGTTCCTTCAGAAGGTTAACGTATAAAGGATCAGAGCTTAATAGTGCATTCTAAATCACAGTGGATATTATCTTGTCACTTGAGACTGTGAAAGTTATCTCATTCTTGACTTGACGTTTTATACGGTGACGGTAGGAAGTTTAGTTTGTTTTGCTTTGTAGAGTGACAGTTTTACTGCTTACTTACTCACCTACCTGTTTTGTACCCAAAAAATAAATGCGACTTTGGTTCCGGACACATGCATGTGGCAGAAGTACTTGTTATATATTGTATAGTGTACAATCTTATGCTTATTCCTATGCATATAGAATGCGCTTTTAGAGAACTTCATTTCCTGATTACGCTGAATCTTAAATCAGTTGCATACAAAATACAAAGTACTTTATTAGTCGCTTAGGTATACATGTCATGTTACTTTTATAAGATTGCATGACAGACTTACGTAAATGACTTGATTCTTACCACGAAGCAAAGAAAGCATTGTATTGCAGTAAGACCCGTACGTAGGAAGGGAAGGTTTATATTTATTTGGTACAATATGTACTTCACGTATGGCTATGTTTTTATGTTTATCAGACAAAATAGTACTAGTGTGTGTGCGTGTGTGGATTGTTACAGATGCTGTAAACTGTGAAGACAAGCATACTCGGAAGGATATAAAAGATGTCACCGAGGATGCGTTCATGTAAATACTAAATAATAAATGTGAAGATTCAAACAAACAAAAAACACATACAATAACTGGTACTCCTTTATGACGGAGGAAAAGCATTTATACCAGGAAATAGCCGAACCCAAGTCCCATGGAGAATCTTCTTTTCCTCTCTTCAACCAACTTAAGATTTTGCCAGCTTTATCGGTTGTGATCATATTTGCGTCCGTCGCGATAAAGTACCTGACTGAACTCGACCTGACTGTCGGCCTGTCTTGTCCACTTTCATGGAGGAACTCAACAACACTGCTGTGGTGCTGCTTTTTTCTCTATAGCCTTGGGCTAGTCTTAATTTCTGTACATATTGCACAACGACTTCTCTCAAAGAATAACCCAAACCCACCCAATGCCCTCACTCGACTTCAAAAGTACTACAGTAAAATCATTTAAAAAAAACAATCAAAAAATGTTGTATTTTTATTCTTAAGTAAATAGTTTAATTATTTTACAAAACAATAAGCAATGTAATTTTGTTTTGAACTTTATATCTAGTCATCTCACATTTCTTCCGCTAACACATTTTATTCGACAACATGTTGTTGCTTCCGAAATCATCACGAGCACTCCTTGTAATGGCCAACTTAGTAGTTTCTCCCTGCATACCAATGGGAACGACAAAGAGTATTTATCGAGGCTGGAATTCCAACGGGATTCTCTCATTGATGCTATTCTTGAAGGCTATGTTTTCCCCTGGTATGAAAAGATCAGTGATGAGAAAACTTTTCCCCTCCAATCCAAGCAAATTCTTCAAGCTTCCTTTGACCGTCTGACAATAAAATTCCGTCAGGTTAGTTCATAGGTTCTTTTCAATCTGGAATGTTTATGTATTCCCATCCCCATTATAATTTGGTCTAAATTGCATGTCTTAGCTTACAAACTTTAAGATTTCTGTATAAAATATGGAAATTAGTTTTGAGTATATCAGTGGATTATTGGACGTGTGTGTATGTATGTACGTGACGGTATTTGAGTTGAGCATTCCAACTTTTCTGTGATGGGGAATTTGATTGTAGTTTTCCATTACCTAAAGTGTATGTAGTATGTATGTGTACCTACTTTACGTCCCCATACCTGCTTTGATTGATTTCCATTTCTCATACTAGAAAGCTTCAGTATTTTTTCTATTAAATATATTAGATGGACCGCACCAATTTGGCCAAAGAAATTATTGAAATAGTTCACTCTCATTGGAATAATTATTGCGTGGCAGCAAAAAAAGTGTCTTCGTCTGATGATGAGGATGGTCTTGCACAGAATTTTAAGTAAGTATTCATGTAGAATGTTCTTTTATGTTAATAATCAAATTTGGTCACATGGGAGCCCGACGGACAAACCGACATAGTTTGTCCCTTATAGTCGGTATGCCTTCAACAATATAAGGGAATTCCCTTGTACGCGAACTTACCTTGCAAAAAATTTAATATTTTATTTTTAGCAAAAACAAGCTTAAGAAAGTGACATCCAGTAAATTTTAACACTGCTACTGCTACCATACCAAATTGTGTCTTCTTTAGCGGTTTTGACTTATAACCGAATTTGACTGTATATGATTAATGTATGCATGTATGTATAGGTAACTCAAGTATAAGGAAGCTGGAAATTTTATCAACATGTAATTCTTGTTATTAATGTATTAGATACGTGCACGGCTGTGTGAAAACAAGGGAAGAACTTTCTAAGCATTATGAAGCTTTGTCATGCGTCCTCCTGAAAGAATTAATCGTTCCTGATCTTCAGTCAACAATAATCTGTCAATTCCTTTCGGGTATCCTTGTAAAAGGTTTTATTCTGTACTACGTGGACCTGATCAGTGATCCAAAATGGATCAATACATCCTTAAAAAAGTTAATTTCATCTAGTAATGTAAATTCTACGGGTTCTGAAGTACCATTAGCTAGCGGAAATGGGTCATCTCAAGAATCTCTTTGTGACAGTACTTGCAAAGGTAAAGATGATGATTCTGAGAATAAAATTAATTTAATAGATTCTATGGAAGATCCAAACGAGAGCGAATGTAATTTGGCTGAACCAGATCTTTCGAATGAGTCTCGTCGTACAATAAATACAGAGTCATTATTAGCTTCTCAGCTTGAATCCCGTCAAGACATTTCTCCCTCTTCCATTTTTGCCGTTAAACATTTATCCGAGATCGAGGATAAGAATAAAAAGGCCACTTCCGTCTCAGCAGCACTTGAAGGACTTCTGTCCACTACAGCATTACCCCTTTTACCCGAAGGTTCCGCGTATACTTTTAAAAAAATAGATAATTTAGAAACCAACGATATCAAAAATAATACCGAGATTGGTGAAAGTGGAAAAGAAATTAATGAAAATTCAAAGCAAGAGGCAGGGTATTCAGATGAAGCTACTATTACGGATTCAGATGTTCAACTATTAGAAGACAATCAAGCATTTATAGCTGAAAATGTACATAGGGCGGAAACACCTGCAGTGAAGCCAGTGCTTTCGCCCATAAGTCGTCACTACTCCCTCGATGACAGTGGGAGGACAAAAACTCCTTTAGGAGATGACAAAGGGACTACACGATCTTTGGACGAAGCACAAGAAAACTGTAGTGTAACGAGGCAGGAGGAATTCTATCTATGCTTGGATGACCAGCAGAAGCGTCGATTAGACAATTATGATAAAACCCAGGAGGTTTCACCCATGTACGACGAACCGGAAGACTTTGCTGCTACCATTGCAAAATTACGATCGCTCCTTGAGCAGCGGGAAAGTCAGAAGAATCTGATCGGAAATGTTACAATTGCGTCTCCATCGGCGACGGGGAGTGAGAGTGGTGGGGCGGATGCTGGAATGGGTGGTGATACGGTGAATGGTATTGAAACAATTGGGACGTCGTCTGAGATGGAGTCCGATGTATTCAGTCAGACTCGAAGTTCCCCTGAAAAGCATTCACCTGAAAGTAACAATAGCACACAGTCAACTCAGTCACAACCGATACGGAATTCATCTTATGATAGTATTCGACCAAGTTTAAATTCTCAAAGTAGTGCGTCCAGCCTTGGGTCCGATGCCTCCGTTGGAAGTACCACATCCCACTGTAGCTGGGATACTGAGAAGTATGCTTGCTTCATATTAAGTACATACAACAAAACCTGTAATGATCACATAAATAAATACAAATAATTTATAAACATTTTAACTGATAGGTTAGAAAAAATTGTGGATGAGCTGGAGGAGGCTGGTCCCGTAGTAAATCGTTTCTTCCTGAACGTTGCGATACCCAAGACGGAAACTTGCAGTGATTCAAGCGGCCATTTTGTTTTATATTGTATTCAGGTAATACATTTTTGTGGCAGTGGCTGTTGCATGCACAAAGTGATGTATAAACTAAATGCCATTATATAACCTCCTAAGCATTGCCACAATATGGATGGATATATGTACATAGGATATAATATAATAATACGCATTATGTCTATGTTTCGCTTGTTTTTCTAGTACGAAGGCGTATACTTGGAAGAAAATGATGATGGCCAATTAGAAAAATTAGTTTTACGAACTACAACAATAAAAAGAAGATTTCAAGAATTTATAATGTTGCAGAGTTGTCTCGAAGAAAGTAACTTATGGAAACCACATATTAAGGGTATAAAAGCTCCAAATAAGTGGCTCAATCTGTCATTCGCCAAATCAGAAAATACAACAGTTAATCAGAGGAAAATACATTTGGAGCGGTACTTGCAACAACTTTGCTACCATCCCGTCTTGGGATTTTGTCCTCATCTCCGACAATTCATGGCATATGGAGAAGAGGGCTTTCAAGCATTCACAACCTCAGATGCCATTCCCTTGCACCGGTTTGACAAAGTAATTAATCAAATTAAATATGGTCCCGCTCTGTGTATTCTAATCATTGATGAAGGAAATTCTGGAAATTTATTCATGGATTGGATAGGGCTAAAAACAATGGGTCGATTTAATACATTCTTTTTAACATTTTAGTTGGCAAAAAAGTTTACTGGAGTTTTCAATAGTTTACGGGAGGCTCTCCCTAGTTTTGAATCAGACCTTTTACCCGCCCCAAGCTCCCCAGATGCTACCGGCAAAAGTCCAACTACGGAATCAAAGGCCAGGAGTTTATTCGCTTCTTTTTTACGCGCTGAGAGTAAGTGTACTCTATCCGAAAAATTGGAAGGGGCTAAAGCTTCTGAAGACACTGATTCGGGTTCAAATACTGCGGATTCAAATTGGAAAATCAAGGCTGATAACGAAGATGATAATATACAACCCGAAGCGGAACTGACGTTTGACTTAAATTTAGGAGATCCTATTTCAACCTCTGAAACTCTGCTGGAAGGTACACCCTATTTTAACTAACGATAAGATACCGACTATGTCATATGTTCCGGTTTTCCTTCTCAAAACCAAATGAATGCTCTGTTAGTTGTGTAAGATTTAAAAAAAATTTATTTACGGAAATTTATTTGTGCAGAGCCATTGAGCGAAGCCGTAATGGATGCTGTGTATCCCTTGGCTGTAGCTATGACACAATTACTCTGTGATGTCCTTTGGCTACCACGTCATCGCCCTCATTCTGCTTCTGTGTCTGCATTCCTGTCAATCAGTGGAAAATCTTTTGAAAACTATATACAAGATTCACTAGACCTATTCCTGTCACATGACAGTGTTTTAGGGCTCTTGGAAACAGTTACGACAGCAATCAGAGACTGGAGTACTCTTGATGAACCATCTGTCTTTGAACAGGATGCAGAACTTGTTTCTGAGGAGGAATTAAAAAATTGTTTCAAACAAAAGATACCAGGTTAGTTCATAATTGGAAATATTGAGCTTATTAGGAGATGCAAATTACAATTCGGGGTCAGGGCCGGACGAAGGAATTTCTTTTAGGCAGCAATTTGTTTCCATGCAAAAACCACCATTTTGATTTTATTGATGATTTTATGTGGCAAACAAAAATGTTCTATTTACATATTTTAGAAAACAGCAAAATAATATATGTACTTGATTCTGACAAGTGCAAAATGTTCCATTTACATGTTTTTTTGAAAAGTGTTAAATGTTTTATTTCCATGTTTTTGAAATCTGCAAAATTTGTTATTTGCATGGTTTTGGAAATTCAAAATGTTCTATTTACATATTTTTGAAAAGTTTTAAATGTTCCAGCTACATATTTTGTGATTTAGGCAGCGGGGGCTGCCTGCGCTGCCCACATTATTCGGCCCCTTAATACCCGGACAATTAATCAGTGATTATTACTACGACAAAAATTATCTTGTATAAATGCACAACTATTCTTGTGAACTGACCGGTTGCTTTTGAATTCATTACAGTTTGGGTGCGTTGGATGTGGGGACGAAGTCGGGTAGATGCGACAATAGATCGTTTAACGAAAGTCTGGCAAAATACAATTCTTAATCAAGATTTAATGCTGTCGATTATAGAGTTGTTATTTTCAAAACTTATAGAGGCTGTGGAACTAGAAGTAACTGATGGATTCAAATAATGTAGAAAAAACAAAAAGATGTAGACGTAACACTATATAGTATACTAACTAATATTATAAGGAGATCCTTGATTTGACTTTGATTTTTTCCGTTAACGAGTCGCAATTTTAACAAAAACAATACTATCTTCATTATGGTACGTACTAATTTTCCGTTTAAGAAAAAAAAGTCATATAACCTTTCCTTACCAAAAGTGGTATTTTAAATAACAAAAATACTTATATTTTATAGATATAAAATAGTACTACTATATGACAGAGAATGACATAATATTTCATCTACTAAAAAACGACTTATTACTGAACGAAACGAACGATTCAAAAATAATTACATGTTAATTCAATATGTAGAATTCAAAATATAGTTTAATGTGCGTACATGCATATATTTATGACGACTGCAGCTATATAAAAAGCACAGTAATTCGTGACAATTGTTCATGTTCAATTATTGAAACGGTAGTATAATAATAATAATATACTAATAATTACACAACACGTACAATAACGGATTCAATATTCTGTCAACCATAAACATTTTTGTCAAAATATTTAAATGCATATACCAAAATACACGGCATTGTATTAATGTGATTGTTGAGTGCTTGGTATACTTACGATTAGTGAATTATGGTAAAAATAATAACAACATATAGAAATGTGTTTTAAATCAAAAGATAAATATCTGGTTGTCTGACTGAGTTCACTATTACAGTACATCAAATCAAATGAAATACTCGAACATCTATCATACCTGTGCTTTAGAATTTATCACATCGTCTATGAAGAACCAAAATGACCCATATCCAATTTAAGCTACAATCAAAATGAGCCAATGAGCTATGTCATAAAAACAAAATGAGAAACATGCGTAAAATATTAATTAGGCTATATTTTCATGTTTTTAAAAGGTGCAAAAATGTCGAATTCCATGTTTTTGAAAAGGTGCAAAATGTTCTAATTCCATGTTTTTGAAAATGTACAAAATGTTCTAATTCCATGTTTTTGAAAATGTACAAAATGTTCTAATTCCATGTTTTTGAAAAGGTGCAAAATGTTCTAATTCCATGGTTTTGAAAAGGTGCAAAATGTTCTAATTCCATGGTTTTGAAAAGGTGCAAAATGTTCTAATTCCATGGTTTTGAAAAGGTGCAAAATGTTCTAATCCCATGGTTTTGAAAAGGTGCAAAATGTTCTAATTCCATGTTTTTGAAAAGGTGCAAAATGTTCTAATTCCAAGTTTTTAAAAAGGTGCAAAATGTTCTAATTCCATGTTTTTGAAAATGTACAAAATGTTCTAATTCCATGTTTTTGAAAAGGTGCAAAATGTTCTAATTCCATGTTTTTGAAAATGTACAAAATGTTCTAATTCCATGTTTTTGAAAAGGTGCAAAATGTTCTAATTCCATGGTTTTGAAAAGGTGCAAAATGTTCTAATTCCATGGTTTTGAAAAGGTGCAAAATGTTCTAATTCCAAGTTTTTAAAAAGGTGCAAAATGTTCTAATTCCATGTTTTTGAAAATGTACAAAATGTTCTAATTCCATGTTTTTGAAAAGGTGCAAAATGTTCTAATTCCATGGTTTTGAAAAGGTGCAAAATGTTCTAATTCCATGGTTTTGAAAAGGTGCAAAATGTTCTAATTCCATGGTTTTGAAAAGGTGCAAAATGTTCTAATTCCATGGTTTTGAAAAGGTGCAAAATGTTCTAATTCCATGTTTTTGAAAATGTACAAAATGTTCTAATTTCATGTTTTTGAAAAGGTGCAAAATGTTCTAATTCCATGTTTTTGAAAATGTACAAAATGTTCTAATTCCATGTTTTTGAAAAGGTGCAAAATGTTCTAATTCCATGGTTTTGAAAAGGTGCAAAATGTTCTAATTCCATGGTTTTGAAAAGGTGCAAAATGTTCTAATTCCAAGTTTTTAAAAAGGTGCAAAATGTTCTAATTCCATGTTTTTGAAAATGTACAAAATGTTCTAATTCCATGTTTTTGAAAAGGTGCAAAATGTTCTAATTCCATGGTTTTGAAAAGGTGCAAAATGTTCTAATTCCATGTTTTTGAAAAGGTGCAAAATGTTCTAATTCCATGGTTTTGAAAAGGTGCAAAATGTTCTAATTCCATGTTTTTGAAAAGGTGCAAAATGTTCTAATTCCATGGTTTTGAAAAGGTGCAAAATGTTCTAATTCCATGTTTTTGAAAAGGTGCAAAATGTCCTAATTCCAAGTTTTTAAAAAGGTGCAAAATGTTCTAATTCCATGTTTTTGAAAATGTACAAAATGTTCTAATTCCATGTTTTTGAAAAGGTGCAAAATGTTCTAATTCCATGTTTTTGAAAAGGTGCAAAATGTTCTAATTCCATGTTTTTGAAAAGGTGCAAAATGTTCTAATTCCATGGTTTTGAAAAGGTGCAAAATGTTCTAATTCCATGGTTTTGAAAAGGTGCAAAATGTTCTAATTCCATGTTTTTGAAAAGGTGCAAAATGTTCTAATTCCATGGTTTTGAAAAGGTGCAAAATGTTCTAATTCCATGTTTTTGAAAAGGTACAAAATGTTCTAATTCCATGTTTTTGAAAAGTTCAAAATGTTCTACTCAAATGCTCTCGAGACATATTATTTGAATATTTTTGTAGAAAGCTGATATTGCTTTAAGCTAAAAATGGATACGGGTCATTTTGGTTCTTCACAGACGATATACTATTAAGTAATGTAAATAACAAACAGTAGAGTATCATACAAGATACGACTTTCGACTTCGACGTCGACACTTTCGACGGGACACAGTTTCATGCAAATATTTGACGCAATTTTGCAATTAAAAAAAGTTTTCCAATCCAATCCTACAAGGTGCCTGACGTGGAGTCCAATAGATATCCTAGCTCCGGCTAAACAGGAGGCGTGTATTAAATCCACTTGTAAACCCAGCATAGCACAAGTGCATAAGACTAGAGATTACATTTTGCATTAATACACTACGTAGAGAATGGATTTCATAACTACTTTATTACCACAAATATACTGTATACTGCTTAATAACTCGTGCTGTCATTTTATAGAGTGGGTCCAAAGTTCGATTGGAGGTTCTCACAATCACAGCAAGCAAGGTCAACTTTTTGTACAAGTGCTTATGTACTATCAGTACTCTATCAGTAGCAACTCAAACTTGAGACTCCAGGGAACATTTCACTATTAGGCTGTCATTCACTATTCGTTCACTTCGCAGTTATTCATTCAAATTGCATAACCGGTCACCGGGATTAACTTTAAACCAACATTTGAAGTAAAAATTAAGTATTTTTAGAAATATGGCACAAAATTTATTCCGTCTTACCACGACCATTGCCGGTCGCTCCTTTTCAACAAGTGCAAAATCCTTGGCTATCAATAATGTAACCGTTGTTGGGGGAGGACTGATGGGGAGTGGGATCGCACAGGTTAATTTTGACCATTTAGGATTTTTAATTTTGAGTTTTTAAACATTACTTTTATGTAATTACTATTGTCATATTTGTTATTTATCATACAATTGACGAATTGACTGCTTCACATATATTTTACTAACCGGCAAACATAAGTTAATTATGTTAAAAGGTACTTAGGTACTCTGTTCTGATGACTGTATGTCGGGCCTACCCATTTATTAGCATCCCAGCAAGCATTTTCTATTTCGAACCGTTTTTGCCTCAGATTATTGTCGGCATCGGATTTGTATAAGAATTCAGGGAGTATACCGTAATTATGACGAAATGCGGACAGTCAGTATACTACACAGAGAATGGAATACGAAGCTGAACCTCAGTTTTTACTGTTTATTTTACATCCATTCAAGTTCTTGCTATATGATAATATTTCCATAATATTGCTGTGTTATAACAGTTTTATTGATGATAATTGAGTGTGTTTTGACTTACTATCCCAACTTCTTTTTTTTTATTATTTCTAAATTTTTATAAGTAACGAGCTCGTCTGGCAAATCATCGTTAATTGGCAAAGCATCGTAATTTAGAAGAATAATTAATGACACAGCTGCAGAGTCGCGTCGGTGATCGTCGGTTAACGGTATCGTGAATAGGTCAGCGTATGGGCTACTGTAAAGTGTACGGATGCCAATGGCACCACTTGTGGACCGATGGAGTGAAACGACTGCTGGGACGACACTCGTTGGTGCCTTCGATCGCCGGGTGATGATGGGCCGCTTCAGAATTGTTTATTTCAATGATACTTTTAATTTACGGGTGTTAGGTACAGGCAAACAGAAACGTATATAATATGATGAAATAAAAACAATTACAGGTGGCTGCTCAAGCTGGAAACAAAGTCAACTTGGTTGACCTTCAAGACTCAGTGCTAAAGAAGTCCAAGAGTAGCATTGAAAAAAGTGTGCAAAAAATTGCATCCAAAAAATTTAAGGTATAATGTATTTTTTGAAATTTGCCTTTAGATTTCATGTTTTTGGTACTTGAATGACTTCACAATAGTTTAGAGTTAGTTATATCTACCTTTGGTAAGCATTTACGGTTTAGAGGGAAATAATTTGAGTTGCTACGAGTTTTAACCCGTGTATTTATTACATCTTTAGAATGAGCCAGAAAAGGCGGAACAATTCGCGAGAGATGCTGCCGCTAGGATAACTTACTCCACGGATTTGCACCAGTCCGTTTCTGATGCAGATTTAGTCGTGGAAGCTGTTATTGAAAACCTTGAATTGAAGCAGAAACTTTTTGCAGACATTGATAAGGTGAGCCTTGTTAAACCATTTACTTACAAGTTAGCGCAAGTCGTTAATGTTAAAATTGGATAAATTTAAAATGTAATTTTTAAATCACCGAGCAATGAGACCATAAAAAATTTTAAACTAAATCAAGATACAACTTTTTATGCCTGACGCATATGTACGTGTACATGCATACATTTGAAGTATACTTTTTAAAAAGAATGGATTTCTAAAAAGTACATTGAATTTTTTTTTGCTATTGCTTTAATTTTCATCTATTCTTAAACAGGTTGCACCCGCAAAAACAATTTTCTCGAGCAACACCTCATCAATTCCAATCGGTGAAATTGCTCAACTCACCAACAGAAAGGACCGCTTTGGTGGACTTCACTTCTTCAGCCCTGTCCCTATTATGAAGTTACTGGAAGTTATTCGAATTAGTGACACATCTGATGCAACGTACGAAGCAATTGATGCATGGGGTAAAGCCATCGGAAAAGTCACTGTGTCGTGCAAAGATACACCCGGATTCATTGTCAATCGACTGTTAATCCCATACACTATGGAGGCTGTCAAAATGCTTGAAAGAGGTGAGTAGCAAACAATAAAATGAAACCTATAGAATAATATCTGTGAGAACACCCCGCCGAAATAACATCTTCAAATGGGTTAATTGCATTTCAATGTTCAGGAGATGCTTCGGTTAAGGATATTGACACAGCCATGAAGCTTGGAGCCGGTTACCCAATGGGGTGAGTCATCAACATGTTCCTGTAAAAGGCAAAACTTATTGATTTCCGGCGTTTTACTTAAAATCTAATTAATGGTTGGTTAAATTTCAGGCCTTTCGAGCTCTCTGACTTTGTCGGAGTTGACGTCGGCTATTTCATCGGTGAAGGTAAAAATAATTACTGTATATTTAAAAATAAAGTACTTACATCACGCTGCTAACATTATAATTTTTAGAATAGATTGTGAATATGAAGTTGCAATCAGCATTTCACTAGTGTTCCGTCGGTTCTGCTCATAGGACAACTATTATACTTAGAGTTAGAGTGCTCATTTACTTATACGTATATTTTACGAAACTCATATTTCTCCGTTACCAGCACACTAAAATTACAGATTAAACTAACGATAAGGCAGAGGTGGATAAGTGTAATACTTGTCATATGTTTCCATTACTCAGCTTTGCAGTTGCTACAGACCAGAGAGACAACAATAGTTAAGTAATGTGATTGTTATATCTGTTTTCGTAGGTTGGGCTAAACGATTCCCGGATGACCCAGCTTACAAGGTTCCCGAGACTATTAAAAGAATGGTTAAAGAAGGAAAGCTTGGAAGAAAGACCGGAGAAGGCTACTACAAATATGATACATAAACAGCTACTCCTGCTGTTGTTTTTTTTCAAAATACGTGTTTAATCGATTTGTGCATATTAACATTCGGTTGTAAAACGTAATTTTATGCAGTATGCACCACATCATTATAACAAGTTCGTTCGCTATATTGACATGCTCTAATTATTTACTCGAAATAAAACAATCAAGGTGGTGTAGAGCTGATTGAATTCTTTGCAACTGCTTAATTGTTTCAAACCATATTTCATACCTCTACCTGTATTTGACCTGGTTGCGTAACATTTGACTTTCATATGCCCCGATTTTGCTATCTACAGTAGGTTTTGTTCTTGCTTGCATATAACGTGTTTTACATAAAATTGATTACCTTTGGATAAGTATAGGTGCCTCAACCAATACACTACCTGCAAATGGTAATACAGCTACATTTACATCATCCATATATGTACTTATGTAATAGCCGAAATACATACTATACATAGCAAGTGAACTTTAAAACTCCTGCTGTTTGCTACACTCATTGCATATTTCATTATCACCACATTCACGATTCACCACAGAATATTTACTGATTTTGTACGCTTATTTGCTTTAATACTTAACGTAAACAAATAATTAAAATCAAGAGAGAATAGAGAAGACTACTCATACCGTTGCTATAATAATTATTACATTATAATTATTGTTATTAATAATATTTTTTTACCATCTTGTTACAACTTTGTTACATATATTTTAATTCTACTTCGGGCATCCCATCCCTCCGGTTAATATTAATTACTTTGTAGTAGCGTCTTTTGGCGCTGCTTCAACTCACACTATACCAAATAATATCCAATAAAAACGACAAATTTTTCTCTCCACACAAACCATACTGGTCGTCTGGTGTGATCTGTTAACCAACTTCATTGCTTTTTTTGTGTGCGTTCGCTCAACACTCGTTTTCTACTCGGGAAAATACGTAAGAAAATATTTTGGTTTTCACAGGGAAAAACTCGACAGGTAGAAAATATATTCGTAATTATTAATGGTTGTTGGTAAAACAATCAATCCAGGGTTGTATAATCCTTATTTCATTAAAATAAAATCAGTTTGGACTAAAATTATCTGACGTCCACGGCTTAAAGGTGAACATTTTTTGTGAATCAGATTCTATAGTTGTTCTGCTTTCTTTAAAAAATTTTTTACACAGAATGCCTAAGGAGGATCAACAGGTTCGTCGTGTGGAGAAGAGTAGGGACAGGTCTCGTTCCCGTTCCCGGTACCGGTCCAGGTCTCACAAAAAATCGAGAAGTAAAAAATCTCGAAGTCGGTCCCCGTCTAAACGTGGACAAAGTGACCGGTCTCGTCGAGACCGGTACACGTACGACAACCGGACACAGCTCAAAATTCTTGACCGTTTGGAGCAACTCGAGCAGAAGTTGACTGAGAATCGATCGGAAAGTCCTCGACCTCCGATTCTAAAAGCGCAACAACGCGTCGCGTTGCCCAGCGAAAATTCTAGTCATGTCAACTCGTCCGTGAGCAGCCCTCGTTCTCATCTTCATGTAGATGATGACCTGTCGGATGATTCTGTCCTCAGTGACCATGGATCGGAGGAAAATCGACGTCATGACGTTAATCAAACTAATACGGCCGAGGAAAATGAGGGCGAATTGGAAATTGATGCTCCCAACGAGGACCTGCTTCTAGCCTTAGGGGTTACACCCAAAGGAGTAAGTAAGTGGGGAAAACCTATTGCTCAGGGACTTATCGATAGATGGGCACCTATTGTGTCCAGTGGCCTTCCTCCCGATGCCAAGTCAACGGTGCTGGGAATGTATAAAATTCCGGAAAACTTCCAACTTCTGGAGCCACCAAAGTTAAATGCTGAGCTAGAAGGTTTTCTTGTCGCTGATGGCAAGAAGAAGGATGAAATAATTAGCGGTTTTCAGCGACAGCTTGCAGTAGGAGTCACCGTATTGGGTAATGTAATTTCCAAGTTCATAGCATCGGGACAGTCGTCCGAATTCATGTTGGACACTTGCTCAGGTCTAGGAGACTCGGCAAGAATTCTCCTGGATTTGCACTACTCCATGTCCATTAAGCGGAGAATGAACATAATCCCAGCTATGAGTGCCGGGTCCGTAGTGAGGAAGACTGCCGAGTCTAGTATCTTTGATACGGCCTTGTTTGGACAAGACTTAGCCCAGCGGGTTAAGGTGGCTAAGGAGCTGGACAAAACAGCAGCAGAGCTCCTTCCTAAGGGAAAACCACAGACGAACGTTAAGCGGGCTCGTGGTGGAGCCACGACTTCGTCTTCTGCTCCAGCCTATAAAAAGAGCTATTTAAACTCGAAGCGCCCACCAGCAAAGAAGCCACCTTACTACAACCGGCGGGGCGGACGGGGGCACAACACCCGTCATTGAATCCTCAGGTAAATATTGCGGGAAGACTACAATTTTATTACAGAAATTGGGAAAAAATTACATCCGATAAGTCAGTGTTAGAGTGGGTACAGGGAGTGAGACTGTCATTTACGTCTGTGCCTGTACAGTGTGCAGAACCAATTGTAAAATTAGAAAGTGGGAGTGAAAATTATATGAAAACAGAAATTAATCGTCTTATTGAGAAGGGAGCTATAGAAGCAGTCCAGCCGACGGCGGGACAGTTTCTATCCTCATATTTCTTAGTGCCTAAGAAAAATGGCTCGTACAGATTCGTGCTAAACCTAAGACGTTTAAATAATTATATAGAGGCTCCCCACTTTAAAATGAATGACATCAGGTCAGTCATCAATATGGTTCATAAAAATTGTTTTATGGCGACTATCGACTTAAAAGACGCTTACTACCTGGTTCCCATACACACAGACAGCAGAAAATTTCTAAGATTTAAATGGGAGGAGACAGTATTTCAGTTTACGTGCTTACCGTTTGGTTTAAATCTTGCCCCCTTTATATTTACAAAAATTATGAAACCGGTCATGACCGTATTAAGGTCTCAGAATTTGCTGTCTGTTGACTACATCGACGATATTTATTGTCAGGGTGACAAATACAACACGTGCAGTAAAAATGTTTCAACTACGTCGTCATTGTTACAAAACTTGGGATTCATCATCAACGATGAGAAGTCTGCTATGGAGCCAAAGAAATCGGTCACTTACTTGGGGTATGTGATAGACTCATCGAGTTTATCCTTACGCATTCCACAAGTGAAGGAGGACCGTATCTGCACATTTCTCAGTACATTTGTCAATAGATCGACATGTACTATACGGGAGTTTGCATGTGTCATAGGAAATTTAATTTCCGTTCGGTATGCTGTGCCATACTGTATGCTTTACACGAAGGAACTGGAGAAGAACAAGATCAGAGCATTGAAAAAGGCTGAGGACTCCTACGACTCTGGTATGGTTATAGCAAAGTCTGCAAAAGCAGAAATGTTGTGGTGGCTCAAAAATCTAGTTAATTCCTCTAATCCAGTTCGCTCAGATCAATATGATCTATAGATTTATAGTGACGCCTCCCTCACAGGGTGGGGGGGCGCGTGCGGCTCAATGTGTACTAGGGGGGAGTGGAGTCTGGCGGAGAGAGATTTGCATATTAATGAGCTAGAGTTATGGGCTGCCTACTATGCACTAAAGTCATTCACCACTGACCGTAAAAATATTAATATTATTATGCGTATTGACAATACTACAGCGATTTCATACATCAATCGGATGGGAGGAACAAAATTCCACAACCTAAACACAGTAGCCAAAAAGATATGGCAATACTGCGAGGATGGAGGGTTATGGGTACATAGTACTTATATTGCTTCATCCGACAATATTGTTGCGGACAGAGAGTCTCGAAATCGGGACGTAACCTATGAATGGCAACTTAACCCGAAGTCGTATAGGTTAATTACCTCTATGCTAGGCCAGCCAGCTATTGATATGTTTGCCACGCGTGTCAACTGCCAATGTCCAAAGTATATATCGTGGCTGCCCGATCCCGGGGCGTGGGCAGTGGACGCGTTCACTGTCAATTGGGGAAAATCATATTTTTATGCATTCCCACCCTTCGCTCTTATTCCTCGGGTATTAAAAAAGATAATTGCGGATAGAGCGGAGGGAATTATAGTAGTACCTAAGTGGCCTACCCAAGTGTGGTGGCCTCTACTCAGGCAGTTAAAATTGAAGGAAGTCGAACTTAAACCTTCTTATGATTTGCTATTATCTCCTTCCAGGAAACCCCACCCCCTATCATCAACTCTTACCCTGGTGGCAGTCAGATTATCAGGGAGAGTTTTGTAAGAAGAGGAGCGGGGGATCAGGCGGCCGAACTTATGTTAAAATCACTGTCGCCAGCAACCTTTCGTCAGTACAACTCAGCTCTAAAAGCGTGGTGGGATTTTACGGAGGGGGATGTGTTTAATTGTAACATTACCAGTGTATTAAATTTCCTCACAAGTCAATTCAGCAAAGGGGTTAGTTATTCGTCAATTAACACCTCCCGCTCGGCACTGTCTCTAGTCCTATCAACGGAGGAAAATACTCAGGTGGGTCAAGATGTTCGAGTAAAAAGACTCCTTAAAGCAGCATTTCGTACTAAGCCCCCTAGGCCTAAATACTTGGTGACATGGGACCCCATGATTGTATTGAATTTTGTAAAAGCTATGCCACCAATTGAAGAACTATCTTTAGAAGAGTTATCGTTAAAATTCATCATCCTACTGGCTCTGGCTACAGCACATCGAGTACAGACATTTGCTTCCTTAAGAATTTCAAACGTCAAGTACGTCGACAAAGGAGTTGAAATCTTGATTACTGATATTATTAAAACCTCGGCACCGGGACGGGACCAACCGGTATTATACTTGCCCTTCCTGCAACAGACCCCCTCGTTGTGTGTAGCATCGGTTTACGAGCATTATTTACGAAGAACGGCGTCCTTGCGGGGTCAAGAAGATCGTATCATTATCAGTTACCAGAAACCGCATAAACATGTGGGATCTCAGACCCTGGCTAGATGGATAAAAGTGATGCTCGATCGTAGCGGAATCGACATCACCAAGTTCCAAGCTCACAGCACTCGCCATGCGTCTACATCGATGGCAGGACGAATGGGCGTAAATATTGACGTGATACGTAAGGCTGCTAGTTGGACAGCAGGCTCATCAATATTTATGAAACATTATAATTTACCATTGATTAATAGTTCTGAATCTACATTCGTCGAAGGTGTCTTAGGCACCTGAAACATAAACATTTACATGTCATTGTTAAATAAATTGTTGTATTGCAAGTGTTTTTTGAAGTTCTACAAAGTAATTAATATTAACCGGAGGGATGGGATGCCCGAAGTAGAATTAATAAATTAGACATAAACTTACCTTACCAAACTTAAAGTTGTAGTCTGATTATAATTCTATGAGGGCATCCCATCCCGAGGGTTAATCCCACCCGCCCGTGGGCCATATCATACTTCGTTTTAATCATGTACACCACTGTTTCCCTAATTGCAATACATAGTTAGCTTTAAAGTTAATGAAGTTGGTTAACAGATCACACCAGACGACCAGTATGGTTTGTGTGGAGAGAAAAATTTGTCGTTTTTATTGGATATTATTTGGTATAGTGTGAGTTGAAGCAGCGCCAAAAGACGCTACTACAAAGTAATTAATATTAACCCTCGGGATGGGATGCCCTCATAGAATTATAATCAGACTACAACTTAGGTAAGTTTATGTCTAATTTATTAATTTTAATTTTATCAATTGTTATATAATTTGAAAGATATTGTTGTGTTACCGATGGAAGAATGGCTATGTGCCAAATTGGTCTAAATAACACGTTAATAAAGTTCAATCAATCAATCAATAATGGCCTTTAAATCAGTTACCATGTCTTAACGAACTCTTCACATGTGCACATAATTTTAAATATATTTTAAGGTTCCTAGATATAATTACCTAATAATAATGTTCAGCATTTACACTTTTTTAATTAGAATTTTGAATCAGACTACGTTTTACATTTTTACATCCTCGGTTATACCGTAGGCCCCATGTTAATTCTGACATCCAACCAAGGATGTATTGAAGAATTTAAGCGCCAAATGGGCTTGATTTGTTATGTTAATTTGAAGCGTGTTTTTTTATCTTCGTACGTATAGAAGTTTTTACCGGGTAGTTGGCTGTAGTAATTTTGTTTTGTGTGTTTTTGTTTCCTCCGACCCGAATACCCGAAGTTTCACCATGGCAGAAGAAACTAGTCATACTCAATATGAACCCGATAGAAGTCTAGAGACAAGCATCCGCATCCCAGTCGAGAAATGGCTTAAGGTGCACAAAATTATAAACATTAAAATACTACTAAACTTTAACTGCCAAGTGATTTAGTATATCAATTCTGTTTGTTGTTCTTCCGTCACGTCGTTTCGTATGCTACAAGTACTTAATTTTAAAAATAGCCATCATAGAATGTGTTCATAATTAAATATGTATTGTAACAAATGGAGTCATGGAGTGTGTATTTTATATTTGTTTGTTTAAATATAAATGAAGGCAGTTACGGATCAATTTGGAATAACAACATTCTGTGAAGAACTTGACGCAATACTTCAAGGCGGTATTCATGCTGGATGCATGACCGAAATATTTGGTGACAAATCTGTCGGAAAAACCACTTTATGGTATAGAGCACAACTAACTATCAAATGTCATCCTTACCTTCTCAAAATAACATCATATATAAGGAAATTATGTTTTACTATAGTTTGTAGTTATAGTTTATAAACGATTCAATATTCAATGAACTACTGTTCAGAGTAATGTTATATTCAACATTATAAATTGTAAAATTTAAGAATGGATTAAATTAATTCGATTCATGTAGCATGGAATTGTGTATCGCGGTTCAGTTGCCACGATCTATAGAAGGGCTGGAGTCGGAAGCTATTTTCATTGACACGGAAAGCACATTTGTGGTGTCTAGAGTTAAACAAATGATCTATGGCTGCATTCAGTACTGCAAATGCCTTCGTAAAAATAAAGTAGAACTTAAAGCGGAATCGCTCTTTAATGGAATTCAAGTAGTCCAGTGCAGTTCTTTAGAGGAATTAAGGAGAATTGTGCTGGATTTAGACAGTTATTTATCCAGCCATCCGAAGGTAAATTTATGCTATGTCATATGTAATTATTGTTCGCTTATTTTATTGATTTAATGTATCGTCGGGGAAGGATAAAGTTTTTTTATCTCCGTTTTGGGCTGGAAGCAATTATGATCATCTCCATTCTGCACTAAAAACAATTGTGACCATTTCCATTAAATTTACAGTGGAATCCTTGGAGATGATCATAATTAATTATAGCCCGAAATGTAGATAATCAAAATTTGTCGTTCACCAACGAATATGTTAAGAAAATCAAAAAGAAATTTACGTAGCACACTGCATACTACATTAAATTGTTATTACTTTATAAGTTTTATAGGCCACAATTAAGAATTAAAGTTTTTCATGCAAACATGGTCCATGAATCTCAAAATTTAATATTACTGTAGAGATGTATGTCCATCCATAATCCATGATGCATTTTTATATTTCAATGGAATTATGCATTCAGCGAACCTTAGAAAAAAACTACTTTTTTCTGTGGTATCTGTTTCTAAAATTATTCAAATAATATAAAATAGATTAAGCTGATTGTCGTGGACAGTCTTGCCTTTCTGTATTATGCTGACCCAGTTCTCTCAAGCTCAACGGGGGCAGCCCGGAATAAAAGTCTGTATTATTTCGCTCAAGAATTTAATCGCTTAATTAATAAATACGGAATCGCGGTATGATCAAATAATTAATTAACAGCCACACTGATCTAATCGCAAATATACATTACAAAAGTTGTATTTTTTTCATTCCTTTTATTATTACAAATTTTACAGGTGGTTTTAACTAATAACACAACAACCCGATTTGGCAAAGATGCAGAAAGTAATAATAATGTCCCCTACTTAGGACCGTCTTGGCCGTACATTCCTCATGTGCGTTTAGAGTTACGACGAGAAAAAGATTTCCGTCAAGCCGTGTTGCATAAAACATCTGGACTATTTCCTGTGGAATATAAGGCATTCTTTCAGGTATGTTAATGAATTTGTGAATCTACACAGTCAAACAAATTGTAGCAATTTCTAATAAAAGCTTGTCAAAATTTTGGGTCCATGCAACTTTAAATTTAAGATACTTAAGTAAGTAAGAATACGTATAGATAATTGGTTCTGATTTTATTCAGTAAATATTGTGTATTGCAGTTAATATTTTCAGCCATTTACTTTATTTTTAGATTCGTACCCCTGGGATCCGGTGGCATCGGGAATTAGATTAAAATTGCAGATATGAACATACCTATGTGATATATTGTATTTTGTATTTTTGATGAAACTTCTGCGTTTATTTTTTATATCTTTGAAAAATATATCAAGTACTAAAAAATTTTGTTGGTATAGATTTACAAAAAAGTAAGAACTGCGTTAACAATTTTGCAATCAATTTTTATACATTAAAATACCTACAATTAATCAAATACGAGGAGAACTGTACGTATGATGTATGGGTAATTATCGGGATATAATAAAATTACACTTAAGTGTATATACATATGTACGCTTTTTTTACTAACATATCTGTGCAATATTTAATTTTAGTTTGATATACTAAGGCATGTTTAGCAACCATTTTCGTTTTCATTATGTACCGTATATACCTTGTAATATAATTCAGGCGGTATTGTCTATAAGTTAGCCCTGTTTAGAAATAATTCACTCAGATTGCTTTAATTCGTCTTTTCCTATGCCAATTTACATCCATATTTTCATGCCACCCAAATAGCCATATAGCTGCAACGACAACTACTTTTCAAGCTCTTGCAAATAATTATAAAAATATATAATATTAATACGTCACATTCTCTGGAGGCTTATTTCTCATCATTGCCTGTAAAAGTCAAGTGATCATATTTAAATTAATAACATAACACATCACTTTCCATTAAAACCTCTTTGGGAGCATACATTAATTACGTTTACAAAAATCCGAAATTTTGAACCCCCTCCCCCCTTTTTTGGTATGTACGCCCATGTAAAAGGATAGGCACCTTGAACCCCCTCCCTCCTCCATTTTGTAAACGTAATTAATGTATGCTCCCTTTACGTTATGATGATGAGAATAATGTGACCGATGACGTTCCGCGTATAGAGTTGTACTACAATCCCAGGACAGGATAAAAAAGGATTGCATGCAAGAAAGGAAGAGATTGAAATAACTACATTATATGTAGCACCATTGACCGGAATAGTAAAATGGGAGCAAGAAGAACCCTGGTGATTCATGAACTCAGGCTGTGTACATACATATTGAAGAGTTGTTTGGTAAAACGGGATGTCTTTTTTTTCAAAAATGAGATCATTTGCGTGTTATTCATTTTTAGATTTTTTGGCAAAACGGGAGAAGTAACAAATTAAATTTTTTAAAAATTTTCTAAGAAATTCCTAAGTCGGACTAGATTTATGAAACTGCTTGTAATAACGCGACGTCAGTTAAATAAATAATCCTGACATTCGTTGTTCCTGTGAAATTTGCTTTGATGGATAGCGTTTTGCCAAAAAACTCTTCATATAGGTATATAAAATGTTATGTATGCATATGTACACGGTGTAAAAAATAGCTAATAGCTACTCGGATATTCATGAATTGGTCCATGTTACTGAATTTTACGGTGTGTATAGAAATATGAAACACATTCTGATTCTGTTTTTTTTTCACTTAACTTAAAGCACTAATATGTACGAGGAACACTCATGCCTTACGTATATTATAGTGATAGAGTGATAGAAGGCGGATAATCGTGAAGTTTAATGACTTTAGTGTGTAATTATGGTTGAAATTATAATGGACAATCCACGTACGTAAAGACTACAGTAAAGATCAGAGATCTCTCAAATTGATTCCTAATAATAAAGAAGTTGTCGAATTATTAGCCAACACTAGATATTTCAATCCCTCAGTATATAATATGTATATGATGGTTAAGCTATATTGCGACTGTGGTGTGTAAACGCTGCATGTTAAAAATTTGCAATATTAATGTAGTGTGTCCGTACACACTGTCAATTTTAAATGGGGAAGTTGAAGTCGATATCTATAATAAAATATATCCATTATGTAAAAGGAATGAGTTTTAAGTAGCGTTGTCTAAATGGAATCCTGTGTGGTTGGTAGCCGGAATGTATAAATATATCAGTTTGCATAATTATGCAAAATATAGCTTGCATATCATACATAATATACTAGCCGTTTAGAATGATAAAATTCCTCTACTTGTCCATTTCTCTGATTGCTGATTATATAGGGCTTGTTTGAATTTCGAATTTGAATTAGTTTAATGTTCCAGTTTATTCTTTTGATTTGACTCAAGTGCTTCGCTTTTAGTAGTACTTACCTATATAGTGATAATATCAAATATTCATGATATGTTACCTAGGTACGTAGATTTGCATGCTTCAACTTTAAAAGGTAAAATGTTCAAGCTGAACTGAAACCATATTATATGAAACAGAATGAAGCCTGATCCATTGCTCCTTTTTCCTATAGGCAAGAATTATCTCCATTTGGATAAGGATACAGTCGAATCTCGATATACCGGCTACTCAAGGGACCCAGTGATTTTGGCCGGTATAAAGTTGGGCCATTATACGTATATCGGCCGATGGCCATTATACAGATACCGTCCGATAGCCATTGTACAGATTTTCACCAATGACCATTATATGTAGATGCCAGTCAGTGGCCAATATACAGATACTAACAAAATGCCATTTATTTTCGTATCGACAAATAATTCAGATTTCGTATTGAGAACTCAATTAACTTTTTTATAAATTAAATTAAATCGTAGATTTTATTCACAAAACATAGAGAAAAATGTAAGTCGAATTTTAGTTTAGTTTTACAAGAGCACAGTTTTCCGAGGAAAATCTTTTTTAGTGCTTTCTAGTCAACGTCGTAATCGAGTCTAATCATAATCGTAGCTGCGGCTGTAAAATAGCAGCCAAAATCAACAAGATTGTTGAAAATCATTAAAATATTAAAATAATAATAATAATTAAAATAATAATTTTAATTATTCTTTTTCTCCAAGTTGCCCCATGATATTCTCAAACAACAATTTTTAACACCATTATAATATAATGGCATTTTGACCATTTCATTCAATGAATGAATAAATAAACGAATTTATTCAAAGTCAATAAAATCTTATGATCTACGTAAAGATTTATATACCATAACAGTAAGTACAAAGCATATCCAAATATAAGATAAATATATAACAAAAACAGATAAATCTAAAAAAAATAAAACAAAAATAAAAATTGCTTCCAAAAACAGTCACTTTCGTGTTGGGTGAATCAAATTAATAGCGTTTACGTATTGCTTAAAGTAAAGTATTATGGAATTGTGGCTTGTTTCAGCCCCGATATTTTAAGATTTAAAAGATATTGTTCTAAACATAAAATAGAATTTAATGCCCCCCTATCTTCAATTTCTTGAGACAAAATGCTAATATTTTATTACTAAAATTAAATAATACCTATAGTTTATACTAAAAAAGATGCTTTTAATATCTAAAAAAAAGTTTGTAACGTATATTGAGTCTGTTGGGCCTCTCTCGGTGGAGATCAGTTTTTAAGTTTGTATCTTTTCATCTTACATTAAATCAATGGCCAGTACAAAGGTGTAAATACACATTGTAAAGTGGCTCTGGGCCCTAGTTTTTTTGGCCGGTTTATCGAGCTTCCCATTATATCGAGAGCCGGTTTATCGGCGTATTTTAGCATTATGAGCTTAGGCATTTTGACGGGGATTTTTAAAGTGGCCGGTAAATCGAGCTGGCCGGTGTTGGGAAGGCTGGTATTCAGAGATTCGACTGTATTATGGATTCTCTTACTGGAGACATAAAACTACAGAAAGCTTTTATTAGCACAGCACAACTACTTATGTAATACATTACATTGCAGCAATAGCAAATGCTATGGATGGTGACTGTACTTATGTGTTGCTTCTCTGTGTCCATGAAAGAAAGGGTTTTGGTTTAATAATTTTTTATCAGTGGTTGAATGTTACATTTTTGAAAATACATAGATAATTATAACTATGACCATGCGAACTACAATCATTGTGTGCCGTGTGTCGTACTGTCATGTGTACAATGTATACATTAATGTAGACACACACGTTGATAATAACAGAGAGAGAGAGAGAGAGAGAGAGAGAGAGGAATTCAGCCAGTCAAACTTCACATGCAGAATACAAAAATCATTAGTATAGGCCCATCCCATGCTACATGCTATAGAGAGAGAACAGAGAACGTAAAAATTGTATTTACATTGGCACACAACTCAAACATTATAATTGTTTTACAAAAAGTATTAGGCTAGTATTACAATTAGGCTTCTGAGCAGACAAGTTTCTATTTGACATTGACAGTCACTGCACTGTACTGTATAGCATTCCAACAAGCGAAATTGCCAGCCTTTATTACTACGTAGAATATAGACAATAACGAAGAAAATGAGTAAAAATCCGAAGTAGGTACAAACGTTTTATAAACGCAAGCACCTCAAAAAAAATTATGGTACATGATGCAAAGAAAGGGAAGGTAGACAGAGATACGTAATTTACCTGTACATACACTTGGACATGCTTTTTATGTCATTTGTCATTTTACCTGTATGCAAAGTTGTTAGGTTTTACCTTTGCCTTCATAATTACACATGGGAGCCATCGGTAAAAATAATAATGCTTCATATTCATGTTTCTAATAATATTGTTTGATATTTCCTAGATTATTCCTAGAATGTCTCCACTTATTACATTATACCGAATCATATGCGTTTGGTTTTGAGGCGTGTTCAGTTAAGAACATTCGTGACGGTCGAAATCCACCAGGCAGACCAAGCTATATAATGTTTTCAACTATAAACATCAATAATATAAACAATTTTAGGAAGTATATATATATGTTTCCGTACAATGTTCGAAATAGTATCACAGAGAAAACGGGAGGAAGAATAAAGCTACGGTTGTTTTTCCTCAATTTTGCTACTTGCTTTTAGCTAAAGAAAAACTTAAGTTGTCAACGGTAAAATCGTAAAATGTGACTAGTAATGAGTAATGAAAGGAATTCCACAGTGTGTAAAAGGGGTGACTAATACAAGGATATGTTTAGTCCGCCAGGAACGAAAGATAGAGACCCACTGTATAGAGAGGTACAGGGAAGATCACTGAGCTGTAGCCAGTGATTTCCATGAGCGTGTACCAAGTGTGAAGTAGGTACGTTCCTTTTACTTATAGAGGTACTTGCTTAAACTTGTTGCTCAGTTTTTAGTATAGAAAGTCATCGGACTCAGACGACAACTACAAAATTCTACCTGCCCAATTTACTTGAGACAGGTGTATTGCCTTTGTAAACAGTTTGTTTTGAGCGTCGAAATACTGGAATATATGAATATAATAAATATTAAAATTAGACCATTCAATTTATCGCTCAAAAATTTAACCCTTTAAGGTCAACGTGTGAAATAAAGTTTATCTTTATACATAGTTATTTTGTTATTTACACCGTCGTGTTTGCTCCTTTCCTACCCCGAGCCTCCTTCCGTCTGAATTTCTGTCTATCTATCAGTTCGACGTGTGTATAATAAACTTTGTGGTGAATCGTATTTAAAAATTTGATATTTTTTTAGCTCTGCAGTCGCAATTTGCATAGTGCATTAATTAGAACCAATTAGTATTAATAATTCAACGACGAAGATGAGCCGCCCAAGGACGCCGTCCGATTCCAGGAAAACACCTAATTATGACAGAAGTATCTCCATCCCATTGCATGACCTAAACAGGGTATATACTTTATTATATTTTATGAAATTATTTACATTTTCAAACTCATTAAAAAAATAGAGGATTGATAACGAGCTTAATCTTTAATAACAATATTTCCTTTTTAATCTGTTTTCAGGATTGGGCACCAGTTTTTCAAATGGTAAGTACTCACATGTAATTTTTGAATATTTGTATTTTGTGCAAAATTAATTCCGATTGCTATTAATTATATGTAAAGCTGATTTTTAAAATAAGTGGTTTGGACTTATATTTTACTTTGGTGGTTTTTAAAAATTTTTGTCAAGTTCAATCCAAATAAGCGTGGAGAAGTGAAACTTTCTTATATGAGGGCAAAGCTAACGAATGCTCACTCGGATCATGGAATTCCGGAAGAAACTGTTATTGCCCTTCTACACAAAGCAGATAAAGATCAAAATGGAAATATTAGTTATGAAGAGTTCTTGGATATGGTGCGTACACTGAATTTTGCAATTTTTGTGCATTAATCTGCATTGTCCTTACGTTAGATAGAGGCAATTAAAACTATGCAATCTATACAAAATGTCATTTGTTTTAAAGCTATAATCTAATAACTCTGAATGCACTGAATGAATTTATGTTAATCGTAGGTCAAAAGTAGGGAATTCGATGCTTTGCAAAGACCCCTGATTCAGCGAGCCCTGCGAACAGCTGCAATGGGTATCTTACCGAAAAATCAGCGAGAAGAATTTTACCGCTCACAGTATCATGACGAATATTCTTGTATTAGACATCCACCTCTTTTTATGCTCACTATCAGCTTAATTGAGGTAATTTAAATATTTATATAAAAAAAACAATAAACGAAAATCAATAATGTAGCTACTTAAACACAAAAACTAATAATTATTGTAATCTACCAGCTAGGAATATTTATTTACCACTCGGTTAAACAATCTATGGAGGGTAAAACGATAGGGGCCAACGGACCGGCACCCATTGAGTCACGTCTCATTTATAACCCTCACCGGCGCTACGAAGCATGGCGTTTTCTAACATACATGTTTGTTCATTCGGGGTGAGCGGTGACTTGAATAATTAATTTTTTTTTTATTTTGCATAATATATATTTTTAAAATTCCTAAAATCCCTTCGGAACTTGTGGACAACTTTTCAAAATTAATGTACCTGTTGAGCTTTCGACCGTGTATATATATGTTGCATTTTTTAACGAGGATTTCTTCTCTTCTAGGTACATGCATATCGTATTCAACATCTTGGTCCAACTTGTCCTGGGAATCCCGTTAGAAATGGTTCATCACTGGTGGAGAGTTCTCATTATATATGCAGCCGGAGTTGCTGCAGGATCTCTAGGGACCTCGATTACAGATCCAAATGTATACTTAGCCGGAGCATCTGGCGGTGTTTATGCTCTAATTGCAGCTCACTTGGCCAGTGTTATTCTGGTTAGTGGCGTCATTTTTTAGCTATGAGGAAATCAATTAATTAGCCAATTAGCTTAAACCTATATTGTCTGTAAAGAACCAAAATGACCATATCCATTTTTAGCTAAAAACAATGTACACTATCTACAAAAATATTGAATTATGTCTTGAAAGCATTTAAATAGAATATTTTGCACTTTTAAAAAATATGTAAATAGAACATTTTACAATTTTCAAAAAACATGTAGATAGAACATTTTACGCTTTTTAAAAACATGCAAATAGAACATTTTACGCTTTTCAAAAACATGAAAATAGAACATTTTACACTTTTCAAAAACTCTTAATTAACATTTTACGCATATTTCTCATTTTGTTTTTATGACATATAGCTCATTTTGATTCTAGCTTTACATAATTGGATTTTAGGTCATTTTGGTTCTTCACAAACGATGTATCTAACATGTTTAGTTCGTATCTCGTATCCTAATTACTATGCATATATCAACGATCTTCCAATTAATTTTGTACACTTCATATTTTTGCAGAACTGGTCAGAAATGGAATTCGCTATAGTCCGTGTGCTTAGTATCAGTGCATTTGCAATTTCTGATGTTGGTGTAGCAATCTACTACCGTCATGTTGGAGTGGATACGAAGGTACTTACTGTCTTATTAAATTACTTAATCGTACGTTTTTTATTTTTGCCTGCAGCTATACATACATACATCGTTTCTTTATTTTTTTAGAATTTCAAAATGTTGCTAATAATGTATATAATTAGAAATAGAAGTTAACATTGTTGAGACGGAAATATCACAAGTGAAATAGTAGAGCAGTTTAGCAGTCAAGTAACCTGAATTCATTTCTTCTCAATTGTAGGTTGGATATGCTGCTCATTTTGCAGGGGCCATTGCGGGACTTCTTGTGGGGGTCGTAGCTCTTCGGAATTTGAGAAAACTACGTTGGGAAAAGGTTGTTTCCATAATATCTTTAGCTCTCTACGTAATCCTAATGGCAGTAGCCATTGGATGGAATATTTTTAGTCCTTCGCACTTCGCAACAATTAAGTAGTGACTGACACCCTGTGCCTAGTCAAGATCAAGTCTATGGGAATTCGCACAAAAGCTTTGCGTGAATTCATTTGTGTTCCGCACATCATGGCATTCTATATTTGTGAAGCGAAGCGCTCATCAGTACAAGACACCAACCGCAACAAGATCGTCACGGCCGTCACGGGTCACGACACAACGGGACTGTGTCCTCATCCTATATTATTATTTTCTAATATTAAATAGTATTTTTCGTTTGCATTCGCTTGTTTTTAAGACAGCTACAATTGTGTTGTCTAATTTAATAGGCTTAAGTCAAGTCTACTATTTATTATGTTATTACAAGGACGTAATTATGAAGTTAGTTATGTTATGAAAGATTAATAAGTAATTTATAAGTAATGCAATGTTTTTTAACGCAAATGGCAGCTAAATAAATTCAAAATAAATGATTTGAAAGTTATTTAGCCCCCATTCACGAAACACGCAGTAATATGGACTGCACCCTGCAAAGCCAAGCACGGGTGTATTTTAAATTTTAAAAATGTCAAGAGTCTAGGTATTTAAATGTCATAATTTTGCACCCTTGGAAAAAGTTGTTCAGCCGAAATTATAGAGGCGACTTAAATAATTTATTCATAAGGAAAAATTTTGTTATGTCCCGTTTTCTAATATTTGCACCTTTTTAGCATAATCGAATTAATATAATTCAATTCTCTTGGTGTGGAGCCAGTTCAAAGTATTAATATTAATCAAGTAAGTATCAAACATTATTAATTTATTATTAGCTGGACACACAAGATTAAAAAGAACGATAATTGTCTTGGCTTCTGATTACGTAAAAAAGAACGGCAAAATATTTGTATTCGGCCAGAAATAAATTATTTTAGAGCCCTATTTAATTTCAAAATTTGGATTATCCAAAGTACATACTATATATATTTATATTTCCGATGGGTAGTAATATTTATTTTTAAGAATTCATGTAGTAGTGACACAGAATTATTTTGTATGTATATAGAATATATCTACGAAAGTTTATTGTTAACGTATAAGTAAATCGTTTATCTTATCTATGCAGCGAATTTATTTTACGAATGTATGGTATGTGTATTCAGATGCCTTTAACCAAAGCGGCGCGCCGGGCCTTTATGACGTATACAAATACTGAATGTATGTAATATGAACTTATTTTTTCTTCTATTAGTACATCACAGTACAAAATTGCTATTTTAATGTTGTTAAATAGTTGATACAGGAATACACAGGTACCTACGTTAGGAGTAATAGTATTTATTACTTCCCTTTCTAATCAAGTAATTAACACAATGTTTGCCTTGTATTATTTATGCAGTAAGTAATTATAAATTACATATAGCAAGTAGCAAATGTTCGTCCATAGTAATTTATTGTTTCAGAGTCAATGCCTTGTAATGAAGTAAATTAAGTGTTGTCTACGATGAATGTTATATTATTGCTATTATGAAATAAATAGGTAATTGATTGTGAGGAACACCCAATGAAGTAACGAAATACATTTTGTTTTTTGCAAAATGCCTATAGCATGGTTTGTCTCATACCTCTATAATTCGTAAGAAGCGTATGCAGTATGCAGCCTTAATTATGCACGGGAATGTAATATTGTATTATCTTCACAATGACATCACAGATTCAGGTATATATTCATAGCATCCAAGTTTTTTATTTAATTTTTCGTAGGATAATATGTATTGTTATTTGCAAAGGATTAGTTATAATCTCTAATCATTACGTACCTACATATATTATTACATACATAAATGTTTTAAAAGTTTAGAATTTCATAGAAAAAACACACTGTATTTGCATACTGAGTCGTTCAACTTTGCAATCACTTATCTGTGCTAGCAATCACAGGCACAAATAAAAGCAATAACAAAGTGACGTAGTTGCAAAATATTTTCAAAACCAGAATAATTGTATTCCTTCTAATCGCCGAAAATGGGTTTGTCCGCATACCTATTAAAGAACTCAACAATGTGAATTTTGGCATTTGAGCGGACTGGAGTTGAGCTTAAGGAATGATTGTCGTCGTAAACATTCAACCTTGAAGTAAAAGGAACGTTTAATTAATTTTAAAATTAGTAACTAATACATTGAATAAAAATATGCAATAATTAAAAATTAAAGAATTCACTTACTCTGCAATTTTGTCGTGAGATTTGAGAGCTCTGAAGTACGCCAAACCCTGGGACATCGGAACACGTAAATCTTTAGTGCCGAGCTGAATGAGTGTTGGACATGTAACTCTATGAACAAGGTTAATGGGAGAAGCAACTCTTAACTTTGTAGCCTCCTCCGTCGTTAAAGCTGCTGGAATAAGTAGCTTATCCTCATTAAAAGATATCCCAGCTTCAACGTACACCCTTAAAAAAATAATGCATAATTGGTCGAAAATCACAATTTGCTGCTGGCAACTACTAACTATGCATTTTCCAGTAAATCAATAAGGACCTATATGAATATTATAATTTAATTTATATTTACCAGTCTGTAATATCCGTTGTTCCTAACATAGTGTTCAAGTCAATGACGGGATTTCTCACAACAGCTGCCTTGTAAAATCCCTATAATTACAGCAAGCAAACTGGAATAATAAACGATTCTAACTAAGAAAGTTAACATGAATGTAGAATGCAAAGAGGCATGAAAATATTCAGTACCGGAAATTGAGAGGACAAGTGAGCTGAAATAAATCCTCCATGGGAACCTCCACATAGGAAAACGCTTTGAGAATTAATGTTTTTACTCGTCTCAATGAGGTGCTGTACTAACTCGTGGACTTGTGCAATGTCTCTCTCACCAACTCTTCCCAAGAGCTCACGTGTCGTATCATACCAAGTTCCAAGGCTTCCAACATAATTGACTTTAAAAACTGCGAATCCTACAAAAGAAAAATGATATGTAAAAAAAAAGAAATGGGCATGAGTTCAAATCTTTTCACAGAAAAAATCAAAAGTTGGATGAATCTGGTATTCGATCTTACCAAGCTTTAAAAAATACGTAGTGTCATGATCAAAGCCGTCTTGTAAAACCGAATGAGGTCCACCATGAGGAATCACAATCAAAGGAAGTTTACTTTCACTAGTTGCCTGTGTTGGTTCAATATAAATGGAGGGAGGCATGAGCTCATTAGGGGAAAGTTCCGCAGGAATAATTGTTACTCTAGGTTCGGGAAGGTAGCTCGGCTCTGACTTTTTCAGCTCAATCCTGTTTAAATTTCCAGATTGTAATTCCAGGAGCGCTAAGGATGGTTTTTTGGAAGACGTACTACAGGATACCAGGAGAAAATCTTTTGTCACACTAAGAATATCTTGTATATCTTTTGGTCCATTTTCAACAATTTCGAAAGCTACAAAAAAGAAATGACCATAACAATATTAAATATAATATTCGTCTATAAATACACTTTAATATTATGTATATATATATATATTGAAAAACTGTAAATAATAAAATCTCACAAAAGTTATCTGAATGCTTCTGACAACGTAGTAAATAATTTCGAGCATTGTACGAGGTCAAAAAAAATACATTATTATTGTCTGTGAAGCACGATTTTGGAAAATCAGAATACACCGCTGGAATAGGCTGCTGCTTATTTTCACTTTCGGAGGAGAAAACAACAACTGGAGTATTTTCTTTACTGTCCTGTTGCGCAAATCAAAATAATTTGTAATTTACTTAGCTTTCGGCCGGTGTGTATTTGGCTTGAAATATCTTTTGCAATCATGAATACATACTAGTATGTTATTGCTATACTTATATATTATGTACTGTAATTACATATTCCAAATCCGTTGACTTTGAAAAGAGCTTGCGTGTCATAATGTTTCTCGAAGAATTATGAGGGCCATAGATTTCTCGGTCTTGCCATATAATATAATCCCCTTGAGGGGAAACACGAGGGCAAATGGCAGAGCGTCTCGGCTCACTCAGATACCCTAAGGAAGAAATTGTAATTACTAACGTAGTTTGATGTAAAAGTCCTCAAATTTGTAAGTAATAACTTTGAAATATAGAAAACAAAATTAGTATATACCAGGAATTATTCATTTATATATTCTATGAGCAAGACACTGCGCCTAATTCACTTACGAAAACCATGCTCATCACACTGAAATACACGGCTATCCCTATTAGGGCAATAAATTAAGCCAAGTCTCCATATTTGGTTCGTTAGGGCTACTCCAACCACCGACTCATTTCCTACCCACTGAAGGTCGAATGGAAAATCATTTTCTGGCAAAGTAAAGTAACGGAAACCGTCAGTTTCAGTGTTGAGAATTACAATAACAGTCTCGTAGCAAGCTTCCAACTGCTCCCCCCATGATTGGCGGAAGTCATACTCTCGTCCCTATATAAAAAAAATGTTCCGTTGCTGTGATTTGTTTGTTCAGTTTATTATGATAGTGGAGTGGATGTGTGTATTAACGAATGTATGAAGGCAAAGCATTAATCTTTGAATTAGTTCAGCAAAACTTCAAGTAAATATATCGCATTTATACCCTTGGTTTACAGTCACTCCCTGTTGGATCATCCAACTTCCTCCTAGCAGAGGATGAGAAAAATGGCTCCGATTTTGGTTCTTTTTTCTCTGCTAAATACACAAGACTTTTCTCATCAGGGCTCCATACAATGGTATTGCCCCAGGCCCCTGTAAATAAGTTCCCAAAAATTATGTACCTTAATAATATATAATAATAAACTTTATTCGTCAACTGCTTTCATTACAGAAAGTTGCCAAAATGACACAGTATACGGATCAAGGGGCTTGCACATTATGGAATACATTTGTGTTGTACAGATAAAACATGGTGATGACTTTAAAAATAACAATTGACATGTTAATTTGGCATCCGGAAAAATTAAAAGTTAAAATTATTTACTGGATATGTAAAGAGCCTTGTGTGAGTCGAGTTCTTTAAAATCGTAAGTCTTGTCAAGTGTGTCGCCGTTCCAAATTTGAAGATTCTCATGCGCTTCACTCCCGTTCCCAACGTCAACCAAAACAGCCTTCCTTCGCCCTGATTGAGAGTCGCAGGTTAATTTACTAAGTGGAGCAAGATATATACAAATTAAGTTTAAATCACTTCCTCTCTACTTTTATTATAATGAAGTTGTTCGAGTCACATTTTTTTAAACCTTTCTTGAAAATCCTACAGTTGTAATAATAGCATGTGCAAGTACCTTTGAACTGGAACTGAAGGCGTTTCAAGCAGGTGACTTGAAGGATCAGATATCACTTTGTCTAGGGACCCATTGAGAGGCTTAAGAAGAAGGTAATGCTTCACAAACTTGACGGATTTCTTTGTAGTCAAATCGTCTGTACTCCACTCACTTACTATGCGATACTGAGTCTCATCCTCGAAAATCTCACCTCTCTTCACATCAGGGATTTTAATAGTTTGCACCCATGTTGCTACTGAATTTTTTGTCTTTCCAGTTGGAAGAGATTCGACCATAAGGGAGTCTTGAGCTTGTATCTAGTCAAAGAGATCCAAATAAATTAATAATCATGGAAAAAATCATGCATTAGATAAACTTTGTGACGTATTTGTCAAAAAAAGTTTTTCAAATTACATATTAATGAGCTATCAATAGACCATTACATTGTGGCGAAATCCAATATTCACTCTACCATTTTTATTGAAGTGTGGATATACTTCTTTGTCTTTCCGAAATGTCTCCCCAGCAAAGTACTTATTTGCAAGCAAATTACACTTTTGTGCATACGTTAGTCCGTCCAGGCTCAGGCTTCTCCAAGAAGGCAATAATCAGCTCACAGTCTCACAGTTCAATTAAAATGTTCTCTGCTGACTTAAAACATAGCATACATATCCAGTAAGTTTAAAACAAATATTGCTTCCCTATACACTATATGAATATGTGTTTGAACATATTACGTAAGCAACAACTGACAGTTAAAATAACTGTTACTACTACGTTAGCCAAATATTGACAACTTAAATTGCTGCAATATAATTCCACAGTATGATTAAAACTAAAACCCACATAGGACTAACTAACTAATGATACCTCTAAAGTCTACGTCCATCGCAACCAAGTTATATTTTTACTATATACACCAGCACCAACAGAGTTTAAATATATTTACGTATTGAGATTAAAATACTTTTCAAATTACAATTTATTAGATACCCTATAATCTGCTGGTGCTACACTTCGCTTTGACTGCGTTTTACTTTACATAATTAACTAAATGACAACGCAAATACCTGAAAGAGCTGACCAAGAAGATTTCTTGGGCTTCTTATTGACTTTCACTACTGATGAAAGATGAAGTGACTGACGACTAAAAAATTCAGATCTTGTTCCTAAAAACCGGACACAAGTCTCAAAAGTTCACTATACACTCTATGCAAAATAGCACCAGCTTTACCAGTCAGCTCAGCTGTTTAAATGAAATACCGCTTCCTCTTTATATGATGCTGCAGGGAACGACGCATGCGATAGCATACAACAACGTGCAAAACCATACCTATAGGCTATTAGGCTATCTATATAATATTTTTGCCGGACTTAAATCTAACGGTCGAGTAAGGCTGCAAAAATGCAATAATATGAATTATGCATATTTACTTCACTTTTAAATATTTACTTATAATAATTAAAAAATATTTTCTAGCCCTTGTCGCTTGTCCTTCTTTACAAATTAATTCTGTAATTCCATCCATCGGTGCTGTAATGATAATAACATATTAAACCTGTAGATCGCTGTCACAAATTATTTTAAACATGTAAATAACTGTAAATTGAAAGATACGGTACACATTGGTATAACCAAAACCGAAAGCAAGGACAAGAAAACGTTCCACAAACAAAAATATTTGAAAGTTTTCAAAATAATTATATGTATTATGTACACTATGCAGATGACCGACACCGAGGACGACAGAATCTAAACCTCGTTCGGTTGTCAGCTCAGTAGCATAACCGTCTTATAATTTAGCTACTGGATTTAAAGTTTGGGCAAGTGGCGAGTGCGGCAGTATATAAGGGCCCTCCTCACCTTTTGAATATCTTTTGTCAATTGTCAATTGTTCACGAACCCGGGACCCGGATACACAACCTTGTCGTGTGGCGTCCCCAACATTCAACATACCCCAATTGAGACCAAAAGACGCTGAAAATTGCATTCAATATTTCAAATCAAAGGACAGAGGTAAGGTCACATTTTTTTTACTAGCATGTCGGTACTTATCGTTAGGTAATTAAGAATATTAAATATTTCTGCCTTCTATCAAAATTTGTCAGCCCAGAAATGTTTCCTGCTTCCATCTAGATTGACACTCCGTGTAGTTTCCCACCAGAGCGTATTTAGTAAATAGCTAATTAGGAGTTACTATACCGTACAGCATTTCTTCATTTTGCTTTTGATTTTAAATTATTTCAGAAGTTCATAAGTAAGAAAAGATGAAGTCAATCGTAGCGGAAAGCATCTTGCTAGGAGGACTCGTCCTGGTCCTGGTCTATTCTGTGAATGCAACTCCCGGAGTAAATCGAGGCGACAATACCCTCGGGAATACAACGAATTCGTTTAAGACGTCAGCTGGGAAAGGTAACATCTCGAGTCCAACTAAAGATGAACCAGCACAGTCTCCCAGTGATTCTATCAATACTTTCCAGTCATTTGACCAACCACCTATAGACGGAAATTCATTTCCATCGCAGTTTTCGGGAAGTGTAGTAACTTCACAGTCGAGTCGACCAGGTTATGGCGGTTATGCATTACCACCCCCACCATCTGACTACAAAGCAGCTCCACTTCCACCACCAGCTGCCATCCCGCCTCCCCCTGTTGCTCCTGGAGGATTCGGAGGATATGGCGGCGGATTCGGATTGCCTGGGGGTGTCGGACTCGGAATCCCCGGAGTGGGAGCAGGAATTAGCATGGGAGTGGGGGGCTACTTTCCAATCATTGAAAAGGTATTATTGTTTTTATTTTTATAACCAAAATATTATGTTGGCAAAAGAAATCTCAAATTTTTTAGTTAGATCTATATCATCTGCTACTTGCCATTAAGTTTTTGAATGCTGTGAGGACGGCAATGTCATTATGATAGTGTACAACTTAATTCATAATTTTTTGCATATATTATGGCTTCTATAGATCCTCGTCGTTTTCGGCATGGGGATCCTCGTGCTTCTTATGATGGCCATGGTTTCAGGGTCGATGGCATCAGGAGGCTTGCTCCACAATTTCGGCTCCGGAGTTTCTGGTGCGTTCAGTGCATCTGGATCTGACGATATCGATGTTGGGCCGTTCCATAAAAGTGGATATGTCAATGTAAATAAGCACTTGAATGCGGGTTTGAACCAACAAGTTAACCAAGCTATAAATCGAAAATTTTAACTTAACCCCCATCCAAGCCTGATTTTAGCTCGTGATATATAGTAATTTATATTTATTGCCAGTATATATATATAGTGCAGCATATATTTACAGTTTATTCAAATTCAAAGAACGTATCCCGTGATATTTACATTAATAATTAAAAACATATCTACTACGTATATTAGTATACATACATATTTAATATTATTCAATATTCAAAATATTCAAATAAATAGAAATTTTGTAGGCTGAAAAGTATTAGGAGATAAGTATTATTAGCTATTATAAATAAGTAAGTAATATATTTAAGAAATACCAGTTTCCAATATATTCTGATTTTCATTTGATAATATGCTTGGATATAATATATTGTTGTATAAAATGTGCATACACTTTTGCAGCGCTATCTAAGTACAGTGTACATACCATTTCACATGTGCCTAAATACTTTGGCTGGAAAACTACTTATTAAGTGTAGTTAGTTGAATGTTTTACGATTTTATAACAAACGCATAGATCTAGAATTCAATAAATAATGAAAATGAAAATACAGTAATTAAACAAAGTGAAGAATATAATTGCATATATCTACATTTTACCATAATATTTTCATATTCTTGTACATTGCAATCATGCTAGTTTCATTTTTTAAATCATTCTTATTTCAAACATACAATACTTGGAAATATGTCCATAAGTTCATTTCTTACATTACAGCTTAAAAGTAGGTTATTATAATATTTTATTATATTTTTTAAACACAGTGAATTTATATGCAAGGTTATTTAGCTGAGAAATATTCCACAATTCCTGAATTAGCAATACATAATAGAGACCACCGATGAAGGGGCTGCAGGTATGGTCCGTATGGACCTCAGGTATCGACCAATCGTGAAGATTCGAACCGAACTGTTCAAATTATCATTTTTTTATGAGATATTATTATGGAGGGAATCAACCAAGTTGAGCGTGTGTCCTTGAGAATTGTCCATAAATAATGTTATTATCTAAGTGGGTGGGTCCTAAAAACCTCTCCATTTAAAGCAATGTTACACATTCGTAATTCTTTTGTTATGGTGGATGGGTTTAACAGAAAAACGTCTTACCCTTCATGACGTAATTTATGAACAGTTCCTAAAATGTCGTTGTATGAGTTAACTAGTCAGTTGAGTACTGCATGTATAGTCTTCCTGCCTGCATAGCTTGGGCTACTACTTTTACAACAGTAATGAACTAACTAAACGAGGAATTACAATTTACAATTTAAAGCCCACTAGCAAATATTGGATATCTTTGATCATTACATTTTTAACTAGCTAGCAACTAGATAGTTCATATCATGGATACCTGTTAAGACATATTTCAGCCTTAATTCATTGTTCATTGAAATTGGAGAGGACTTAAAGTTACGGTCAACGGTGAAGTCGTGAAGACTAACGAAGGAGTGTCCAAACAAACCGAAATGGCTCATACATTGGATTTAATTTACGCTAGAGAATCACAACATGAATATGTTGTATCCGTTCTTAAAAAGGTAAAATTGTAAATTCTTGCTTTCATTTAAGAATTTTGTGGTGAATATTCGAAAACGAAAGTTGTCCCTTCGACACTTTCAGTTCCTTTCATTAATCACGTTAACAATTAGAACAACAGGTAGCACATACAACATAAGTGGATAGGCAGTCGGCAATCGCCGTATTTTATAGTTTTATTTTAGTTTATACTTCATTTATAATTACATTGTACAAACTGCAAGGTATGAAATGAAGTTTCCCATGCAGATTTCCGTGCAGTCTGTCTGTCTGTAGTGGATGCTGAAAAAATCCATCTGCAACCACTTGTTGCCTCTTGCTAACGATTTGACTTTCGAAATATTGGAGAACGATGCAAGCTTTGGATTAGAGAAACCGAAACATTTTTCGGTTTGAGGTTACTCCGTAGTTGGTTGTGTAAAAAAAAGTAATCTTTATTTACCTCTTTGATTACATTATTTTAATATACGAATGACAGCGAGCGAATTTTGTTTTCATTGGCAATTTAAGCAATTATAAATTGTTTTAAAGTAGTATGCACATGATTATATGAACTACGTCTCCTTTAGGCAGACTTGCATGGATTATACAGTACATAATACATTCGTATACATTATACATTTTTAATGATTTTATTCCAGAGCCGGATGTTACCGTCAGCACTCTTAGCATGGGGACCTAATGGTAGTGGTAAATCTTATGTCGTCGAGAGGGCCATTCAGGATGCTAATATCAAACACGTAGCTCTGGTTAATGCTCGGGAAATCATTTGCGGCATTCGGCAATTCTTGGTCACCATTGTAAAGCAATTATTTGAGGAGTTCAGTAAGCTATTTTCATTTTTTTTATTAAAACAGTTACCCAGTATTTGAACACGATCACACTATGTTTTTAGAAAACTGACTTACAATTTTATTCAGAAAAAGCGTTTTTTGAAGTAACTTAATAATTAAAAGTTGCTTAATACCAATACAATTCATGCGGAGTAGGAAGAGAACGAACTTGAAATTATTGTTAAATTTTTTTTTTCATAGAAAATACTGTGGATCTGGATGACGCAGAATGTGAGAATACGATGGATTTCATAAATGTGTTATGCCAACTTGGAGTGAAAGCAGAAATCCAATCAAAGGCATTCGTGGTGGTAAAATTCTAAATGATTTCATGACTTATGCAATTTTAACTCCCAATTGTTCTAAAAACCTTATGTTTTAAAAGTACCAAGTTATTGGGCGTCCATAATTTCTAAATACAATTGTACATAAGCAATGGTCAAAAGTGAAAAAAATGTCATGCCGACAATGAAATATTATTATACTGTTTTACCTTAGAACATAATTCATTTAAAAACAGGTAATTGAAGAATCCGAAGCACTTCGGTTAGAACACGGTGAAATCCTTGAAGTTTTGTCACGTCTTCAAGATTTCGTTCAGTTCAACATCTGTGTAATATTCATAAGTTCTCTACCACTCACTTCTTATTCCTGCTTATTAGAATTGAAACCGATGATAACACTCCATTTCCCCCAGTACAATAAAGGTGAATTGAATACGTGAATTTTCCTCTCATTTTTTATAATAATAATACTAAACTTTGAACTTTTGAACTATGATTTGAGGGATGATTTTAATTCGTGAAGATTATATATATATTTAGCACTAGTCGAAATCGAAAGTAATCCTGAGCTCCGTTGTTTTGTTTTGACTGCTTGTAATTTTCTGAAAAACAATTTATTACTGTGAATGATTGTGCAACTCCAAATATTAATATGAAAGTTGTTATATTTCTTAGATGAAATGATAAATATTTTAATAAGGAGTGCTCCTGTGACTTGCGATGCAGATGTATTCGCGTTCTATGTACAAATGACGGTCAGCATTTTCTATATGGCGTGCAGAGACTTAAGAAAACTACAAAGACTGGTAGGTACTCAAAATCACACAGCTTATTTGCAGAGTTAGATGTTTTATTTGGATGGTAAATAAAAATGCGAGACTGCTTGATTCCGGTATACGGACATATTCCCCCTGGACACTTTCCCCCCGGACCTTTTCCCCCCCGGACCTTTTCCCCCCGGACCTTTCCCCCTCGGACATTTTCCCCCCAAACCCTTAAATAAGATGCTGATGTATATTATTACGCGGTCTGAGAAAATAGTACAGGCGTTCTAGCGGACGTAGTTTCTTAGCATTATGTTCTGATTAGGTTACTTATTAATATTTTATTATTTTATAATATAATAATATTCAAACAGGAAGTTTTTTATTTATCGGGCAGTAGTGATAAGTACCGTTATGTAATGATTTATAGTTGAGTTTTTTAATATCAAGTTATTTTTTCAATTAATAGTGTAATAAAATTATGTACTATGTACTTAAAGGGTTATTTAAAGGGTAAACAATTTAACTTTCGTTATCGTACCCATCTATTAAGGAAGGATTTTATATAATGCCAGCATGCATAACTATTCTACATTTTTTTAGTCATATCGGGAAAATAGTATAGTACATGTTTCTGGAGTAAGTTTTCTACTAACTAATATGTTTAAAGATTTTATTATGATCAAAACTAGTTACTTCTTTTTATTTAATTTTCTATGTTAAAATTGATTTTTCCATGTATTTCTCTGCAAACCACGCTCAGGGTTCAATAAAGTGTAATTTCGATTTGTACTTGTGACAAATTACATTACTAACCAATATTTCATAATTCATAACTTTATATAATGAGCATTTCAGTATCTTAAATAAAAGTTTGGGAGGAAAATGTCCGGGGTTACTGTTTGGGGGGAAAATGTCCGGGGGAAAAGGTCCGGGGGGAAAAGGTCCAGGGGGGAAAAGGTCCGGGGGGAAAATGTCCAGGGGGAATATGTCCTACAACCATTGATTCCCTGTGCCTGTGTGGTATGGTTGTCTTGTTTGTTGACGTTTTTGTTTTTCCACAGACAATACTAAATTTCGAAGAATTCGTTAAACCTCTCTCGGTGACTGGAACCAAAGTCTCTCAAAAGAAATTGCATGAACTCTGGAAAGGAATTCAACCCAAATTAATGAAAGACTTTAGGACGTTAAAGTCAAATATTATCCCGGCACAAGCTGTGAATGAATCTCGTGGAAGACTCGGAGAGAACAAAACAAAACATATTCACGTACTACCTCCTGCTTCGAAATATTTACTTGTCTCTGCCTTTCTCGCCACATATAACCCACCTTCATCGGATAAAAGGTAGTTACCATTGTGAGATCAAAAACGTTTTACATATTGATTACTTTTTACTTTTTTCGTTTTGATTATCTTTTAGACCGTAATAGTGAGCGAGTAAAATGTACTAAAACAAACGAATAATTATTGTAGTTATTATATAGTGCCCCAATAACATCGTACGTACCCTGTGCAGGTCCATAACAAAATAAATGTCAAATTAACAGCTAATTTTATATTTGCTTCTTCTAGATTCTTCGTGAGGTCTCAGTTAGGTAAAAAACGACGAAGAGTAGTTGCAGAGTCGAACGAATCTGAAAAAATTCATGAGCCCCAACTCTTTTCACATTCTCGATTATTTGCTATCTATGGCTTTCTCACGGATCACCAAGTGTCCAAGAACCAAATCCTGATGAGCCAGGTAAATTAATTTTAACATTTCAGCTTCAACAACTCTACTACTACTAATGTATTAGAATGCTACAAAAGTAGAAATAAAGTAATAAATAATTTTGTGAATGGTACAGTTAACTCAGCTCTGTAAGCTGGAGTTGCTGGAACGAGTAGACAGTGCGACTGCTGCGTTAGAAGACCCGAAATATAAGTGTCTCATCTCGTTTGATTTTATCGAGGATGTCTCCAGGTACTAACACTTGGATACGAATTAATTTACACATAAAATAACAAATGTCATATTAAGTTATACACTACACTTGTAGTATTAGTATATTTATTGCACTTTTTTCTCAGATCACTGGGCTTGGATATTAAAAAATACCTGTACCACTTCGTGTGACCAAGTTGTCATTAAAAAACAGACATTACAAAGGATTAAACTGGATTGTCGAAGTAGCGAAGATTTTACCCATAATTCATCAGCAGTTATTTTTACTCGTGTAATATTTTTACATTTAATAATAAACGATCAGTAATTTAAAATAAAAATTATTGTCAACAATACTTTTTCAAAGCTGAATATAACGTGTGTTCTTCATACTTGTAACTACGTAATTGTAGTACTTTGAAAAATAAGTTATTGGATGTAGTGAAATTTAAGTTTTTATAGTTTTAGTCGGGTCTGAAAATAATAAGGACATAAGGATCGAAACTATGTAAACGTTAATACTATTTCCTAATGCACGGTACTTTTGTTTGACGGAGAGCGAGGAGGGGAACTTAAAATCTTCAGGGTAACACATTAAGCGAGCAACCTCCCGGGGAGTGAAATATCTTAAATTCAAACTATTTAAAAACGCCTCCATATTTACACTACTGCTCACAAGATCATCGTTACTCGGGTCAACTTTTTTACTTTGGGATAAATAGGATCCTGTACCTTTAACGTAATTGCCATATCCTTTAGTGAAGCAGTTAGTATTGATTGAATCAGCGTAAACAATATCCATGGCAACACCGTACTTTGAAATCAGAGCTGGTGGAATCCTGTACGGTGTCAAATCTGGTACATTTTCCAACACGTCTCCAACACACCATTCTGTCGGATGAAGAATGTCGGCTTCGCTTGAAATATTTGTATCGCCGAAACGGTAGCTCGTCCAAGTATCATTGTGATAATTAACGTTCCGACTATAAGGTGATTTCTCTATTGAATCCCACAACGGAACAGTCATAGCAAGTTCTTCAGTTGGTACAAAGCACCACTCCAAATTTTTTTTCTTTGCTAGAAGATAGTACCTTGACCGACTATTTGGGACTCCAATTAACGTCGGCGTCAGAAGGAATTCTTGCCATGTCATGCCACACTTCTGCATTGTTTCTAGCAGCATATTCCGAGCATCAGACGTCTCGAATCCTTGAACATTTTCGAGCAATAAATAATTAAAATTAACTTCAGGAAGAATTAGCAGCAACTTTGCCAAGGATGAGCTTCTTGTGTCTTGAATATCCAATTTGCGTCCTGTTCTACAAAACAAAAAATGTAAATTATTATTAAAGTACATATAAGTAAACTTGAACTTTAGCCATTTCTAACGTTCATACCTTGGCAATTCCCCCTCATGGGAACTAACCAGGAAATAAAATCATATCCAGGCTCACCGACAGAATGGCTGACACGGAGGACTCATTACAATCGCATCGATTCCCAACTTGTTAATTTCTTCCGAAGAAAGACTTTCGATATTTCGAGGGGATGCTAAATTTTCAGGGAAATTATGATTGTATGTTGACAGCACTAGTGGGTTTATTTCATAGGCTTGTATAACTTTAAATGCAATTCCACTGGCTGCAAATTAAGGATAACATATTTTTGTTTTTGCATAAAGGTAACATTTTAATTCGCAAGTCATAATACATGGTGTTTGAATGTTACTTAGTTTAGTAAATAATATTTTATAGTATTTCCCCTCGGCCTCGGCATCTCATTTCAGTATTGGTGTGCACATAAAAATGAAACTATTTAACTTTTTTCGTACCTTTCAGAGCGAAATGCATACCCCCAATACCAGAATAAAGTTCCAAAACTCTCATTTCCTTTTCTGGGTTGAGTATTTCTGACTTTTCCATTTTAAGGCCTTCTTACACAATTAAGTTTTTGAGCGATAAACGATACTAACTAAGTAGCTAGTGGAGACAGGTGCTTAAGTTGCAAGAGCCCAAGTAACAGATTATATTTTAGAAACTAAAACAGTATTAGTAAATAAATAATATTTTACGTAAAGATAGCACAAGTTTTAGAAAAAGTACTACTACACAACTACACACTACTACATACAGACAGAACGAGAAACGACAGAAACTTACAGAAGGTTGAATGAATCTACAATCAACTACAATGTACCATGCTACAAAATTAAATAATCCTTTTGCCGCACTTTTTGAAACCGCGAGGGATTAATCCACGAGATTAATCTCTATTAATCAGTGATAGAAATAAATGCTGTCATTCCAATGGAAAAGATGAACGTTGAGTTATTTGAAAATATTAAGTACCTGCCCATGTCCATCCGTCTACGTGCAATTACCCGAACTCTATTTACTAAACGTCTGGTTCTATCATGATAAATGTAAAACAGAAAATTAATTGCTGACACTATTAAAATTCGAAGTTAAACATTCTCAAAATATTTCGCATACAACGACAACTAAAATGTAAAACTGACATATTATCTGTTATTTATAAGTAAAGTAATCACTTATAATCCTTGGACCCATATTTCTTTATATGATTTAATTACGCTGGATGCTCTGCTGTATTCTGAATAGAAAAAAATATTTATACAGTTGAAATGATTCTTGGAAAAAATGTAATTTTACGCAAGAATAAAAATTATAAATATATAGTATAGCCATAGCTAACTACTTCGCAAGTAGTTCGCAATGTCGAAATATTAAATATGGCCAACAGCCAATCACCATCAAAATAATAATAGGAAGATATAAAGTATAGCACACATGATGAGTCAAATAAGTAAAGTGAATAAATACGGTTATTGAAAGAGTCATAATGAGGCTTATTCAGCTAGTCAATACTAATTATTTTAATAATAATACTACTACGACTTATAAATCTAGTAGGGTCTCATTCTTCACTGTACTAATAATTACATTTATTTATTTTAGTCAAGTATCACTCCAATTTAGATTTTGCTATAAAGGGGAATGGCATCAAATTGGTATGTCTACAAAATGTTCCTTTGGGATCGCATTTCCACAACCAGTCTCACTTTTCTGTGCGTACGAGAATTTTCAGAGGGAAACCTCCAAGACGAGGTATTTCAATATTACTCCTAGTTTCATTTTTCCCCCTCGTATAATCCTCGCAATCAATCATAAGTAATTAGACCTGTAGTAATTTTATTTAACTTGCGTATACTTAATTATTTTCATTCCACTGTATTACAGTTTCTACTCTGATGTGTGTAGGCTCCCCTTCAAAATGGACAGTTTTCAAGATTATAAACCTAAAGAAGTTGAAAATTTGGCACACAATTTGCCTGAAGTGAGAGTTTACCAATCTGTATTTTCATTTGTTTTCGATTTACTAGTTTGATAGAAATAAAAATAAAAAAAGTAATTAATTTTATGTTTCAGCTTCAAATGGTGTGGTATGATGAAGGAAAGGACAATTTTAACGTGAACACAGGGAATATACGTGAGTGAAAATTATTTCCCTATTTTTTAATTTATGATGAAAAAACATTTTTTTGACAATAATTATTATGTACTTTTGGGATTGAATATTTGAACAGCTCTTGATGTGGTAGACCTGAACGAGTGCATAGAAACTTGTGGTGCCTCCGTTGAGCAAGAATCTTCAGATTCCTCAGATTCCCCAGAAATCAAGGCAACAGACCCCGGAACAGCCTCAAAAATTAAAGAGCAAACTACCAGACTGGGAGACTACATGTACGACATTACATTCAATTCTAACTTCACAATCCATCTCAACTATAGAATTGTGGACATTCTCAAAAGGTCATTTGACGTTCTAAAGCATGTCTGTCCCGATCCTTTTATTCCCAAAGAATTCAACTCGCGAGTCCTCAATGGATTCTTATTTTTACTGAGTGACTCCGGTGCAGGGACTTTGTATGATATCACGGACGAGGAGTACCAAGACATTAAGGACAGTTTAGACGACTGCAAAGATCAAAGGAAAACCTTTGAGTTGGACGGGACGGTTTGTAGTGCCAAAGCAACGGTAATTTTCAAATATATATATATATAATATGTACCATATATACGGACTTTTTGTAGCACAAAGAATTTGAACTATTTCTTGACAAAACGAGAGATACGTCCGTTTTTTCGAAAATAAGAGTATTTGCGTTATACCTGTGTATTATTCAACTACTGCTTAAACTACTATATGTATTCACTTTATACTGTGTTTTGGATGGCAAAGGTCAAAGTTCAACCAACGCAATTTTTTAAAATAGCCAAAATTTCTTTTTTTAAGGAAAAGAGAATAAGTCCACCTAAAACATGCATTTCCGATATAACTTTGTTCACATTTTATTTGAAAGTTGTTCCTGTATAAAATTTGCTTTGATGGACTTGACCCGCTTTGTCAAAAGACGTTTCAATTATTTATATGAAGTTTTCGATAAAGTTTCTATGTGTAAATAATTTGTTTGTTGTTGAAAAGGTGGATACAATCGTGACTATAGATGATAGAGGTGAGAGAGTGGCTCGGTCTTGGAAGGATTCTAAGATTAAGGAGGAGGATGTGTATAGGTATGATCTCTTCATTGACTCCACCTGGAAAGTTGTGGATGTGGTTCATGCCGTCTGCTTTGTTCACTTCCAACCCAATACAAACATGCATCATCGCTACCAAACTGCAATGGAATATTTATTTACGACTGACATGAGAACTCGCTGGTTGGTATTGGTATTGGTTAACCTAATACAATTAAGTTCATTTTGTACTGGATAAATAATGTATAAATTATGTCACTACAATCATTATGTTTATATGCAGGCGTAATCCAACTCAACTCATAAATAATGAAGCTTGGGGATCCTTTTTCCTCGTGGACATCCAAAGCACAATTCAAAATCTGTACGCTTGTGAACGTGCAGCGTATTTGAATACACCATTTGAGATGAAATTAGATCGCCCCTTTGAAAGACTTCGCTACAAGTGCGTATACTATACAAAATTAATCCTTCCCCTTAAACATTTATTATTTTTTTAAAGCTATACCTGATAGTAATAATGTATGATGGACTTGGTACAATATACTTTAAAATAAATCTAAATCGCAATCATTTATCGCAGGCGGGACTTGTCAAGTCAAACCAATGAAGTTAGCACGGGAAATCTTTCCCCTTCCCCAGATTTAGTTTATCTGTCCAGGTAAAGGGTCATTCATAATATAGCATAATATATCATAATATTCTCCCTCCCTGGTATTTAAATATTTTATCGTCTGTGCACTTCAACAAATCTAAATAATTTGTGTACAGAAACAAACGTGCCTCTCGTCGACTTCCCCGTAACTATTGGGAAAATTATGAGGCTGAAGGTGGAATTGAAGCCAAATTGGGAGGTCAAATATTTTGTTTTAAAAATGATACCACTCAAGCGGGTGGGGAAGGCGGCAGGACGGAAATTTTTCGAAATTTACAATCTCGATGTTAAATCTGTATTTTACAATCTCACAAAAAAGGACACTACGGATCGCCAGTGACAAATACATAATTATACGTATTATCTGCGTCTACACTGACTGCACTACAAGCCAGAATATTTTTAATGTGAAAAATGAAACTGATAATGTCATATACACATTTTCAAAAACTACCCCAAAAATAAAAATAAAAATGTAAAATATTTGTCTCCTGCTTCTACATAACTCCCCGAGTCTAGCCCTTCAAATAGACTCTATTAATTCAGCCTTACAGCATAAACGTACCACAAAGGATTAATTGAAGGCATAATAATAGTATTAGATATAATTAAAATTATGTATTTAACTAATACACAGGACGACAGTGTGAATCACTTTGAGTCGCATTATCACATATTTATATTATAGTCCAATTTTACAACTGGTAGCAATGGCCATGCTATAATTTTGTAGGTACGTACAGCTACAGTTACACAATATAAAATAAATCACACTTAATTTTAAAATAGTACATTGCACTTGTCTTTATTAAGAAAAATTGGGTCGTTATCTAATGAGGGGATATCCTTGAGCTCATTTCGCTTATGTATTTTTACGCCAAGAATGAAATATAATAAAAAACTGAAACTGACTATGAGCTTCCCAATCCACAACTCTTATATCGCTAATCGCTACTGTAGGCGCAAAATTGCCCATCTCCAAATCGCACTATAACACCAAAATTGCCGTTCTCCATTTCACACTAAAAGCAAAATTGCCGATCTCCATTTTTTGGCTTAAATAATGTGTAATTTGGTTTCTCAGCACAATAAGCAATATATACATTTAGCCGAAAAAAATTACACACAATTAAATACTTTAAAAAATGAACATCGGGAATTTTGCTTTTTCAGTAGGGATATACCGTCTGTGAAGAACCAAAATGACCTATATCCATTTTTAGCTATAATCAATATCAACTATCTACAAAATTATTCAAATATGTCTTGAGAGCATTTAAATAGAACATTTTACTTTTTTCAAACACATAGAACACATGGAATTAGAAAATTTTGCACCTTTTCGAAAACATGTACACATAGGACATTTTACATAGTTGAAAAACATAAAAATAGAGCATTTTACGTTGTTCAAAAACTCCTAATTAACATTTTACGCATGTTTCTCATTTTGTTTTTATGACATAGCTTATTTTGATTGCAGCTTAAATTGAATATGGGTCATTTTGGTTCTTCACAGACGATACTTATGTAGCAGTAGCATGTAAGTACAGTATAATTAGTATCTGTCACTCTGGAAAGGGTAAAAGTAGAGAACATCCCGTTGTGTTGATAAAAGGATAAGCCAAAACCAATATGATCTGTCTATTCAACTGAAAGATTTGCATAATTTTAACTGCGCTTATAAGACTGGAGATATGGAACTTCCTATGTATTCGCTCGCTCAACACATGTTAATGTATATCGTAATAGAGCTTCAGCGTTTTCATTTCTATTACAACAAGCCCTGTGTCATTGTATGAGATATGCCCCCATAAGCAATTGAGCAGTAATAGCAATGCAGTTTCAATTCAAAGAGACACACCATCAGACAGATGAAGATCAAATGTGAGAATATTGTCATAATAAAAACAGCCTACCACTCTCCCCGTCACGTATGACATCCAGTGATCCAGATGAAATATCAAATTCAACTGCCTTACAGTATGTATATCTATATATTGCAATATAGATCTTCATTCCTTTGCTGTACAACGAATAACGAACCATTAACGGCTATTAAGTTATTAGCTTATACTAATTTATATTATGCTTTCCATAGCCTCATCTCATCGTCTTACCAAACTATCATCATAATCATCCTCTTCTATTTCTGCGCATTCCCCTCCCCCCACATAAAAAGAAGTAAAAAAAATTAAAAGCGAAATTTAGTTTTGCAACAAGGACATTTAGATTTGGAAGAATAATAATACAGCAGAGTCAGAATAGCTACTTCTTAAAATCTGGACGGGCAGTTACGTGTTATAACTGTGTGTAGACAAACGTTGAAAGAGATAAGAGAATACTATTATCTTCATAGTATTTTTGAAAAGGTGTCCGTAGTGCGAATATTATTTTGATTTGACAGACATCCACGGAAAGAAGCAAAAATTTAATGAGATTACCATTATAAGTCAAATCTGTGCATTATTAAATATATATATTATAAATATACATTTTTATTTAAGAGAAGATGTGTCGACAAATTTGGTGGCTAAGCTGTGTAGCAGTAATATTTGCAATTTTGATTTTGCAATTAGAAGGTGCAGCAAGATCCCATTCAGGATGCGTTTACTACTGTAATCAGATCTACGTCGGTTGTGTAAATCAAAGTAAGTCATTTCATGTATGATTGTCAAGAACAATTTTTAAGCATAATTTAGTAGAGGGGAATGAAGTTAAAAAAAAATGCTCCCTATAAAAATTAAATATAGTGTGAAAAAAATTATAGCTCCCGTATTAATAGGATAGTCTCATAATATTATGAGATTGCTTAAAAAATGTATAGTATATTATAAAGAAACGTGGGATTAAATATTTTTTATAATTCGTATAATATTTATACTCATCCATTTTCCCTTCTTCTATTCCTTCCGCAGTTGCAATGGGAATGCCGGAGGATCAATATGCATACACTCCATGCCAAAGAGACTGGGAGATATGTGAAGATAATTGTCACTCGGATTAGGATTTTCAACAGCAGCAACAACGGAACAATATTTTTTAAGTGACAAATTTTACATTTATTATTAACTACAATTGAACAAAATAAATCTAATATCTAAAATTTAGTGTAGATTTTGCTCTCGTGTAGTAGTAGATCGATAGCTTAAATTGTATAGCCGGCAGTTTCTTTCACAAATATATTTAAAAGGTGCATTTTTGTACTATAAAAAGCTGTAAACTGTAATGTATAATTGCTATATAATGTATAGGCGTAATCACCTACTTAGATACTTATTGTTTAAAAAATTTATGAATTCGATAATACTTTCGTAATTGGTGCTATACTATTTTCATAACTGACTTCATAAACTTGCGCTAGTTGTTTTTGTGTGCAGTGTGTACCCTTCAATAATTATTGTTCAACGTGAATAAACTCTATCTATAATTATTATAACTGTCGTTTGTAGCTTCCATGGTTCATTGTTACTACACATATTTTAAAAATACTGATATATGATTTCGGATTCTACAAAAGGACGACTACTAAATCGCGCTAAATCTAGAGTTAAAATAAGTTATAATATGTTTTATCAAAAGCTTTACGGATTTGACTTGTGGTGCTGATACAACGAAAATATAAAATTTAGTGCATATAGCTGGTGTTGCATTTTATGATACATATATTTTCTATTTCTATACAAATGAAACTACATCATCTAATATGTTTCTTAAAATTTTAGGAATGAGTCTTGTATTTACACTAGAGGTTATTCTATTCAATTTTATATTTAATTCGACATAATTTCATAAACTTTGCTCATTAAAAGCCACTATTGTATTATAATTAATTATAGGTACAAAATTAGAATACACAGCCAAAATACATCACAAAACAATGTTATCAAAAATGGAGCATAACACTACATTATATTATTTTATTTACTTGAGTAAATATTTTATTTGCTATCCTGAGAGTTCACACAGCAATACAATTTCATTATTACAGTACAGGGTACAATATGTGATAGTGATAGGGTAGAATTGAATAATAAAAGCTGGAAAGTAACAACCATAAGCTATATGAAGGCTGAATATAATTGACGTAGTATAATATATTATGCTTAAGCAAAAGTACCTAAGCGTCGAACGTAGGCGTGTTGCCCCAGTTTATCCATATAGTAGTCTCCGATATCCATGTCTCAATCGGATTATTTTGAGGCGGGGGATTTTCTATTGTACTTCATTAGACCCGAGTTTAAAAAAAGAAGGCAACTTGTCGTAAGTACTTACATGGCAAGTAAACATTTGAAAATTTTGTTTTACGAAAATTTTAAAATTATGATAAGAAAGTATTGTTTTGTATACTGAGCTGCAAGGCTATTGCAATTGTGCAACAGTGACTTAATAAAGTTTTTTCTCTCTTTTTTAGCATTTTCGAAGTAGCTAGGCTGGTAAACTTCTTAGTAACTTGAAGAATTATAATCACATTTCAACAATATTTATAGTAGATATTAAAATTATAAAATAAGATGTAGTTGTGTAATGAATGGTGCAATATAGCATCAATTCACATCACAAAAAATTATAAAAACGTAAAGACAACGGTGTGCTAAACTAAAAAGACAAACTAGGGCGCAGCATTAAGGATTGGAATAACAACAAGAAGCTAAGGGTCGCACACACGGATGGTTGATCTTCCAGAAACAATAATAACACCGTTGTCTTGCAAATCCTTCAAAACATCCTCAAACATATCCTTCGTAATCATCCAAGATGATGATTCCCTTAATTCTGAATAGATCTGATTATAGTTGAGGGTTGAAACATTCCCTTTGCTACTAATAAGTCTCTTAGCAGCAGCAACTAATTCACGACGGCGCTTCCTCGCAGAGCTACTTAATCCAGTAGTTAAAATAGAAACATCGATTTTACCAGAAAGCGGATCTGTAGCAGACTGCTTCACAGCTTCTCGATGAAGCCTCCAAGCTTCTTCAACATCCGCTATTTCCACGGTGTCGGACAATCGTATTTTAGCATGAGCTTCTGAGAGGCGGATGAGAGACTCGAGTTGTCTTGGGTAGGCTGTGATTAATCCACGACCCTTTCCAGCTTTTCTCATTTCGACGTATGCATTAATAAGCCGTTGTTGTGCTTCTTCACTTAATTTCGGATGGCAGCATTCCTTTGCATATGTAATGTAGTCTCGTAGGGCGCTCATGTCCAGGAGGTCAGCATCCTCATCCTCAGGGGATTTAAAATATAAGGATATCATATGTCGGGCTAAGCGCCGATCGTACAAATCATTTTGAGGATCCAAAAGAAGAAAGATTAAATCAAATCGTGAAAGGAGAGTGTGCGGTAAATGAACATTTTCGACAATGGTTTTCTTCTGATTCCACTGGGATTCAACTGGATTAGCAGCAGCCAGAATAGATGTTCTTGCATTTAGTTGACAAATAATTCCAGCTTTCGCAATTGACAAAGTTTGCTGCTCCATTACTTCATGCAGAACACTTCGAGTGGACTCACTCATTTTATCGAACTCATCAATACAGCAAACTCCGTTGTCAGCGAGGACCAATGCACCAGTTTGGAGAACTATTTGTCGAGTTTCCGGATCTTTTGTTATGTAAGCAGTGAGACCGACAGCACTGGAACCTTTCCCTGATGTATATTGACTCCTTGGAACGAGGTCATACACATACTTGAGTAACTGCGATTTACTTGTGCCGGGATCTCCGCACAGTAGTATGTTCACTTCGGCTCTGAAGCGACCACGGCCCGTTTCTTCAAAATCCTTGTTCGTACCGCCGAACAACTGGAGCAGAATTCCTTTCTTAACATCTTCATGCTCGTAAATGGATGGTGCAATAGCTCGAGCAAGCCTCTCGTAAATATCTTCTTTTTGAGAGAGTTCTTTAATGTAGGCAATCCTCTCGGGACTCAAGTGACAGCCATATCCTTCATTATCATCACGAAGTCTCCTTGTGTCAATTTTACGGTAATGAACAACATCCACGTGTGTCTTGTACACGGAGCGGACCGAGCTGATTTTTTTGTTAATTCTAAATGGAGCAGCCCTATAAATCCCAGTGACAGTAATTCGATCACCGGGCTGGACTTGGTTCACTAAATCACTGTGGGCAAACAACATTGCCATGTAAGGGGTTTCACCTACAGGAGTATCGTCGAGATCTTCTTGAAGTCTCACCATTTGCTTATCCACAAATATTGAACGATTGTGGATGAGACCAAAGGAGAAGTTGGTATTGCAATGGGGGCATACTACGGGCTCTAAAATTTTACCCCGATTAATTTCCGCGGATGCCCCATATGCACAGATGGAACACTCAAAATAAGCCTCTCGCATCTCAGGCATGATGTTGGAAGTTCGGATGACCATCCCAGAAATAGTCACCAACTGGTCGATATCTTCCGGGCTCAAGTATCTCATTGTATTGGTCTTCTCAGCGTTGAATGGCCTTACTTGAATCTGATGTTGAAGTGTAATATTCGGGAAATAATCATGGAAGAGCTCATTTACTGCAATATCCATTGTTGGAATTACTTCTTGGGGGTAGGATATCAGCTGCTGATACATTTCAGTGTCGTACTGATGCAGATGACCGCAGTTCAAATTAAGATATGGTTCTTCCAGGATTTGGATTTCATTCAACTTCTGGACATACAGCGGCTGAGTCCTTATAAAATCTTCCACCATTTCATCTTCATCAACAGCTCCATCTTGAAAAGTTCGAAGAAACTGTTGAAATTTTAGTTGGAAATCATTAGTAGACACATTGGTTCCCCAAATCAGGAGCTGAGGCCCCGCATCTGAACCAGGTGTTTGTTGAGGAATATTAATGTGACGTCTGTTACGATCCGGGTTAATGTCTGATCGGTGCCGGGAAGGAGTCCGATCACCACCTCCAGAACCCGAATGTCCAGTTCCAGTTTCAACCCTCGATCTCGTACGGGAAGAAATCGAGCTTGGAGTCCCATAATGAAGAGGAGATGCCAGATTGAACCCTTGGAATCTTAGTGGTGTCACTGCAGAGGGATTGCGAACATTTATTTCATTTCCTCCAAGATCTGGTGTCGAACTAATATCTATAATCAACAATGTACACAAAGAATCATAACTTACAACTTATGCTTAATCAAATCACATATGTATGTAGGATGTATAATAAAGTACCTAGTAGCGACGGAGGTTAATTAATGATAAACTGCGCCTGATAACAGTAAATACTAAATTTAAGTAGCATTATAATGTACAAGCAGATTCTGGTTTTTCGAAAATTGACATACTCAATACTACTACACTTACATGTCATAAGTAAAGGAAAATACTACTGGAATTGAAATTAATCCCTACTTTAGAGTACACATGACATACCTGACTGCACAGAGTGAGGTTCCATTATAACTTCATCAGGGCCAGGGCTATGCATCGAACTAGGAGTCGGCGAACGGGATTGAGACATCGCGGAATATGAACTTTTTTGGTTCAAGTTTTACAAAATTACAGAAACAGAAACAAGACCAAAGACTCGCAAAATACCGACCAAATTAGCTCTCTTTACACTGTCACTGTGTACTGTAGGCAGATGAATCACAAGTATTCGAAAAATGGGTAAAACAGAATATGCTCGTAAACTTTACGAACACGGACAACGATTGCAATTACTGACGACTTTGACTGCCTGGCACTCACTATTTACGTATCTTCAATGTCATGCCAAAGACAAACCATCCATCTGAAATCTGAAACAAAGAAATTCGGCAAATTAAAAACTTGATACTGCACAAATATCAGCCATATCACTAAAGTTGTAGTTGAAACAATAAATTGGATTAATATTTAAGATGTACATTTCAGTTTAGTAGTACATCCGGAATTACGTAGGAAAACGAATATTAAATGTAACTAAATCCGAATTAATTACCCAAAAATTAGAGCCGCTTTGTTCATGCAAGCACCAAGACCGCCACTTAATAAAATCCTACGCCTCCACTCAACAACAACAGGTAGGCACAGGCAATGAAAATCCTTGAGGTTTTAGAGCTGGTGGTATATCGCTCAATCCGCCCAATGACCAAGACGACAGCATGAAAATAAATTAAAGGCAAGAGAAAGAGATCCCGCCAAAGGAACGAGGTCTTCATATCCCGCTTCCCATTCCCCACTCCAACCAGCGCAATCGCACACCCTCATTCCAACAAATCCACAATGTATTAAGAATGGTCCATAAATGATGTCATCCAAATTGTAATTCTTTTAGGGCCACCCACCCAAATGTCAACACTTTTACGATAGAGTATAACGGTTATCTTTAACCATCATGTCATCAATATCTGACAAGCCCGTCCCACACTACCCATGACATCATTTAAGGGCGATCTCAGTAGTAGTGTAGCAGTGTATATTACTACTCCCTCTCCCATAATATTTTCATGCAACGTGATCACTTCTTTCCCCCAGCATCATCATTGTAATTATTGTAGCTGTCTAAAAAGTTCAACAAAACTGTTTAAGAAATTGCAACTTCTAAGCATGTTCTTTTAACTTTCCATATCGCAGATAAGCTTACCGGCTTAGCAGTCATCTCATCAAAGTGTGGTCTAATGCACGATAGTATGAAAATTGGCACATAATTTAATAAGGAAGCTGATAACATATCAGCAAGTTATTTACAGGAGCACGTGCATTTAAAGCTTTTATTTCCTTATGGACATACAGCTCTAATGTGTAATTTTAAAATGGTAAATGTAATGTAATAAATATTTTTAATTTAATATTATTATATATTACAACTTGATGCTCAACTTTCTATTAGCAATAACATGATTACTAAATGATCCAAAGGACTTCCTAACATCGGTCGGTGTCGGGGTCCTCCGTACTGACTGCTATAAGTATACTAAATAATTACTACAAGATTAACTATTATTTTAATGGAATATCTAAAAATTCCCAGTATTTCGTAACTCTTTCAGTCCGCATGTCAGACCCGGTCATCTTAGCTCTTACTAACGCTTCCTGTGCCGTAAGTTGTTCTTCGTTGCTTTCTACTTCTGATCGGCCATCTGCCAATATTTTTCCTTTCCTGATAAAACAATGATTTTATTCATACTTAATTAAAATAGAAGTACTTGCACTGTATCGTCTGTGAAGAACCAAAATGATTCATATCCATTTTTAGCTAAAAACAATATCCATCTACAAAAATATTGAAATGTCTTGAAATCATTTAAATAGAACATTTTGGACTTTTCAAAAATATGTAAGTAGAGCATTTTACAGTTTACAAAAACATGTAAATAGAACATTTTGCACTTTTAAAAATATTTAAATAGAACATGCAGCAAATTTTTGAAAACATGTAAATAGAACATTTCGCACTTTTCAAAAACGTGTAGATAGAACATTTTACATTTTTTAAAAACAAGTACAACATTTTACATTTTTTAAAAACAAGTAACATTTTACGCTTTGCAAAAACTCTTAATTAACATTTTACGCATGTTTCTTATTTTGTTTTTAGCTATTACATAGGTCATTTTGAGTCTAGCTTAAATTGGATTTGGGTCATTTTGGTTCTTCACAGACGATATGTTACCACAATTATTGGTAGTATTTGTTCAATTTATAAATATCTTTAGCTGGTAAGTCATACCACGCTCGGAAGAACCCGAAGAACACCATCAAAATACAAAACGGAGCCATACGCATTATACTTACTAGTTAGGTTAATGAAAACAAATTAGTGAAAACCATACTTGTAGTCAGTTTCGATTTTTTCGCTATACACAGCGTTAAATAAAGACTGAGCAGTAAAAGGATCTTCTGCAATATTAGGAGTCCGGTAGGAAACATAGGGCTGCAACTGTAACATTAAAACACTCAAGTCAATTAGGAATCTAACTTCAACAAAAGACAAAAATAAGTTCACCGGTAAGTAAGTAGCGCCATAGAAAATAATAGTAATTTCTGTGTGGCCCATTTTGAATTGAAACCAACAATGAGATAACAAATCAGGTAACTTGAAAGCTTTAATTCAACCAAATCCCTTTCAAACAGTTGATTTCTCGTACCTTGCAATCCTTTAAGTCAGGCACTATTAGTTCAGGGATCATTTCTGGAACAATAACAAATTTTCCTCCATACGCATAGCCGATACTTCGGACATCACCTAAAAACAAATATGAAGTATGTACATTCACTGTCATTGTTGGTGGAAATGTGCTTCGATTATCTCTGAAATGCGGACTGTAGTGAAATTATGGTATTACTGTGTACAGGCATATCCGGCCACAATCCAGCACTTCTTTGTTTCTTGAAAAACCGCGTCCCTCTTTTATTTCCCAGGGAAAATTTTCGAAAGTTTCTCTTTCCATTAGCTGTCGCCGATAAGGAAATACTCCGACACTGCTGAAGTTCCGGAGTAGCTGAAATAACCCAACATATCACAGATAGTGAAAATCAAATGTAAAATTACTATCTACTATTGTACCCTCAATAGCTCTACAGCTGCTACTATTCCTGACTTCCAGGCTCGCCAGTCATCTATATAATTTACAGATTTTTCGGAGATATTATTTATAGTACTACAACTGGATTCTGCATTTTCAATTCTGTTTTATATAATGCGTGTGACAAATGACAAAGGTTTGCGTCCACTGTCGAAAATAAGCACAGAGGATGGAGGAATTACATTTAAAATTAACTACTTTTGATCCATTACTAGGAATTAAAATTTGTTTCTAAACCTAATCTTTAATATCCCGTCCGACTGATATTTGTATTCACCACATTAATAAAAAAAGCCCCTAAAATAAAGTAATTAAACTAAACCAAAAAATATTATCACAAAGACCAACCAGAAAACAACTTTATAAATCTCACACACGCATAACGTATAAATAATAGTAAACAGTACTCACAGATTAGTAATTTTTCAAAACATCTTTGAAGTCTGATTGGGATGGCCATGATAAATTAATTGTGATATACTTTTAGGTAAACAAAAATATTATTTTTGCATGACGAAGAACAAAACTGAACAAATCTTCAGAACTTTTTAAGGTATTCGTATTCGGCCAGAGGCCAGAACTAATAAATTACATCCTTTGAGTTCAAGCATCCGAATTTACCGCGTAAAGTTGAATGTGCTTTGTACACTTTTGCAATACGTCGGTGGTCGGCACCTTATTCTTTATAATCAGTGAGCTTTCACTGAATACTGAACTGAATATCAACAGTAGACTTCCACGCTTTCTTTTTCTTCAAGGAGCGTTCACAAATGATGTCAGCACATGAGTAGGGGATTGGTTTATGAAAAAAAAAGCTTTACATGCTCTAGTATCTAATCAAAGGACAGCCATTTACGCAATGGTTAAGGGTGTAAAAAACTGAGCAAAATAAAATAAAGCAAAGCTCCTATTAAATTACACTCGTTGCTAGTTCAGAATTGGAGTAACATCCTCAATTTTACACGGATAGTCTCGACTTTAAAGTTGAAGCTAAAAGTTTAAAACAGATTAAACGGAGATGTTTCGAGACAATGGAATCAAAAATCTATCTGAAATGTGCAAACTAGCAAGAACATCCCTACTAGACAGAATCAGGATCTCTGAAAATTTAATTATCAGAACAATTTGCTTCTCAAGTTCCCTTGCCCAATCCTATTTTACAATTTAACTAGTATCAAGAAAAGGAAAATAATATAATCAACTCCATCCAATTTATTGATAAGGGATTAATGATGATTACAAGTATACTGCAAACAAATAATAGGTTATTGTTAGTCATAAGTATAGGATAGTTCTTCTTTTTTATATACTGTATTTCTGGACCTATGTTTGTGTCTGTCTATAAGAAAATAAATAAAATTAACAACTTTTGCATGTGAATATGATAAGAAAAACAAGAATGAACTTGCAACAAAAAATGTCTGATGAAAAATTTACATAGTTCTGGATAGAATATGAGGGAAGTGCAGTCGTTCAAAAAATAGGATTCGTTTAGAGTTTAGAGGGTACATTATTTAATTCCGGTAGTGCAGTGCCTCAACACCTCTACTAAAGATTAGAGAATATTTGTAACTAATCCCGTTTATTAATACATATATGGGTTTTGTAGAACCTTAGAAAACTAGCGACGTTTTATCAATTTGCCTAGACGAGAATCGACGAATAAATTGTAGTAAGAATATGCAGACAGGATTTGAAATAAAAATATTTCTGTAAAAAATCAAATAACGCACAACGTCGTTTTCATTACACGCGTAATAGCACAATTTTTGAAGACTTAGTGAAACAGAAATGCCTACTTGCACCACGTTGAAAAAGCCCCCGAAAATATTACGAAGGACATTTCACAGACACTGCATTGATTTTAAAGAGTAAATTTTAAGTTTTTTTAAAGAAACAATTTATTAAAAGAATTTGTGTAGTGTAACGCCAATTTTTTTTAAATATGTACACAAATGTATAATATTTGTAAGAAACTGTAACACGGGGCTATATATTAAGGTTACGCATACTAGAGGACATTGGCCAAATAATCTTTGACTTCATTGACATTAAGACGACGGAAGCCTGCTTGAGTGACAATTCCCAGTTCAATATTTTCCGGGGTCATTTGACCCTCGAAGCTTTCCTTCAACGCCAGGATAGCAGTATGGATTGCGTCTTCCAGCTCGATGTCATCCTTGTAGCTACAAATTTAATTTTAGTCGCATTATTATTCTCGTACTGACAAACTGAAAAGTTTTCACTTGCTTAAAGTTCACTTCATCAATCATGTTTCATATATTATATAGGTAAGTAAATGCCGCAAATAGCCGTACCGTTTCTCCAAAAACGTTTTGCCGCTGATAAAGTTTTTCCCCATCGCAGTTGCCTTCCATGGAAAATACGCACCAGACGGATCACATTGAAGTAAATAAGGTTTGTCATCATCCCATCCGCAGATCAACAAGGACACGCCGAAGGGTCGAACACCACTATGAACAAATTACACATGAAATGAATGGTAACTATACTTTATTTTTTATTAAACAGACTCTACAACTAATTCACATAAAAGGATGAAAAATTGATGAAAGTACTTTGATATTTACTAACCCAGATTGGGTGTACTCTTGCATGACTGAGGCCACACGCTGTACTAACTGGACAGTTGGAATTCTTTCTCCATACATAAGTTGATAGCTCTGTGCTGCTTTCCTAGCTTTCTTTACGAGAAGGCGATAATCCGGACCCATTCCTTTATAATGCAGAGGAAAATGTCATTAATAGCCCACGAAAATACCACCACAGCACTCAACAACGCCTCTGACTCTCCTTCTCATAATTACACATTTAAAAGATGAATATTATTTTTAATGCCCCCTTACCGCTGTAACACATTCCAATGTAAGGATTCACCGATTCAATTTTCCATACACTAGTTCCATCGTAGAGCAATGATTTGTGCTTCTTCTCACTAGCTAGAACGACTCCATTAGTGGCTGGAATAAAAATAACCATACTATTAACAATCAGAAAATCACAACTACATATACAAAATAGTCAAAACTTCCAATTGGGGAAAATGCCTACTAACGGCGCCTACTAATTTAATTAGTCACCTTTAATCCCGATGGTCGGGGCACCAGAAGCAACGGCTGCTAAAGCATACTCAATTTGTACCAACTTCCCCGATGGACTGAAATTTTAATTCCAAAAAATACAACAACCAATTAATATTTTTTCTTCTCTAAAATCTGTGGACTGAAAAAAACCAATCAGTCATGCGAAAAGTCACAGCCAACACTAGAAATCATGTGAACCAGAACCATTTTCAAACAAATCTACACAATCAACTCAATCCTCAACAAACATTATTATCCAAATCCAAACTAGATTACAAAAAATATTAATTAATTACGGCATAAACAATACGCAATAACAAATTACCTGAAGGTGGTCAGGGAGAAACTGTATCTTTCAGACGCTGAAGCCATGTTACTACGAAACTGAAAAGCACAAGAAAGAACAAAACAATTACTTTAATATTGACAATAACAACAAAATATATTTGTCACTTGTACGACTGCTCAAGAGACTGAGACCGAACTACCGAACAATCAGCCGGTTTATAAACAAGAAGTGGATGCAAATGGTTTAAAATGATGAATAAAAAAGAAATAGGAAGAAATGTCAACTGACCGGCGACCAGTAAGACAAATACGTTGACGATGGTCACAGAATTGTCCAGTTAAGGCTCGAGATGAATCCCAAATCGTAAATTAAACTAAGATGTTGATTACAATTTCGAATGTTGGATTGATGTCTAAGGTAAAATAGGAGAGTGACTGGACAAGTTTAGCTCAGATTCGGCATCGGCAATCGGCACTCGATGACAAGAGAAAATTGAGGAGGACGGGGACGACCGTGGCTGGTTGGGGCTGGGATTGGGTAGAGGGCGGCGACGGCGGACGGGACAGAGCTTGGCGTGACGGACGGGGGAACTAGGTCGGCTGTCATGGATAGGAAGCTTGGCGAGAGCCCTTGAAACTCCTTTAGTTGCTAGTTGTATTCGGTCGGATCATCCACCACGACGTGTTTTCTCTCTTCATCTTTGTTTGCTTCGTGGCAATTTTGAAGGAAATTTTTTCATCCAACCAATCACAAAAAGAAAATCATCATCATACTTCTTTGCTTTCAAGAAACTTACGAGAGAGAGAGAGAGAGAAATTTTGTGCGAAAATTTGTCTCATGTTCTAATAAGTATTAAGTATTAAGTGAGTCAGTCAAAGAAGTGTCGCGTCTCACTCTTGTTGACGTTGTCGTTCTCTCATTGTAATCTCTTTCTTGTCTTTTTTGAGTTTTCTACTCACTATATATAACAAAACTGTACAACAACATTTATTCCATTACGATACGATTACACATATATATATTACATCTTACATCTAAGCAAGTACACACACACGCTCCACATTTTACATATATATACTCTGTTTTCTTTTTCTCCAAGAAGTCAAAACTTAAATAACACACACACTTTTGTGTACAAGTAAGTTGTGCTGACAGTAGAAAACCGTCAACAAAAACCTTACCTATCCTATGTAACTGGAAACACTAAAAAATCAAATACCAAATGCTAAGCTCAAAGTCAAACTTGTTAAATTGAAACATTAAAAGAAAGAAAGAAAGAACACTAATAACCAACTCAGAAAATTTCACGTCTTCACAATTAAATCCTCAACTGCATATACAATATATAAAGAAATTCAATTTCAAGCATACCTAAATTGATTTGTTCTCTCTGGCTGGAAATCTTTGTTGTGTTCATAAAATAATCAAAGAATCACGCAAACAGCAAAAGATATTTGAAAAAGTTGAAAATATTTCTGTCATAATTATCTCTAAAAAAAATAATCGAAATCGATTTTTTTTACAACCAAATAATATATAACGATAACGAAAACCACATGTTCTATAGCAGCATTCAGGTGTTTCTGGTGAAATTTTTTGACTGTTGAGACTGTCAGTCTACAATCATATGTAGTCAACTTTGTACTTGGATGAGTGTGTTGTCTATCATATAATATTTTGTTGGTTCATCAATTCACCGTTTACTGGAGTGTGAGAGAAGAGGAAACGTCGCATCCACAAGAGCAACAAGATTGGATTGAAATCAAAGTGCGACAAAAAAAAATTAAGTGAATATTGTTCTTGATTGATTCTGTCTGTCATTTGATTGTGTTCGCTCAGGGCCCAGAATCCTTATCACACAAAACCGTAAGTTCCTATATTTTTATCTTTTTCACCTTCCATCTTAATTATTTAAACTTGATATGCTCCATGTTTGTTGAGTCTGTCATCATCATCATCCTCACGTCCACAGTTGAGTGAATTACTTTATTTTTTGTTTAATTTCTATTTGTTTTTATCGGATTTGTACTTTTCCATTCTGAAAGCTATTGATTGGGGACTGAGGGCATATATATATATATATATATACAGGACAATGTAAGCAGTCAGTGGATGCAACTAATACCAGTACTGAGTGACTGGTGTAATAGTAGTAGTTCCCTTCTCTGTTTTTGAACGACAGTGTAAGTAGTAGGCACTATAGGAATGTCAACTGGTGCATACTCCTCAACTCTTGTGAGAGAGCAATGATAAAGCATGAATATTGAATGTTGAATATTGAGTAAGCTTTTAAAGCTTCTCAACTAAATTGTGTTTGTGTTGTTGTTATTGGTGTGTCTATCTCTGGGATTGTACACTGGTTATTTGGTTTTCCGTCGTCTCTTTTTTTGGAGTATATGCATCTTAAGAAACTACTGAAGCATCGGAATTTGAAACGGTACTCCGAAAATAAGACGAAGACCAAGACAAACCACGATTGACGACGAAACGAACAGAGCGTAGTAGATAGAAGCGCATCGGTATCGGTTCATATTCATCGGTTAATGGGATTGCCCTTTCTTTTCCCTATTATAGAATCCACGGTGATATATGTATATATGTATATAACTATGCAATTTTAAGTTCCAATAGTATAGGCAATGATATATTGAGGATGGAGATACCTTTGTGATATTTTGTTCTTTGATCTCAAAAAGTTTCATTGTCGATTCTCGATGCTCGATACTCGATGTCGACTTTATATATTTTTTTCCTGACTGCATTATATTGTGTAATCATCCATGCAACATTTTTTTTGTAGCTCTCTTTTTACAGCTATTAACTTTGGTATTTTGTCTAAAACTCTCATCATCATCATCATGATATTGTTGCCTTGAATGTTGAATCGAATCGTAAAGGTTGTATGACGGAGTATTTTTAGGGAAGGTTCTTTCATACAGACCACAAACTTCTGGCTTCCTTCATTCAAGTCATTTTCCTCTATGTATAGAGCTTTCGTCTCTGTTTCTCTCGTTAATTTATTTACTCACTTGTCCTCAATCTAATCCAGTCCAATTGGGTAAATTTTCGTGAATTAGGATTTTGGAATAAAAATAATACAAAAAATGATTGATGTTAAAACCTAATCATGATCGTTCGTAATTTTTCTCTAGTAGCTCAGATATGGGGTCTATAGTTGTTCTCAAAATCCAAGTCTTTGTTTCCGACGGGAATCTTGTAAATATATAGGGAAAAAAATATAGGAATTATGTACGAAATAGGAATGGTGTGTCGCTTTAGGAATAAAAATAATATATGGGTGTCTCACATCCCAAGAAGTCATCTTCTCTCTTCCATTTTCCATTCTTCTCTCTGTGTTCTAGTCTGTATTTCCCTAACTCGCTAAGGGTGTGTAGGACTATATAGAGGAACCGAGAGTATTATGTATTTAAGTAGCAACTATTAATCTGAATGTGTACAAGAACCTTGAGGAAAAATATTTCATTTAAACGCCATTTAAAACGGTCTACGGATTTGAGTATTTGAGTTCCTCCAAAGTGTAAAATGGTAAAAGTATATTACCATCTACTACTACCATTACTACTACTACACCATCTCTTTTATTTCACATATTTTCATGCTTTACTTTCATACCTCTCTCTCTACTTGACAATGAGTTGATAGTTATTCCACATCCAGAGACGGCTGCAGAATGCCTCCATCATCCTTAAATAGTTACATACCTCACATAGCCCGGCTCCGGCTCCTGCTCTCTCTCTCTCTGTCTCTGTGTCAGTGCGTATAAGCAAAAGCTGCCCTATAGCAGTTTAAATACTGACTTTTTTTTTCTTCTTCTCCTCGTTTAGTCTTTTTCTTCTCTATATATGACTACCTACATTCATTACATTCTTTTTGCCCAAAAGTTTCTTTGAAGAAGAAGAGGGACCCATGCATCCATCCACCATGTCTATGGTTTAGCTTTGCATTTTGGATATATTTTTGGGAGTTTGGATATAGTGTGAGTAGTTTGGGTCTTTGTCGAATGTGTGTTTGGTGCAGAAGAAATTGGAGTGAGATTGTTTGTCTCTGTTCTTAGTCCTTATCGTTATCATTATTCCTCTTAAAAATTATGAAACTAAATCAAGTTTAATGTGGAATTGGACTGTGATGATGATGGTGGTGGTGGTGGTGATGATGGTGATGGTATGCAAGGAAATGCTGAGGGAATTACAAGTTGAAGTTTAACTATAGGAGCTACATATGTCTGGGCCTTGTGTCACAAAAACACTAACTAAACTCAAAAGGAAGGAGTATCCATCCATCTACTCATATATACTGAGATAGTTCATGTATGTATATGGACTGTACTTGTACTAGTGAGTACCTGGTGTGTTTTCTGCCGGAGCCGGAGCATAATAATTTGTACATATAAGGTTTTCTATGGATAGGTATTGAGACCTACTAGGTACTATACTACACTACGTGTCTACTCAAAAGGATATGTAAGTTTGGATTTTTGGATGTGGTGGTTTGTTCCTCCTTTGTGTATGGAATGGAATGACTATGACTATGGTAGATAGATGATAGTAATAAGTGTGAGAGGACGAGAAGGAGGGAGGTAGTAGTGTGGGGAAAAAACGTTGGAACATGGTAGATTTGGGAGCCTTGAGCTTGATTGCTCAGCTCTCTTATATACCTTTTACCTGTAGGCAGTGGAGTATAATATAGAAGACGGAGCTTGCTGCTCCAGCCTTTTTCATTCTGATTCTATAATTCCTATTCATATTCATATATATCTATACAGAGAATAGGTTGGATTGTGACTGTGTAGACGGAGACGGAGTCGGAGGAAGAGTATATCTATGCAGTATATGCATTTGAGTCCCTCTGTCTGACTGGTGGTGTTTGGTGTAGAGGGAAATGCACGTAAGGGTTGGACGAAATAATAAAGGGAAGGAAAGGTGTGTAGAGCTGTAGACATCTTCCTCCATAGATATGCACTCACCTATACACATATCTCTCAAACCTACAGTCTACAGTTCTACTAAAACACGATGCCGATGCCGATGCCGAAGGAAAAAAAATCCACGTTAATACTTAATAGTTTAGTTTAATACTAGTAACTCAAATCCGTGCTAGATGTATAGCTATTTACTATAGTGGTAAGCTGTGCATACCTATATAGATGTTCTCATGCAATAATGCAATCCCTCTCTTCTTTCTTTCTACCTTTGCCTCAGAGCCCTGTACGTACTTACGTACGTACATTCGTAGGACGTACAGACAGACTGGTGGTCTCTGTAAAACTCTCTCTGTACTCTCTGGGTTCCTGATGCTCGACTCAATCATTCCATCCATCCAATGGTATTGTTCGCCTCCTGGCTGGCCAGCCAGCCTCAGTCTTCCTTCAGAGTTCTTGAGAGTCTTGGGAAAAATCATTCTGCACGACTTCATGGGTGTCTCTCTCTCTCTCTCTCTCACACACACACAAACTTTTAGAAATATATACCTACCTACCTTAACTCTCCTCAGCTCAGTCAGTTCAGTTGAGTGAGCGTCTCTCTCTCCTCTTTTGTGGTATGATTAAAGCGCATCTGCTCTGGCTTCCACCAATTTTATTCATTCTTTTTATATGCTGCACTATCCCTATAATACTATATCAACATCAACACATCTACTAGAAGTAGTAGGACATGGACGGAGACTCCTTAATGCTTGTTGTAGTAGTAGTAGTGTAGGTACGACGCGGATTTCAACTCTATGTAAATTATGGTGGAAATGATGGAAATGGAAATGGGACGCTTTAAAAAAAAAAACCTATATACTCTCCACGCTCTCCACGTCAATGCCAAAGCCAAGCTGTGCTTGTATAGAGGAACGCTTGAAATTTAAAATCACTATCACACACACACACACACAAGACATGTTTCTACGCACCAGATATTTGTTTTATTTTATTCACGAGAGAGACAGGCTCGGGGTTTCACCTCCGCGAACACTAAAACACGGAGTATGTAGTTTAGTCCTTTTACATACATACCTGTGCATCAGTTTATTCCTCAGCTATGAAGTAATGTAATCCCTCTCCATCCACGACGATCTCCATCGTCACTCAGTACTAATCCTAATCGTAAGTCAGGCAGGGAGAGAGAGAGAGAGAGAGAGGGGGACGGATTTGCCGAAAATGAAAACCTTGTGTGCGTTTTGTGCATTTAACAATTAGATTTGTAATAATAATTTACAAACATAAGTAGGTACATAATAATATATATATTCTAGTCATCATAAAGTATACATTTTGGATTTGATTTATTATCTGTAGTCGCTCTCAGATACTTTGTGAGTCACAGATTAGAGAGAGAGAGAGAGATGTTGTTAGTTTGAATGAGAGTCCTACCCTCAAATCCTCCAAAAAATCCTCCATTAACTCTTCTTCGTCTTGATTGTCCATCGAGTTTGAATTACTTGCTGAAGGTTGCTCGCTCTTGCTTCATGTGAAATGCTATTAAAGCTGAAGAAAAGATGAAGGAAGATGTATATTTTTTATTGACACTTTTATAACTCTTTTGCTCGTCTGACATGACTAGAGGACTATGTACTAGATGGTGAGTTGCTGCTGTCCAATCTTGGGTCCTTCCATGTAATGAGAGAGTAATGTGAGTAGTGAGGAGTGAGGACAGTCTGAGCAGATTTGTCTGCGAATTCGTGTGAAGTGTAAACTTGTATGTTGTTTTTTTTTCTTCTTCTTCTTCTGCCTTCCTTGGTCTTGGTCTTGGATAGATAGACGCGGAGGAGAGGGGATAAAAAGGATGGATTGCATACGTACAGACAGGAATTAGAGGTAGATTTGTAGTTAGTAATGCTAATGTTGGTGATAGTAAAGGAGAAGGTAGTAGCATTGTTGTCATAATCTAATGTGTCATCCGACGACGGATTTTCATGCAGTGTAGTTCTCTATAGGCTAAGCTCTCTTCTTCTTCTTCTTCATCGTCTTCGTCGTAGTCCGTAGTCTTTTCGTCGTAGTCCGTAGTCTTCTTCTACTTCTGACTTTTTTTATTATTTTATTCTTAGTCATCTTCTCTCTCTCTCTCTCTCTCTCTCTGTAGGTATATATATAAAAGAGGGGAGCTTTGAAAAGAAGGTAAAGGAAGAAAGACGGCGGAGAGAAGAGGTGCGGTGAATGGCCTCAAATCTTGAGAAAATGTGAGAATAGATTGAGATGACGACGACTATTACTAACTACAACTACATACTTAGTCTATAACTACGTTGATGATTGGAGCGCAAATTTACTCATGCATATTTTTGTGCCCCTCACTACGTGATATCATCATAGCGTCGCGAAAATTTTCTGTCTCATTCGACATGCATGGGCGCTGACAATGTCAACTGAGCACTGAACATGAAATGTCTACGGATATTTTGCTACAGATTTTTCATGTTAAATTCTTTAAATTCAAACCTACATGGTTGAATATGTTGACTGTCACTCAGGACTCAGGAGAGAGAGAGAGAGGGAAGCTGTATGGGCAAAGTGAATTTTCATGGAGTATAGAAGTACAGGAGGAAAAAAATAAATAAATAGAAAAATATATAGGATGGTATAAAATGGTATCTCAAGTCTGCACTACTGTATGGAGTATGGAGCACTACTTTTTTCACTGAGTTGCACAAGGAGGAAAATGACACATATAGTCGATATATATAGTGGACTTTGACTTTGTCAAGTTGATGTGCAGGAGAAGAGAGGTACAGTCAAGGATGTTGTAGTATAATAGAATCTAACTAAAGTCAGTGGATGCAGTTGATGGTCATATCCTCAGATTGCTATTGCTACAATAGAAGATCCGTCTGTCCGTCCGTCCGTCTGTATTTTTTATTTTATTTTGAATTTTGTTTTTGAGTGAGTCTCTGCCCCAGAAATTGTTTTGCTTTGCTTTACGTTGCAGCGACCGAAAGTCAGCTTCTAGAATAAAATGATTGAGAAATGTATATGTATATAAAAGAAAGAAGTATTACGTGTATAATAATAAATTTATTATTTTGACTTTATTTTGGTGTGTATATATATATGAAGGGATTTAATAAGTTTGCTCGACTTGGAGTCTCAGTGGCAGAAGAAGAAGAAGTATAAAAATTAGATGGAGTTGTATTTGATGAGGTGGAAAAATGTTTTGGCAAAAAAAAAATATGATTTTTTTTTCTGGCTCATACAACTATATATATATGACTATATAACTGACATGAGTTGAGTTGACGGCGGGAGCCGGTGTGGTGTGTGTAGAGTGGTGAACATTAGTTTTACTGGTCGGGTGACTACACTCAATTTTTCTCCCAATTAAGTGCAGGGATTCGGTGAGGTCGAGTAATTGACCATTTGTCATGTGACCGACCGGGTGGATGTTGATGTCGGGCGCAGGGGTACAGAAATATATAGTAAAATGTCTTCTACTTCTGTCCTTGTCCTTGTGTAAAAGTTTCTTGGATGGACGGAGATGGAGGGGGGACATGTGTACAGAGTGTAGAGAGAGAAACAGAGAGAGGGAAGGAGGTTGATGGGCTTTGAAGGTTTTTTGGAGGTTTCTTCAAGATTTTCCTAAGTTTTACTCAATTGACTCCTTCTGGTCCACTGTTTTGAAGCACAGACGGTGAAACATTTTATATTTGGTGGTAGCCCTCATTTTAGGTGAGTTACTCCATTTCATTCCATTGCTGCACTCACTCCTTCCCGCTCTCAAACTAATTTTTTTTCCCTATACAACCCTTTTTCAGTCAGCCTTTTTTCTTGAGACTTGTTGTACTACTACTCCCTGTGTAATCTCATTCCTTCCTTCCCTCCCTCCCTCCCTCCCTACCTCCCTCCCTCCCTCCCTCCATCCCTTTCTGCCCTTCCACTCCATAATATACCCAAGAAGCCTCAAAACCCAAAGCCCAAAACCCAGAGCCCAAAACCCAGTGAAGTTCTATTACTGGAGATGGTTGCCTGGGGGACTTTTGCCTGTACATTCAACTGTTCTTTTTTGAGCGTCTCTCCACCATCTACCATAACCATGCTTAGACACGTCGGCCATCAACTTATGGATGAATAGCTAGATTTCAGATAGCCCTAGACACAAAGAAACTCACAGAAACTCCAACAACTCGAGTATGCTTGTTCTCCTTGTCTCTCTCTCTCTCTCTCTCACTCTTATACCTTTCCTTTCGTCCATGCATCCTTCGGTCTAAGGACGGATGGAGATGCATGGAGGGAGGAAGTTTTGGCCAATGAGGTAGAAAAGCTAAGCTCGCACTTTCCTATATTATTAAGAGTTTAAAAAAAAGGATCCTCTTATTCCTCTTGTCTCTGTGTGTGTCTCTGTGTGGATTTGTTCCTGTTGAGAAAAAAGGAAAGAGCATTGAGCACGTTCTCTCCAGTAGTATGGGGGTACAATATCCTAAAGGACCCGAGGAGGGAGAGAATATCTGTAGGAAATAATAATAGAAAAGTAGACCCTGCTAAAATGCCGATGATGTATTATATATTGTTTCAATTTTGAATCCTTCGTCCACAATCTAAAGACATTATTCGGAAAAATTATATTGATGATTTTTTGATTACGACAAAAATTTGGTCCACTCAACTGGAAGGAACTTGAGGACGAGGGGCATATGCTCCGTATATATAATTTTATATACAGTGGAACATGTCAAATCCTGCCTGGAATTCAAAAGGAAATCAGAGAGTTGAGAGAACTCACGGACCGTCAAGCTTAATAGATCTCAAGACTCGAGCTGAAGACAAGAGTCGAGAGACAGGGAGACAGGCAAAGTGAGTCGTGTTTGAAAGATTGGAAATTTTTGGAAACTGAGAGAGCAGTGGATTGTAGAGTTGTTGTTGTTATTATTATTACTACTACTACTACTGCTGTAGAACTGAGTGGTCCGTCAGAGGGTCAGTATTTTTCCTTCCCAGGCGAGAGACAGAAAAAGGGAGAGCTATAAAGTTGAATGTGGAGTAATAGTTGCTGTATTTTTGGTGGAACTAAACTCTAAAAACTAGGAGCAGCAGCAGAGCTCCTGGAACCTTTTGCTAAATCCAAATCGGCTTCGGCTTTTGATGTTAATATTTTTAGTTTGTGGGAAAAACAAAGTAGGTTGTGTATATGTACATGGATGTAAAAGTAGGTGTAGTAGTGGTGGGATGTGATTTTATATTTTTTTTGGGAGTATTTTTATTTTATATATATAGGAAAGGAGTGTATATTTGTATATATTTGAATTTAATATCCATGGAGGAGTAAAGTTGTTTTTACGTGTGTGTGTGTGTATATTTGGTACGTTTGGTGGAGTATATCTGATGATGATGATCTGTATCCGTATCCGTATTTATTTGAAAGGAATCTGGCTATATGGGAATGATATGAGGGTATATGGGAAAGAAATGAGCTGGATTGAATTGGCTGGCATGAGTTGAGTCTTTTATGGCTAGCCACCAGTCTCTATATACTCTGTACCAGAGCTTTTGGATCCATCCATCTGATCCATACATTCCCTCACGTTCATTTACAATGATATTCTAGTTATTTTATCATATATACCGTTCCTCTCTCTCTCTCTCTACATTTCATTTCCTCAGCAATTTGTTTCGGGCGGGATGAGAAAACTCTGCTCCCTCTCCTTCAAAGCCAAAACCAAGCCAAAGCGAGACAGAGAAGAGAGAAGGAAGCCTCCCAAAAGGAAATGCCCCATTGAATTTTGTCTCCATTCCTACAATGCACTCTACACTCATCTTCTTTCTCTCTTCTTGGTAGTGAGTAGTGATGAGGAACTTGTTAGATAGACAATTTTGCACCTTAGCTTTTTTTTCCTTCTGTGTACATGCTACACATTGACAGACGGAGCGTCCGGAGCCGGAGAGGAGAGTCCTCTTAATTCTTTTGCATATTATATGATTGTCGAAAATCGGGCTCACTTCTTTGGACGAGCAGTTTACTCTCATCTTTTGAATGATGTGGTTCTCCTTCAGTCAGTCTCCCTCTCTCATCCATCCCGTCCCAAACAGGCGGGCAGGCCAGAAGCCAGAGTAGTGTGTATAGAATAATTGTAGCTGTACTACAATATTACTATATATTGGATTGGGTGACTGACTGACTGGTTTGGTTCCTTGCTGTTGAGAAGGGGTGTAGTGTGTAGTAGTAGCTGTAGTAGTAGGGATGGGAGAAGTAGTAGTGTTCGCGTACGAAGGAAGGAGGGAAGCGTACAGATGTGGCCGATGCAATGGATGTGGGAAGACTATCTTGGAGCAGATGGAATGAATGTGTTGAATGTGTTCTTGTAAGTGTGTGTGTATTCACTGAATTCACTCTACTCACTCCATTCTCTTCATTCCCAAATATCCAGCCACTCATCTCTCAAACTCCAAACGAAACGAAGCCATCCAAGCCAATTTTCAAACATACCTATAGAGACAGAGATCCAGAGGCAGAGATTCACAATACTCCTCACACTTATCACCAACCCAGGAGGAACCAAAACCAAAGAGCAGTCTATACTTCACACACAAATGTGCTCCGAGAGAGAGAGAGAGGGCATATCATTATCTATGTATAGCCTTCCTTCCTTCCTAATGTATGCATTTCCCTTCAAAGGATTTACTGCGAGGTATTTCACTGCCATACAGACACACATACACATGATGGAACCAAACTTACATTTCCATTTCCATATGACCAAGATCAAGAAGACGAATAACGTTTAGCTGCTCCGAGCTCGTATTTTAAATACGCCTTCCCATTTCCAATTCGAACCACAGAGTCTATATGAATCCTATGAGCGTATAGAGAAATGACTGCCACTTCTCCTTCTTGGCTTTCATGGCTTTTAACTACAACTGACTCTGTACAAGCACAACTCTGTCTCTTCTCTCCTCAAGAACCAATACGTTTAATAGCTATTTATGTCGTATCCCACTCTCTGAGGAGACCGAAATGAAGTTTGTACACGGGTATCCATCTCTCTATCTGTACGCTGTACTTGAAGTAGCGTTCAAAAAACTGGCAGGACAAGTTAGTACTAAGTAATACGATAAGTTTTGACTCTGTTTTTTTATTTTATTACTCCCTTCCTTCCAAATCTTTAAAAAAAAACTCCCTTTGGAAAAATTCAAAAACTTATATACCTATAGGTAATATGTATTGTAATTAGAAAGGTGACTCTGAGGCAAACATATTACCTATGTAGGTAGTTTAAGAGTGAGTTCCAACTCCCAAGGGATAACAAGGATCCAGAGATAACATCACAGGAGCTTTGAAGACGATGACAAAATTGGAATTTCGAGAGTCAGTCCCGTCATTTGGACAATGACAGTGATGCTCCCATTCCGTCGTGTGTGTGTGTGTGGCTATTGACATATTGACAGTTCGCCATTGTGCATATATAACCTACTAATCAATAGTGCAAGAGTTTTAAAGGGACATAGACAGGGAATTAAAAAAAGACAAAAGACGGAAGGCGAGAAGGAGGGTCGGTGGTAGTTGTGAGCTACTATGGTGGCAGTTGCGAATGGAAAACTATAAAGTGCGTATTATTATGATGGCGTATCCGTAATCTGCATCCGTGGAACGTACTCATCTATTATAATATAGGTGCACTTTGTAATTACAAGTTTAAACATTTGATTGTACCTAGTATAGGTATGTAGATGTCCTGAGTGAGCACGAGGAGGTAGTAGGTACCTCCCTCCATTATAGACTGGGGGTGTTGCGGTCCCGGTTAACGGTGCTCTGTGGAAAAACGTGTCTATGAGGTAGAGGGAGCAGTATAGGAGACATAAATATTGAATTGTGGTAAATAAAATAGTAACAAGAATATAAAATAAAACAGGGAAATAGGCTTTTGAGAGTGGACTGACTCCTGAGTTAAAGAAGTGTGATATGGAGATACATAATATCTGAATACATGGTGGTGTATTTTTGTATTTCAATTTTTTTTTGTAATTTATACGTGAGCTTTCGTATCTGGGACTGAGACCGAGACCGGTACATGTAGAATAGTGTTATTAGCCATATTTAGATTGAGTTATTTTGTTCAATAATATTATATAGCTTCTCGCCTCGACAACAATAACAATCCTCTCTCTCTCTCTGGCTCTGGCTCTGGCTCTTTATAATAATATGTGTCTGTCTTCCTATGGTGTGGTTGTATGTGTGGCGTATGAATAACTATGTACCGTAAGTTCTTTTCTTAAGTGGTTTCTTATTCATTCTGTCTGTCTTGATATGATAGTCAAGTTACGTATAGTTGCCTATATAGGAGAGAATTAGTTGTCGTGAGTCTATATTCTATAATTTGAATGTTGTGCACACATAAATAGGTAAGTAGGTGCATGTGTTTGAGTTGAAGAGGTTATGTTTGAAGTTTGAGAGGTTGTGCATATAGTAGTAATAGTGTTTAGTCTTTAGTGTGATATATAATATGTAGTTTTGATGTGTAGAATTTTGAAGACTCTAGATGTTCCTTTCGTAGCTCTCCGTTCCTTCCATCAGTCATCCTAGGAGAAGGTGGCGTGTGCTATATGGAATGAACTGAGAATGAGTGAGTTTGTTCAGACTTCCGAATTTGTTTTGATAGCACAAAAAGCATATGTCTGTCTGTCTCTTTCCTATCGAGTCTCTTGGTTTTCTTTTGAGTATAAATACTTGAGAGCGAAGTAGGAACCCAGTAGCTACGTATATGAATATAACATATATTTTGAAGATGTACCGCGACACGGATCGACCCACCGAGGGAGTTACCGTAAAAACCGTTACCAAGCGGAGTAGTAGAGCAAGAGCTTGAAAAGAAGAATGTAAGTATACAGGACGAAGGATAGGAATGAAGAAGGTGTAGCACAGGGTTTTTAGGGAATGATATTAGAGAGAAGGATTCTATATGATTATGTACCTACATCTAGATAGATTGTATGGATTTGGTTTTGGTTTTTTGGATATCGATGTGAATGTGGACATGGAGCGACACAGACTGACTGACGAACGGACAGACGAGCGGACGGAAGGGAAAGAAAAAGGGTCCTTGTCCCATCAAAGCTAATGTTCTTTCAAGTGAATTGAAATTCAATAAAATAACTATGTATATTTTGTTTGCATTATTAAAATGTCAAAGTATGCGCTCAAAGTTTTTGTTGGGTGAAACTTGATAATTTCTTAAGGAAAAGTTAGTCGAGTCCAGTCCTTGCGGACTAACTCCAACAAGACGGCGTGGTGCACAGGCATATTGAGAGAGAGAGAGACAGGGAAGCTATAAAACCCTCTTTGAACTTATATATATATAGTAAGCACAATATTCCGCGTCTTGGTTTCTTCACTTCTTTCCTCCTTTTCTCTCCTTCTTTCTTTACGTTACTCTACTTTATTCCACTAAAGACTCGTCAACGTAAATTGTAAATTGAAGGAAAACTCTTCTTCTACTTCTTCCTGCTTCGTCCGAGCTCTTGAAAGAAAATTTGGAAAAACGTGTTTGTCCTGGAAAGAAGGGAATGCATGTAGGGATTGGTGTGTTGTAGGCCTTTTTAGGATGAAAAGTCCATATCACGTTTTCAACTAAGCTGAAGTGAGAAATGTTAGTTGTTGGTGCTGCTGCTGTTGCTGTTGATGGTGATGATGAGGAAATCATTTTCCATGAGGTGATGCCCGCTCCGAATATGAATGAAGACTAAAGTAATTATATAGAAATTAGGTCCGACGAGATGACGTTTGTAGTTTTTTTTTCGTGCTGTGTATTTTTATTATATTATTAAATTAAATTTCTTGTTGCTTGAAATAAGTTGAGTGGGAACCATGTTTGAATACTGAACACTGACTGCCACATGGACTTTGTTTTACTTCCTATAAAAAAGTTTGGTACTCTGATCTGTATTTTCCTCATCGAATTTCTTAGAGTTTGGCTGGGGGTAAATTGTAAGCCATGCGGCCCTGCCTCCTAATACTTAGGTGTAGCAGTAAGATGAAAGTGTTGATTTAAAAGAAGAAAGCACAAAGTTTTTTTCCCTGTACTTATTAAATGCATTTAAATGAGGCATTAGTAAAAAGATAGAAATCCTTTGTGTTCTGGTGAGGGCATTTAAATGGATGTACTCTGTGTTGTTGTTGTTGTTGTATGTATAGTGCATAATTTATTTTGTATAGAATGGCATATGGACTTTTAGTACATGTAGCTCTGTGTGTGTTGTTCAAAGTAGTTACCTAGGTAGGTACCTATGTTCATCGTAGGGCAATGACTAAAAATAACAGTGATTTGATAGTTGAATTAATTCAACATGTTTTCTTACCACTTCCACTACCGCCACATCTCGATCTCGCTGACTTCTCCGTCAGTCAGCGCAAAAAATATTTTTTGTTGTTGAGACTGTGTGCTGTGCTGTGTTGCGTGGTGTGGATGGTTTGGATTTGTATGTGGATGAGAGAGGTGAAGATTAGGAGGCATTTGAAGGATGCAGTTGTATTTTGTATTCTCTCTGTGTGTTTATGTATTAGTGTCATCTAAAGTTTGGGATGGCGTTGATGGGGGAAAAAGCTTTACATGAGTAGATAGAAAGTCATGAGGATGAGGAATGTCATTCGGTGAGTCTTAATAGTTTGTAGGTATTGGAATGACTCCTGGCTTGTTGTAGGTAAATTGGGTAAATTCCATGTAGATGGTTTACCAGGAGGATGTGGTTAAAATAAGTGGTGTAGCTTATGGGACTATAGTCTCTCTCTCTGATGGAGATCTTTGTTGTGTTGTGCGTGGCGTAGACTGAAGTAGGTAGTATTAGCTTGGCTGGCTTTTTTGACTTAGCTGGTTGGTTGGTTGGTTGGTTGGTTGAATGGTAGGTAGTATATATGTAAAGCTTGTGCAGATGTGAAGAAGTTTTGGCAGAATATAAAAAATATTTGAAGCAGAAATGGTGTTCATGGAGTGTGGAAGAATTTCATGAAATGACGTATCATTTCCTTCGTTTTCTCTCTCTCTCTCTACATCTGCCTTGAGTGTGAGATGGGCCAAGACTCGAAAACCAAAGCTTCACCAGGACGAGGATCGGGATGAGTCTTTTATGTAATTATATGCAGAGACACCGAGATTTAATATGTAAATACAGATACAGACAGACGCAAACATGTTTTCCTTCCTTCCTCCCAATCGTGTCTCACCGTGTCTCTCCTCTGTATTTATCTTGCAAGAGTAAGAGGCACTTTCCATCTTCACATTTTGCCTGACTCTTGGAGTCTCTATAATATACGAGCCTCAGCATCCTGAGTCTACGCATATGATTCCACATAATATTATAATCTCCTGTGCACATGTCTCTCCTTCATTAGAATACTTCTCTCTGTATAATATGAGCCACTTGTCCCGCTTTGAGTTTGACTCTATACCATTTCCCACTTCCACGTCCACTCCGCCCTCCTAAAAGGTGTAAACATATTAAAAGCATATGCATATAATTTCTAATCTTTATTACACACAAGATATCCCATGACATGGAAAAGCCGAAGCCAAAATCATATCAAAGGTTTTTAATGTTTTTAATGCAGTGAAGGAGCATCCTTTCATGGCTTTCATGGTTTTCATGTAGATATGGAGGGACAATCATAGGTACATACCTACATGTGTTTTTAAGATTTTTTAATATTTTTTTATAGATTTTTTATTTCGCCTGATGCGATGTAATGATGATGATGATGATGCGGTTGATGATGTTGGTGGGGACAGTATAGTGGTGGAGGTTATAGGGAATTTCTCAGCTTATCTCCTCACTGAACTAAATAGTTTAATCCAAAAAAATTTATTTATAGACCCCGAAAATGAAAAGCAGAAGATAGAGAGAGAGAGGGAGAGAAGTTGAAATAAATAGGATTGTGATTTTTTTCTCTTTTTTTGACAAGCGCACGCTTCTGCTCCTAATTTTATAATACTTATTTTTGATCCGAGTCATACGTTGGATTAGGATTACTGACTGTGCAAAAGTATGAGTTTCTCCCAGAAATGAAGTTAAAGTCAGAGTCAGATCAAGTCTGTGAGCAAGTGAGATGTAGATGGTCCGTGGACCACTTTTTTTTATAAATTTATTTTACGCTCAACGGAATCTACATGTAATGTACAAAGTACAGAGTGTACTTGTAACTTCCAAAGTAATGTCAAATGTAATGTAACCCACACACTATCTCTCATGTGGTTCTTTTTATTTGCAAAATTATGTTGTTTTCCCTCCGTTACTGTTAGATGTGGAAATGATATGAGCGATCTGAGGAAATAAATATGATAATGTATCTGTGTATGTGTGTGTGTGTGTGTGGAGCGGGGTGGAGTGTAGCATGTCTTTTGGTCTGGTTAATGGTTGTGCTTCTTCTATATGAGCGCTACCGCTTTACGGCTTAAAAAAATTAGCTTTTGTATCATCCGCTTCACTTGACTTGACTTTAACTTGACTAGACGTTGTACGAGTGGATGATGGGGACTCTAAATGGAGAAGTGTCGCCTGCTTCGTACGGTACCGGGTCCGGGTCCGGTTCCCGTTACCTCTACCGGTACGGTTTTTTTGCATGATAAGAGAGGAGGTGGGATGTGCTTCTGCTCTGCTCTGAGGAGAGAAGAAAGCACATCTACAGGACTACAACTACAGACCATACACAGATCATCATCTTTTTCTCATCTTCTGTCCCAGATTATTGACTCTCTACTCTACTCCTTGTGTTCTTCACTTGCTGAGGTAGAGATGTAGAGAGAGAGAGAGGCATGTACTTGAGCTCTTACCGCCACGTCTCCCTACTAGTCCCTACTCATATCTCCACTTTTCTGCCTACTTTTTTTTCTGAAGCTTTCCTCCGGCCACGGCCATTGCCAGCGCCAGCATATGCCTCGTCAATCAAAATTATCGGTCGTCTTATCCTATCTATTATCGTATCTATTTTCTATGCTTATCCTCGTCATGTGACACATCCTCAGGATCCTCCAAATATTCTATTTCCACCGCCAGTCCCAGTCCTTTCATGTATGTCACAGTCAGTCATTTCTCTGCCACTTGGATTTTTTTTCTCTCTCTCCCTCACTCCTTCTTCACTTCTTCTCCATGAAATACGAAATGTATTTTTTTCCCTTTCTAAAAGAGGCTATTTTTTTTCCAATTATGTATCCTCTAGCTTATTTTACCCATTCCCCATTTGGTTTTCATGAGCTATTCTTATTTTTTTTCTATGGAATGGGAAATGGGACAGAAAAGGATAATTATGATTTTAAAGTATGATTGTGTGGAACTAATTGCTAAGTGTTCTTCGTACATCGTACTTGTACTCTTGAGTAGTTTGGGAGTGTCGTGTTTATTGTTTTTATGTAACTTTTGTGTGTCTATGGAGCAATTTTTCTCTCTCTCTTTCTCTCTTTCTTTCTCGCCTTTATTAAGTCTAATTGATGACATCCTCTCAGTCTCTGTCTCAAATGTCGCATTTTCTCACTTTTGCACAAAGTAGCTCTGCCCTGTAGTTGCATATATATATATCTATGTATATATTCACTTTCTTCCGCGACCCCTCTCAACTCTCGATGTTCTACAAAGTGAAAATTATTGAATTCCAATATTAATCCAGAGCTCAAGTTTGTCACGTGTACGCATGTTGTACAGAGGCAGACAATGGGACTAGCTTTATTTTTGGACAAATTGTATGAAGCTATATGAAGGCCATGCCATGTCATGCGACTCTCATGATGTAGCCATGTATAATAAATTGAATTGGCTAGATTGTCGACCATAAAGGATCAAACGTAGATATTTGTAATTTATTATAGATTTAGTTAGATCTTACCTGGGGTTACAATAACATAATGACATAGATTGTGTTAATTAATTAGATTTAATTATTTGTATAGTCTAAATGTTATTGGACGAATATATATACATAGTTATGCAATTTCTGTAATGGATTATTGTGTGGCTTATTACTTGGGAGAATATTGTATAGGAAAGTGAGAGGGAGTAAGTGGTGGCTGGTAGTGGGGTGGTGATGATTGATTAGCTTGATAAAAATAGTAAGAAAGTAAAGGATTAGTGATTCTTGTACATGTTGCCTTTATTTTGGGCTTGGATTTTGCTGAGAGCGTGTGTGTGTCTGTGAGGGAAATGATAGGGAGGTACTTATGTATCTACATATACTGGTGACGTATAGGGAGGCAGAGATATTATGGAGACCACGAGGCCATAGTAGTAGATAGATAGATAGATAAAAGATTCGGAGAGATCCAAAATCCAAATCCATCTTGCATCTACTGTACACGAGTCCTCTCTCTCGAAACTACTACACTCCCTTACACCACCAAGTATTCAGGAGTCGAAGTTATACCATAACCATTCCCTTTCACTTCACTTGCGCAGCTCCCACCACTTTTCTATATGTCTACCTTTCACATCCTCACCACCACCGCCGCGACCATCTAACCTAAAACTCTCTCTCTCTGCTTTGGCTACCCAAACCAATGCAATGCAATGGCTCGGGTCCAGTCAGTCAAATACATGTAAAAAAAAAGAAAAAGAAAATACAAAATAATTATTATCCCCTCCTTTAAAACAAATCCATATACAGAGAACAAAAATATGGACAAATATAAAATAATTCCGTATTAAGTCTGTACAGATTTTGACCCTAGAATTGTGTGGTCCTAATTTTAAGCTGGGACTGTAGAAAGACTTGACAATGAGAGAGAGAGAGAGAAGTTTTTAGATGAGATGATTAAATCAAAGAAGGATATCGATCCATTAAGTAAAATGCTCTATGTGTAACGCTGTACATTTTACACACACACACACAACCACTCTCTTCTAATATGCGTGAACAAATTTCGAAACTACGGCCAAGGCAATAATAATGGCTTCTCTTCGTCTCTTTATCTTATAAAGAAATATTGTGACTAGGAAAATTTGGAAAGAGTTATATACAGCATGGCATTTTGAACATACCCTCCATGTTTCTTTTTACAATTTTGCTATCAAATATAGAAATTTTAAATTCTACAAGTTACTTAACAGCGTTTAAAAAAATTATAAGAATAAAAACATTTTATAGAATTAATTCATTAGTAGTTATTATTCAAGTTTGGCCTCTCCTGGTAGTCTTACGTAATACCAACTATCCCATTATATTAAACAGAAACCATATTTAGAATAGATCTCTTTACATTAGAAAAAGATTTGATTCTGTACAGAGTAAATACAATTTTGTCAATATTATGTAATACTAAATATATACTGTAGTAGTTTTAAAAATAATTTTATACACAGGATTTGATTTACTAGAATATTTATTTTTTATTATTATTAGTTTTTAAATTACCTGATGTTTTATACAAGTTTAAGAAATGTCTTCTGCTGTAGACGTAAATGAGATCCGATTGATGATTTTTAAGAACAAAGCTAGAGATATGTCCCGAAACATCAGTAACTATTAAACAGTACTGCTGTGACAGGACAATATACTAGTCAAGTTCATTGGATTTCTGAATTTCAAGTCTTCCTCAATCCCTTGAACTTGGGTCAAGTTTCCTTGATGTAAAAAGGTGGGGCTTGAGCCGAGATTGGATGATTTTCTGTAGAAAATGTGGTGGATTGAGATGAAGTTGCTGGTTGTTGAAAAGGGCGGAAAGATGTGAAAGATGTTTTCATCCACATTGACACACCCGTAGTAGTAGTAGTAGTGAAGTGAGTAGTGGTGTAGTGCTGGAAGTGTTGGCTTTGGCTTTGGCTTTGGATTTAGCTTTGGATGAAATGAGATACAGAGACTAGTCAGAACCAGAAGGTAAAGAACAAAAACCCTCTCTCTCTCTCTCGCTCTCTCTTTCTCTTGAGCAACTATAAACTACAGTCGTGTCCAGTACATATAATAACAATAATTATTGAAATTTAAAAATATATATATATTGAATAAACTCTGTATTTTCTCTGCTGACTTTTGAAATGTACGCACCTGAGTCACCTCATGGCTCCTCTATATGATATATCAACTAAAACTGAAGCTATAAAATGATCTTGATCTGGGTGGTCTCCCTCGCTCTCTCTCTAACAATTAAATATGGTGTAGTATTTGTTTTTTGAGAGACTAGTAAGGTGACTATTTAAAGGAGATATTGTTGATTTATTTTTGGTTAAAATGGATGTATGGATGGAGGTTGTTGTTGGTTCTGGTGTTGTTCTTGAAGGAGATAGATAATGTGTGAGTGAGAGAGAAAGGACTTTGGGAAAAAGTGGTAGTAGTGGTGGTGCTGCTGGCTGGTTGGTTGGCTCGAGAGAGAGAGAGACGGATAGTGAGAGTTTGAGTTGAGGGAGGATTCGGAATGCAGAATGGTTCCGTGTGTCTCTCTCTTGGATGGACGGAGAAAGAGAGAGAGAGAAAGTTGAATAAGGCGCACTAGTGGAATGGAATCGAATGGAATGACTATCATCTCCCCTCCTCTCCCTCTCTTCTTCTACTTCTTCTTCGTCTCACTCTCTCAGTCCGTACCTCTAGTCAAGTGCGGATTGTGTGTAGTAAGTGTGTATGTGTGTGTGTGTGTGGATGGATGGATGGAGTAAAAAAAGGCTAAGTTTGGGTAGAGGGGAAGGGAACCTAATCGATCATGATGGAGCGGATTTGAGGCGCTGAAGATGGTTATAGCGCCGGCGTGAAACTCACCCGGTATATCCCACCACCACCAACAACAGCCGACTTTTATCTTTTCTCCGCGCAACCTCCCTTCAAGCATCCAAAACCTCTCTCTCCTTTCACTTTCCCTTCCTTTCCCTTTCTCCGTCAGCATCTACATGGTAGAGTCCACCTCCACACACAAATACACACACACACACTAAGAACATCTCTCAATTTGAAACCATCTCTCTTTCTCTCTCTCGCTCTCTCTCTCTCTCTGTTTGAAATGCATATTTGAATTCCAATTATTCCCACATGTTTCTGCATCTCCCTTAGATCTACTCAGTACCTTTGTAGGAGGTGTGTGTATGTCTGTAGGTAGTAGATATGTACCTAGGTACTTGTACCTAAGTCTGTTTTGTCAATTTCGAAGGAAACAAACGAAACAAAAACACCCACAAAAAAGAGGAAAGTAAATTCCATCATGTTCACTACGACTACTACTACTGCTCCTTTTCTCTCTTTTATTTGAATTACTTGAAAAAGTACAAGCTCTATAAATAAAGAAGGAAACCAGGAGCGAGATTCAACTCTTGACCAAACTATTGAGGATTTTATGGTTGTCATTGACATACATGGCATTCAGTTTTGATATTAATATTGTTTCTGGGAGTCATGAAAGGGCTCTTGTACAGAATGGTGGTGTGTAGAGTGGATGTAGAAGAAAGAGTAAGTTTTGGAACATGTTGTACATATTATGATAGAGCTCCCGTAGAGGAAAGTATAGGGAGGTCTGAATTTGAATGTGAGCCTACAGAGACACACACAGAGGAGTCATGCACGGGACGTATGAGGAGTAGAAGGTTGGAGGGTTTGGCTTTGGTCTCTCAGTTTGTGTGTCTCTGAATGTAAATACACAGGGAAGCGTGTGAATATGGAGGCTCTGAGTAGTACAGTATGGTTGGTCCTTGCTGACGATGGTATGGTGGTGGTGGTAGTGGTCCAAGTTTTTGGATGTGAAATAGTGAGAGTAGAGAAAGTGGGAAAGGGAGTATAAATGAGATGAAAAGAGTGGAATCTCCTTCCTTGCTCGCTCTGTAGCTCTTTCTTCTTTGTCTGTACTCTGTAGCATGTGTGATGTTGTAGCCATAGTTTGACTTTAGTTTTCCCCTAATGTTACAGCTCGTCCTGTGTCTACTGGTGCTGGTACTGGCTCTGGCGCGGGTCGTGGTGGTATTCCTGTATGTGTACTCAAATTTGAAATAGGAATGAGTCTTGCCTCTATGCCGGTGCCAGGACTGGTTGCTGGTTCCTAGTAGTCAGAGGGAAGTTAGGGTTTTAGTAAAAAAAAGAAAAAGTAAAAGTTGGAATGCTAATGGTTGGCCATGCCATGGATGGAGAATGGAGATGGGAATAGACGGAGTGAGTGGGGAATAAAACCCTCCCTTCTCTCGACTATATACCCAAAATATCTTGAGCTCTATGTACAGCCTACAGCGCATAAAATATAGCATGTATTTGTATAGTAGTAAAGTACAGGTCCCTGCTCCTCCACCAATATATACATAATAAATATGTAGCCAAGTGTAGCGAGTCTGCCTGCGTATAGGTCCCTACATGAAATGTTAAATTGTTGAGCCCTAGACTTGTACAGAGAGAGATATATGTAGAGAATTAAGGAGTATTTTCGAGACTTGGAGGAGGAAGAAGTTTGAGTAAGGAACGTGAGAGAGAGAGCGTGGTGGTGGTGATGGTGATTGTATGTGGAAAGGGATCCCTTCGTCTTCTCCTTCTATTTCTTCTTCGTCTACCTCCATGAGTCTCGGATAAAATCGATTGTTCCATCCTTTGAAATGGGTGGAGGAGGAAGAGAGAGAGCAAGCGGGCGGGCGGGCGGGCGGGCGAGAGAGAAAGACTGCTACGAACTATCCATCTATCCACTATACTATTTCAATTATCCTTCTCCCAATTCTCACTATCACCATTTTTCCACTACTATGACTATGTGTCTACCTACTAAACCTACACATAGCTACTTATATTCCCCTCTTGTAGTAATTCCTAAACAAAATAATAAAATCTCAATCTCTTACACAGAGACAAACAAACACTACTCCCCCACCTCTCGTTCTCTACTCTCCTATACTATACTAGGCACCTATGTAGGTAGCTGAGGGAGGGACCTCATTCTACATTTTACATGGGCAATTCAAAAGTCAAATTCCTATACAGTATCTAATATAATATGCATCTCTTATATGCATGTAAATGCTACAAGTAAAATTTAGTAGTAACAGAGCAAATTTCTATGTTTCCCTTTCAAACTTATAAAAACGTATTTGACACTCTCTACTCATTACCATGATCTGTAGTGATAATAATAATATATTCGGTAATGGGATGGGTGGAGATGAGAAAATGTAAATTCTAAGAGAGACATTATCCAAGATTATGTCATGTCTCTCTGTCCTTCCTCTTTATCAATCACCAAAGGCACATTAATAAAATGTAATTTGTAGATTGCCATATCTAAAGAAAAAGAATAATAATGCCAATAATATATGAGTAGTGCGAAGAGAGGGAGGTTAGTAGGTAGTTGCTGGGTTGGTTGGTGACTCTGTATAATTATGTAGAGAGAAAACAAGAGTGTGAATCTGGAATGATGATTGGATTTGAGACTTTTTAATCAATAATAATAGCGCAGAGGTGAGTCTGAGGGTAGAGTGTAAATGCGCTACATTTGATAATTTTGTGCAAAATCGAAATTGAGGAAAGTTAATGTGTTTGGAAAGGTGAAGCTCGAGAGTGTTGCGTAAGAGAATCTGTTCTGTGTGTGTGTGAGAGAGAGAGAGAGAGACTGTGTGTGGAAGCAGAAATCGAAATCGATTTTGGTCCCATGTATGTATTTAGATAGATAGTATTTTAAGGGGATATGTATGTATATGTGAAGATATGCACACTGCACTGAGACTGTTGACTCTTCCCATACTCTCACCCTCCTCCGTCTGTCGTCATCATCAAAAGGATTTGAGGTGCAGTCCATGCAGCATATAGTAGTCCTACAAGGAGGTAGTAGGTATAGGCTCGCCTTCATTATTGAATGTAGATTTGAGCGTTATGATTTCTGTAAATGTCATATAGCTCCATTCCATGCGCTAAGCGTGCGTGTACATTCCATGAGAAGATACACGATCAGGGGTAATTGCCGTGAGAGATAATCATTTGACGCTTTCGATTTCGAGTTTTTGGACAAGGCATAAAATAATAAGGAGGAGACGACGAGGACGACGACGAAGAAGAAGAGGACACACATTTTACGTTCATATCAATTAAGATCTTCTTGGATGGAGAGATGGAAATGAGAAGCACAGAATAATATATGGCCCTCCATTTCATTACTTTTGTTCTCTCGCAACTTTTGAGAAATGAATTTTTGGAACTTTGGTTTTTCTCTTCTTGGATTTTTTTTCTTTTTTGGAGGGGCTCCTTCATTTCTTCCCCTTCCTCTTTTCTGTCATTAGACGAGAGTTTTCCATCATTGTCCTTCCCGAGACGAGTCTCATAATAACGAAAGGAAAATATGGAGGGAAACTCAAAGAAGGGGAGAAAAAATTAAAAGGAATAAAACTACAAAAATGGAAATCTATATATAATTATCTGTGTACTTCTCCTACCTAGATATGGATTTTTTTTTCCTATTTTTTTTCTTACTCTAATATTCATTCATTCATTCATCCGTATTTTTTTCAAAGGTTCGCAGTCTTGAGATGTTCTCGTTCTTCTTTTAAAAGTATAAGTTTGGCTCCTCCGTCTCTTCAGATTTCTTCTCTCGTTCGTCCTTCATTGGTAGTGAGTCAGAGTGTATCTAAATGTCTAATGTCTTTTCCAACTCGAGCGTTAGTGTTGAGAGAGCATAATGTACAAGTCTTGAAAGAAAAGAAGAAAAAACTCTGTCTGCTCCCTTCATATTTTATGTATATGACTTGACAATATTATATGTAGAATGGAGAGAGAGTGGGAGCCGGACGGAGTCAGGAGTTTATTTCAGCGTTTCAAAAAGTCTTTTCCGTCCATTGGAACTCTCCTTCAACTCTGCATATTTTTTTTGGTACATTTGTGAGTGTGAGGGTTTCTGTTCCTTCTGATGCTGGTTCTATAATTCTATATGCTGGTTGCTTAGAAGAAGGGAGACTCTGTCTCTCTCTCTCTGTCTCTGTGTTTGTAGAGCTTCTCGAGTTTTCCTGTTTTCGGATTTTCTGCCTCATCCGTTTCTTTCCTGAGCCAGGACTAGGACCAGGACACGGAGTCTTGAGTAGAATTGAGACGGGAAGGTGGAGCTATGTAGGTGAAAATCCTATGGAAGGATAAAATAAAGTAGATAAAATAGTTGTATGCATATACATGAGGGGAAGTAAATGAAAAAGAGAAAAGGAGAGTTTAGTAGTGTATAATATATATATAGTGGACCCAGAGTTGTATTTTGATGAGATATATTCTGATATATTCGATGGAGTATGGAGCATAGACATAGGGAAGTTCGTGGGTAAAGAAGGAGACTGGTCAGACTTATGCTGGCAGAATTGAAATGGACTTGATTTGGCTTCTGAATGGATAGAAATAATATAGAAATAATACATTTCCACCGTCTCACCGTCCTCGTCCTCTCGTCTTGATGTGCAGAGCAGACAGCGTGGAGTTAATGGAAATATGGCTAATATTGCTCCTGTGTTAACCCTGTACGTGGATTTAACTACACCTTTCCCTTTCCGACCCACCACGTCTGGGTCTGGAACCAAAAGTCTGAACGACGACGGGAATTCTGTTATTTTCTCTTGTAGTTTTTTTTACGGGGAAAAACTTGTGCTTGTACTTTCTACACGTATATTTATACTATTACTACTACGGCTTACACGTCCAGTACGCTCCTCTTTTTGTTACTCTCTAAAATAGGATCATGGGTGAACATGTAGCTAACTAACGATGACGATAAGCATGGCAATGTACACACAATCTTTTTGCCTAGATTTTTGAAATGTTTTTTTTTTCACTTGTATATTTTGACCCTCCTCCTTCTCCGCCTTGTAAGTATCTTTCATTTCTATCTACAGATATTATGAGTCAGAAATTCTGAGCTAAATGGGAACTACGAGGCGATTATATAATTAATAAGTACTGAAATAGTAGTGTGGAGAACAGTACAGTACTTGCATAGGATGGGTGTATGTTGAAGAAGGGTGAGAAAGGGTTATGAATAGTATGAAGTAATTCAAGTAATTTTGTGAGCCAAGCCAAGACACCGCAGACTACGTCCTATATATATTATTATATAATGTGGAAATTACATTAGTTATGCATTGTTTCTCATTAAATGCTATATGCTCCCATGTACTTATTCGTCCTTTTTAATAGGTATCTCTAGTTCTCCCTTCGCTCAGAGGTTCTATTACAGGTACGAGTACGACCTGGTTTTTACTTTTTTACTAGTAGTGGCAGTGGAGTCTGTGAGTGTGTGTGTGTGAGTACATAAAGGAAGCCCTGGTTATGGTTCGGTATTCTGTTTCGGTTTTGTAATGTAATGTAGGTAGGTACATATATGGACCAATATGTATAAGCTGAGTAGAATAGCAACTTTGTATATACAGACATGAGAGGGAGATGGACTTTGGTGAAGACGTAGTATTTCCAAATTGCAAATGGCCTTTATATATAAGCTACTACTTGTGCCAGTAACGACACGAGTAATGCCCCTCTCTCTGAATAATAAGACTCACGTGGAATAATGTGAATAAAAATAATATATACCAAAATGTATAGTATAGGTACAGTGGAAAATAAAAACGAACCTGGTCTTGGTTCTTGGTTCTGGTCACGGGCTTCTCTCTATCTCTCTCATCGGTTTTTCCTCTTCTCTATTTTTTTCTTGCTTTTTTTTGAAAAAGTGGTGGTTAGTTTGCATGTGGACAGGGAATGAAAGTGGTTGTGTGTGTGTTTCATTAATGGTTGATGGTGGCTGGATTGGATGGATGGATGGTTGATGGTTTGATGGAAAAGTGAAGACAAAGGAGTAGGAATCCATAGGAGTGCAAAAGTAGCTTATGTTGAGAGGGAGAGAGAAAGAGAGTTGTTAGTTAGTCTCATCCATCCATGGAAGCACTTGCCCGGATTCCAAAAATCTTTCCAGGTGAACTCTACTTCTCTCCCTCCCAACCACCGCTAACTCCTAATGCCTCTCTACTGGGAGACAGAACCCTATCTTTCGTCATTTCGTGTACAGGTCCTCGTGCCAGAAGAATCAATCTCATTATCTGTATCATATCATCAACACACATAAATAGTCCACAGTTCAAATCAAGTCATTTGTTCTATTATATTCTCCATTGTTCAATATTTTACCGAGTCACTGTGGAGACTCTGGTTTTTTTTTCTCGAGTGGCTACATATTTATTTTAAAAGGGAATTTTATTTTTTAGGCAGTGCATAGTTTTGTGACGGAGAAAAGCAAATATAATAAAGTAGAGAAAAGAGGACGGCGACGGAGGAGCGGTGAAAAAAAGTGGTTAGTTTGTTCTTTGGTTTGGTGGGATAATAGGTTCTTGGTGACGTTGTCTCCCTGTGTTTGTGCATGTGTGTGTGTGTGTTTCCTCATATATGAGGCAGTGAAAGGCCAAAGTCCAGTAGTTTCCCTGTCCGTAAACTTTTCAATAACTATCAATCTTGTGACTAACGGTGAGATTCTTCTGTGTCCTTACTTTTGTGTTTTTAGGCTCTTGAGTCTCTCTCTCTCTGTCTCCGTCTCTGTACGTGGAAATCCCCAGACGTTCTTTTTCTCCCTGTATAATAATTCCTCTCTCAGTGTCCCATTTGATGACATGAGAATTCTTTTATCACTCCAGTTGATGTGACTCTGAATGGAGGAAAGAGCTTCGCTATTTTTGGGCTAATAATACTAATAATAATAACATAGTTTGTGGAGGGAGTTGGAGTTAAGGAATGTCCCTTTTTGCGGCGGAATAGTTTAATCCTTATTAACTGAAGATATATTGGGATTTCAATCATAATCACAGCCACGATTAGCTAATCTCTGTCTCTCCCTTCCTGATTCCATAAAGACTTTTCCGTCAGTGTCGTCGACTCTGGTTTTCTTTGGAGACCCAAGTCAAGTCAGAATGTGGGAAATTGAAAGAGTTGTTATTATCATTGTGGAATATCTCTACGAAGGAGACCTATAGAGCCCCCTCCCCTCCCCCATTGCTCCCATACCTTAGCTAAGTACGGAAAAAATGTGACCCTATTATTTTGGCGGTCGGATTTGTATTATGAGGATTTACATAAGCCCTCTGCCAAAACCATTGAGACGCAGACCCAGGGCGGCAAGGGAAGTACAAAGTATTGCTTGGAGACACAATTCAGGTAGAAATCCCGTCTTATTTCATTCAAGAGAAAATACCTCAACGACACATTATTATTATTATTCCTCTTTTATTTCCAACTCTTCTGACGGAAATGGAATAAACGTGATTTTTTTTCCTTCCTTTTTTGAATTTGGAATTGAAGCCTTTGTCGTTGGGATTGTTATGTAGGTAGTTTTTTTTAACTTAGTTTTACTTTGTGGTAGTCGTTGAGTTGTTATGTATAGATGGATTACTACATACATATAGTTAAATGGGTGTTTGACTCTTTGCGGATTTGGATGGATAGATGGATGGCTGACTGACTGGCTGAATGTAATGTTAAATTAAAGGAAAAGAGTTTTCTCATGTCTCAGAGGTTGTTTTTGTATGTACCCACCTACCTCTCTAGTTTTGGCCAAGGCGAACTTTGAATAATAATGGGGGAAAAAAACTTAGGGTAATTTGGAAATTCAATAGAGCTTACTTATCGTTAGAAACAGTTATGAATAAAATAAGAAGTTTTGGTTCTGTGGCGTGGTGGTGGGTTTTCAAGTCTTACCTTCTCAGACGACATATTATAATACGAGTACGAATCTTTTCTTAACTGTCTCTTGGCGCATAATTGCGGACTGCAATACTAATGCTGTAGCAGTAGTAGTAGGTAATGCTTTACTGTGGACTTTAGTTTTCTAAATGGATGCTTGACGATGGCTCAGAATTCGCAGGGGAACCTCCTACCTTTACTTGAAACTGAATGAAGTAAAACTACCAAGAATGGATACTACTCATACGTATGACTTCTGCTCGTATAGTACTGAGTATCTTCTAATATTACGTGGGTTCCTAATAGTGAGCGAGTATCTAATAGTACGCTGGTCTCCAATAGTACACGGCCTACACGGGGGTATGATGTCCAATACTCAGGCATAAGGCGATCATTGCCAATTATTTTACTGTATATCTTGTGTCATCGGCATATATTTACCCACTTGTAAACACTTTTGTTCGGTAGTAAATCTGCTATTTTGGCGTTTTTCCGGATTTTAGCGCGCTCTAGTTCCCACAACTTTTATCGGATTTTCTCAAAATTCGAAATACAACATGTCCAATTGAATGTTTAAAATGTTTTTCAGGGGTTTTTAAACTTCGAAAAAAATGCAAATCTGTTTTAGCATTAAAACATCATAAGTCTGAAACCCTTTTCCATAAATTCTCAAGATTTAAGGCATTTGATTTAAGACAGAAAGTTTAAAACCTTCTAGAACTTGAATTATTTTTTCAAAATCGGCGTAAGATTTTAGAAATTACAGCTTGGCAAAGTAATCATTATGGTATTCTCATTTATAGTTTCATAATAGCTTTGCCAATCTGTAATTAGTAATTTCTAAAACCTTGCGCCGATTTTGAAAAATTGCAGAAGATTTAGAAGCTTATACATAAAGCATTTAGGTATTTCCAAAAATACTCATCACCTCAATCCCAAAAATTTAATTTTTCTAATTTTATAAAAGCCCTTAAATTACTTCTTAGATGATCATAATATTATGGAAATGTATGTCGAATTATATGAAAATGGTAAGCGAATTTAAAGCGCGGTAATATTTAAAAAATTCGAGATTCTTGGAATTTCGCGCGATTGTGACCAAACAATCAAGTTTGCAATGGATGTACTATACGAGCAGATGTCACACATATGTGTAGTGTACGTTCTTGGTAGTTTCTCTTCATTCGGTAGTGTCAAGTAGAAGGTAGGTTCCCCATGCGTCTGTGATGAAGGATGAAAAGTTAAAGGGGATACATATAGTACCTATTATGGATCATGAATGGATGTAGTCGTGTGTGTAGCGTGCCTATAACCACTAAAGACATACATAGATCATCATACACCCATTTCCACATGTTTACTACTAACTAGTCAGTGTAGACCTCAGAGTAGACAGTCGGAGAGTTGAAGAAGGAAATCTCGTGGCTTTTTAAAGAAGCTTTTTTCATGTGTGCCAGTCCTAAGCAGACGCGACCACGAATATGTATGTGTCTATATATGAAGCTTGACGGAATGGAGCATCTTGAGATGTGGAGTCGTTGCACTACTGGGTGTGTGTGTGTATCTGCGGGTGCTCGGTACTCGTGGATATGTTTTAAGACGGTAATAGTATAGATTTGTGGTGTATGGCAAGTGTGAATTTGCATTCATAAGATTGATTTTGAACTGAATGGGTTATGGGTGGTGGTATGGTGTGTTGCCATTGCCGGGTATTTTCCTTGTCGTCGTCGTCGTCGGGGGAAGAGTATTGACTTGGGAGAAGTGGTTCCTTCTGTCTGTTTGTCTCAACTCTGAACATGAGTATAGAGAGAGAGTGGACTGAGCGGAGTTGATAATTGGGTGGGGGAAAAGGGAAGTGCGGGGGGGTTTATTTTATTTTTTTTTGGTTCAAAGAATCCGGATTGTTGGATCGAAGTGTTTGGCTCTCTCTGGAAATATTGGGCTGGTTGGTTTTTAGCTTTGCCTCTGACTAGTGAGTCTCGGAGGAGTGAGTGAGTGTGTATAGTGTGTGGATTGATGATGAAGCGGGACGTTTTTGTGTGTGTTGATCCCAGGTTTTGGACGAGACTAGAGGACGAGAGAGTATAGGATGGAAGGAACGACTGTGAACGGCGGAATCATGGCACCAGCGCCCCTCGAGAACGGCATCAATACGGTGAACGGAACTGGAGAGGAGAGCAACTCGGCCAGATCGTCTCCAAGTGTGGGAGCTGGCTCAGGATCTAACGGCAGCGTGTCTGGCTACGAGAATAAACTCTTTGTCGGCGGCCTCAGCTGGCAAACTACACCTGAAAAACTTCGTGACTACTTCTCACAGTTTGGAGCTGTCACCGACGTCCTAGTCATGAAAGACCCCATCACACAGGTAAAACTACAGCTCTTCATACATATATTTACATACTCCATATACTCACCTTTGGTCAACCTTTCTATCTACATCTTATCATTAGATAATTCTTCATTCTCTCTCTCTCTCTAAATATAATATAGGTATAATTATATATTTACATTGTTTTTATAATTCTGTCTTCTTTTCTGACTTGACTGCATTTTCATCACTGTGCGTTGTTCATTGAGTTCATTATTCATGGAGTCATATACTATGAAGAGAGATATTAAATCATATATATATACAAGGCGGGAAATATTTCAAATCAAAGAATTCAAATGCTTTCTCCACTGACCTCTACACTTTACTTTCTCTCTGTAATAGCACATTTTATAAATTTTCCCTCTTCAACTTCAATCTTGCTTTTTATTTTTTACATTTTGATAAAGTCACCTACTCGCTTTGAGTAGTAGTCCGTATGTTGTAGGTATATGTAATATATAATGTAATTTATATATGATAATATTATTATTATGCTTATACCATTATCCCGGTCCCAGTAATAATGTAAAATCCTAATATATAGGTATATATACATTGTAATAGTAAATTAATAGTGTAATACAGTTATTATGCTTAGCATAGAATTCTCTAATCAAGTGACATTTACCATTTTATATTGTGTTCACTAGCCATAATATTATTACATGGTACATTATCCGTACAAAATTATATAGTGCATGGCTCTGTTCAGTCACATATTATGTAGCTACCTACCTCTGTATTATGACGTTGAGTAATAATCAACTATTTGATACCTTTTAGTTTTTTTAGACCTTGTGTAAGTAATTTAGTAAAGTGTAGGCAGAAGCGACGAATTGCTTACAAAAACAAAACTTACTACTTACTCTTTTAGCCCTTTATACGTTTGTGTACTATAGAACACACTCCGTAAAGCTTTTACCCTATTTAGAATTGGGCAAGAGATTTACTTGTGTACAGGGTGTCTCATGATATTCTCCCCTAAAACAGCCAGAATGAATGAGGCTAAAAACTGAAGTCCCTAATATCAGCTCCTTTTAAAGTTAATTTACTTGGGGGTTGTGGATCTAAAAATAAAACATTGAATTTTTTTTAGGTGCTTTAAATTCTTACGTCATATCCTTAAAATTGTTTTGTATGAATAAAACAAATCAACGAATGTTGCTGAAAAAGATTCAGACGAGTTTTTTTTTTGCTATTTAAGCTTAACACCGAGACAGCCTTTGGACCTTTTTTATATTTATTTATACTGATAAAATTTTTGCTTGCTGGCAAAATTTGAATTTTATTGTCTAGTTGGATCCACGACTAAAATTCGCTTTAAAATGAGCTGATATTGCTTGAGCTTTACAGTCCCATATATTTTGACTGTAAAAGGGACGGGAATGGTCATAATGAGAGGAACTCTGTTGTAGAGACGAGTAGTTGTATTTTACTTTTTTAGGCAAAAACCAAAACCGACTGTTGTACACTACTGTTTTTTTGTCTGCCAATTAAGAATGAGTGCGTATATGTGTAGGACATATCATTGTGTAGGTTTAAATACAAAAAAAAATCAAATCAATTCGTTCCATAACGTATACTTACTACGGATGATTAATTTAAATACGTACCCACCACACACCGGCATCTTCGAAATTCCGTTAGTCAAAAGCCGTATGGCGTCTCGCTCTCTCTCTCTCTCTAGCACAGATACTTTGAGATAGCTTCTTCCTGTCGTCGCGTCTCTCATACTCATGTTACCCCCTGTCAGAGATTTAAGTAAAATTCATTGGAATTCGAGCATGACAGACTCAGGATGAGCAAAAGAAGAAGAACGGCTTGGAACAAAACAAATATATAAGAAAGAAATATTAACGTTTGATTTATTTTTAAACCTATATATCACACAGAGGGCTGGCTTGAGAGGAAGGAGACATCTCTGTCTGTCCTCTACTATCTTATATGCCAGTGCCAGTGTATTGGTATTTTTTTAGGTGGGTAGGTACCTGCTTTGAAAAATCAGCTGCCATATATTAAACACTTAGAAATGTAAATGTAATCAAAATACTTCTTCCCTACACATTCCACTAGATTGTAATAAGTACATGTACCTAATTTAAAAAATGCGGTAGATTTATGGAAGTTAGATGGGATTATTAATGTCCTTTCGTAGATGAGAATATGTTTTTTAAAGATAAAGCGGAGTTTGTGATTACAAAACTGTGGAGCAGAAAGAGAGAGAGAGAGACATAGAGAAATTAATTGTAATGCTTTTGTTTGACTGGGTAATGAAGTGTGGTGGATAGTAGTGGATGTTTATTATTATTGAAGGGATAAGGATAGATAAACAAAAAATGTGTGTGTGGGGAAAGATGGGAGAGGGTATTGCTACACTATTATATTTATGACCTTGGGTTTTGGAGTGAGTGAGTGAAAGTGCTTAATCATAGAGTTGTAGAGTATTTAAGTTGGAGATGCGGGCTTTTAAGTATATATGTAGGATAAACAATTACTTCTTATTATCGTGATTTACACCCATTTGTTTATTTAGCGGAGCCGTGGCTTCGGATTCATCACATTCAGTGACCCGGGCACAGTTCCTCGTGTCTTGGCAGTGCCCATGCACACGTTGGATGGGAAAAGAATAGACCCGAAGCATGCAACACCTAGATCTAAATCTGGGTAAGTTTTTCCCCCCATTGTCGTCAGCTTCTTTCATATGATTTTTGTGTTGAAAATTTAAAAGCGAAACAAAAAAAAACGATTTAAAAAAACAAACAAAAATAGGTGCCACTCTAGACTCTCGACGTATAGACACTGGTTTAGTTTTTGTTTTTGTTTTATTTTGGTGCGATTGTAATTTTTACAAGAGGTGAGGTGTGTGTGTGTTTGTGTGTGTGAGTGTGAGGATGATATGTTCGCTTGCGGTATTTATTAAACATTTACTATAATAATAAAATATTTTAAAGGACGGACTGAACAAATAAAACTATACATTTACTAACAGTCGCTTCTGATCTAATATTGAGTACAATAACACATTTTATTATATGTTGAAAATAATATTAGACATAAATATTTTTGGAGTGTATTTATACATACTAAATGCTTTTTCCGCTTGAAACCATTAAGTTGAATTAATTTAATTTTGTGTGTGTTATTTTTATATATATTTAAATATATTTTTGTGTATGGATCACTTAGAAGTTTGTTGGAATTATTATTATCCTGGGGGCATACGTGGACTTAAATTTTATTTAATGTTTCCGTGTTGTTGTTTCTTGTTGGTTGTCGACTAGTATATATATTTTTCTGTAATTTTTGATGCATATCACACTACTCTTTTTTTTCTTTAACCATTTAGTTTTGGTCTCAGCTCTTTTCATTAGAATTTATTCACATTATTTTCTTTCACATGATCATGAGCAGCAGGAGGAGATGATGATGATGGTCGTCGAGTCGTGTGTTGAATAGGGGAAGGTTTGACCAAGCCAAAAACACTATAAAACACTATTGTAGACTTTAGACAACATTTTAGGTTTCTACAGGATGGATTTATTACCATTAATATTAACGCACCACCAACAAAACATACAAATCATTAATTACAGGCAGATAATGTAGCTTCTTTCGTCTATGAAGGTGGGTGCAGATAGCTATGCATACAGGGTGGGCCACTTGCGTCTATCTCGTTCTGATGCGTTATAAAATCCAAAATATTGAACCTATTTTAACAAATAATATACTGCAATAAAGAGAATTCGTGGGAGAAAATTTTTTTCGTGCAGAAACTACTGAAAACTATTGAGAACAAGTGATAAATTGAGATAACTAATGAAAATTTGATTTTAAAACTTTTAAAACAGTTTTTTGTTTAGAATAATGAGGCTTATAATCTTCGAAGTTTGTGATAAGTCCTGCAAATATTGCAAATGCAATTTTTGTCGATGATCATTTAAACATTGAAGAGACAAACAGTACTGATAAAAACTAGAACAAAAACTTCTTTTGGTTTCCAATTGTTGCAATTTTTTCGGTTTAAAGTTTGAAACTTGAAACACCATGAAAAAAACAAGTTTGACATTTTTAAGTTTAAAAAATAAGATTTTTAAATCATTCAAAAGCTTCATAAACATTTTGTTATTCCGAAAATACCTAATTATTGTGAGCAGAAAACATTTTTTAAACGAAGTTTTCATTCGTTGTCTCAATTTATCGCTTATTATTAATCGATTTCAATAGCTGGGGTACAAAACTGATAGTTCACTTTATTTTGGTTTTCTACTTAACTAGGTTCAAGATTTTAGATTTTATAACCAGTCAAAAGGACAAAAACAAGTTGCCCACCCTGTACTTTAGGTAGTATAATATGTTGTGCACAATTAATAGACTTGTAATATCCGTACAGAGCTCTCTGAAACGTTTCACCACACGGCATATAAAAAATGCATTGTGGGGATTTTGAAGCTAAAATACACTCTTTACTACTATTAGTAAGTTTCTATCATATGCTATACCGTCCTTTGCGATGGTAGTGTACGACGGTGGAGATTGGCGAGTTTTATTGGAAAATTACAAGAACTATTATGGTACAAGCTTTTATACAAGGAGTCAGTTTAGTCAGTGCGGCGTAAATAAAAAATACTGCGTCATAAAAACCTCCACATGCATAATATACACTCACGAGTCCGAAGCATTGTATAGTAAAGCATCCGAGTCATTGTGTATGCATGGACGAATGTATAATATATAGGTAATTGTACTATATTGGAAGCTGACCAGTGCCAGTGACACGTATAGAGTTCTACCGATGGCTATTTTTTGTTGTTGAATTTGCTTCTTTTTTTTGAGAGAGGACGGACAGGTGCATTTTTCTCTGTTTTTAAAATTCTATTTTCTTATATGTATGTATGTGGGAAATTATAGATCAAACAAGACGAAGAAAGTTTTTGTGGGTGGCGTGAGCCAAGAAACCTCGGTGGAAGAAGTCAAACAATACTTCTCACAGTTTGGAAAAGTAAGCTAAAAAAATTTTTTTGTCATTAATTCTAATGATATCACATAACACGGTAGAGCACAGGTGGGAGAGTCCTACGTAAAACGTACGTCCTATCCTACCCCCCCCCCCCTCCCCGTATGTACAGTGGGTGGGTGGGTGGGAGGCTTGGATGTCGGATAGTAATGGAATTGAGCCACCACCAGCTCTTGAATGTTATGTGTGGGTGCAATATGCAATGTTATTTTTAGTCTGTAATTTAGATGAAGCTTTACAAGTATAGGTATGTATAATTATATTTGACTAATGTGACGACGGATGTGTGACAATGTGTTTCGCAGGTAGAGGAAGCGGTAATGTTGATGGACCAACAAACGAAACGTCACCGCGGCTTTGGTTTCGTGACATTCGATAGTGAGGATGTTGTTGACCGAATCTGTGAGATTCATTTCCACACGATCAAGGGAAAGAAGGTATGTTCAGTTTTTGTGTTTGTACACTACGTGCATTCTCATCGTCATATTGAATATCATATATCAGGGGGTGTTGTGTAGTTGATTATCATGTATAGAATCACGTTATAAATTATGAGGAATTTTATTTTAAGATAACAAATAGAGAGTAGTGGAAGTATGAGGGAGCCATGTTTTTTGATGGTTTAGTGGTTAAAATTCTGTTACAGCTAATGGAAGATGTTGAGAGATTCAAGATTGATTGATTGGTTGGTTGGTAAACATGTTGTTTATATTATTATGTTCCTTGTTCGTTCCTATGCTCAGGTGGAGTGCAAGAAAGCTCAGCCGAAAGAAACGGTAGCCAGTTTAAATTTGTTGGCCAAAAGAATGGTTCTTCCTCTCTCGGCAGCTTCCTCACTGGCAGCCCAAGGTTCCCATCATTTGTCATTCAAGCGTGCTAAAATTTATGAAAAGTCATTGCAGAATCCTTTAATTTCTTCTGTCGCTTGTTCCCAACGAGGTCCTCTCATCCTTTTTCTAAGAAATTTCATTTTTCCAAACAAAAAAAAAAAAAAAATATATATCTTGTATAATTGCAATCATTGCTCTTAGCTTAAAGTCTTATTTTTTTGCATTATCTATCTTTTTTTGTGAATATGTTCATAGTTTGGGTAGTACAGAATTTTCATTGAGATTTTATTTTTGCTTCCATTTATGTATTTTGTACATATTATTTTTATATTCGCTTCATTATATTCTTGTTTGATGTTGTTCTTGTTCTCATTTTTATTTTGTATTTTATTATGTTTTTTACACTCTCATTAATATTCTTACTTAGGATTTTTGTTCTTGTAATTTCTTTTTTATATGATTATTATAATCGTATTATTTTTGAAAATTTTATTTTATTTTTTCTCTCTATCTGTTGATCTCTCGTAGCTCTTATACTCGTAATACTCGGGACAGAAGGATGAAATTGTAACAATTTTTATTATGTAAATGTGTTGATTAGGCGTTGGTCCCAATATTTCAGCCACATTGGGGGGTGTCGCGATGGCCCCAGCAGTTGCAGCCGCCGCAGCTGCCAACTACTCGAAACTTCTTGGTGCTGGTCTGAATTATCCCTCACTCGGAAGCTATAGGTATACGCCTTATCCCATGCCAAGCTTGGTAAGTCCTGTTCTTTCTTTATTTTAACTCACAGTAACTCTAGACTTACGGAATATGTACATAAGTACTCCAGCTTTTTTTGTATACATATATGCACATAATATTATGCATACGTAGACATGTTTTTTTGGGGGGCGATATTTTGGTTACATTAAAAAACTGTCGTCTGCCCTACTATAATATAACTACTTATTGCTACTACGGCTTCAAACTTCAAACATCGTCGGTCCTCTACGTCGTTATATATTATGGAGGGTGGTATTTTGTGCGGAGAGGCTGGAGAAAAGACGTGTATAATAGTCAAGGAACTCACGATCATCTCTCACAGAAATAGCGACTCTGTCTCTGCGTTTGTGTGTGTGTGGTAGACAGAGAAAGAGATGGTCCAGAGAGTTTAGGAAATATTTCATGGTTTTATTTTTTGTTTTTTACTCTTCTTACAAATTTTCAGAATGCAGCGAACTCGAATGCGATTCCCAGTCTTTCAACAAACCCAGCTTACGGGACGTACACTCTTCCTGCTTCGGTGGATGTGTCAAGCCTCCAGAATATAGATTGGTCAGGTGTCTATAATGCGTACGTGTAAAATGTGTTTCTTTTTACACAGACGACGCAAAACACCGACACACCACCATCTCCGATGTCTTCTCCCAAAAAAAAATTATATCCTACTACCTACTTAATCGTACTCCTCTCATCTACTACTACTACTTCTACTACTACACACACGGCTAAAAAACAACACAGTTCAAAAAAAAATAACACGACTGTACTGTACTATATAATGTATTGACTGTGGTGCAAGTCGTCGTCGGATTTTGTTTTTCTCTCTTCTTCTCTTTTTTTTCTCAGAGAAACAGAACACATTACAAAAAAATATATAACAAAACAAGTGCTGCTATTATCTTCACGGCTGAACTTTTTTTTTCTTCGTGCAGCTGTGATTGAGAATGAAGAAGACTTTTTAAAACAAAACATAAGAAAGAAAGAAAGAAAGAAAAAAAAACTAAAATCAATTACGAATATTAGGTGGACTTTTTCTTTATTGTTAAAAAAAGGAAAACCTGAACGCAGTCAAAAATGTTTAAGGACGTGAATCTCAGTATTCTACTATACAGGATTTATGTAATATTAATTATTATTATTATGAGTATGATATAAAATATATAGTTAAGTCATTTATATATAAATGATATGAGTGTTTAAATGGTTAAGTATTACAATATATATATATATTTACTGTTATATTTAAGATTAAGGTTTAATTATATAGCATGGGTATCTCCTGACGTATATAGGTTAAGCTAAAATTAAGAGTTTTTAGATTATTTTAAGGTATAATACTACTACGTACACACACACCTATTAAGAAAAAAGAAAGTTTGAAAGTTTGTTTTAAGAAGGGAGGCAGCGTGCGTGAATTGGATGCGAATGGATTTGCATAATATACACACATAATAATAATTAAATAGTACCTTCAAATTTTGTAGTTTGTAAGGAGTTTTAATTATATTAGAAGGAGATAGAGTTACAATTATGAGAATGTGGTACAATTGCTTTATATAGAAAATGGTTTGAAGATGACGAGAGGTTCCACAAAATGAATTTTTAATTTCTATAAGAACAATAATAATAATTGCATGAAAAATAAACGACAGTTGATTCAAATTTTTACTATCTCACTACATAAGAAAAGGAAATACCTTAAAAGTGTTAAAAATAAGTTATGTTTTCCGGGTCTCCCCTCTGTGTAATTTATACAGAGAGAGAGGGAAAAAGTTTACCCATGATTTGAATTTATGTCTCAGTAGTTTTTATTATGAGTTCTCTAAGGAGACTTTTATTTTATTTTTATTTTATTTTTTTCGTTCAGTTTTCGCTATTTTATGTGGCTTTACAACACAGACGGACGGAAAGTGTGCTCCGTGCACTTTAGTATAGTTGTTGTTATTGTAAAGCTGGACAAGGTGTTTACATGTTTTTCCTCCCCATTAATTTACAACTGCAGAAATATACCGTTTATCATTTTATTCGAGTTCGAGATCAAGAGCGGCACACACAAAAAAATGAATAGCACTATGTACCATTGACTCTGCTCTATATTTTATTATATCAGCTTGAAACGTTGCGTTGTGAGAAGGAGAAGAAGGCGTTTGTGTACGCAAATATAACATGCTGTTTTTGCGAGATCCGTGTCTACTCCACATACATACTATTATTATAGGGGCGCGAGGAGGGAAATGTTATATGGCCATTTATTTATCGATGTCGATGATGATGATAGACAAGTTTAAAATGTTGTGCACGTTCCTGGGGTGCTCTGAATCCAGTTGTGTAGTTGTTTGGTTTTGGTTCCTTATTTTTTAAGTCTGTGTGTCAAACAAAAAGGAAGAAAGAAGACGAGAGGAGTTTTATTTAATTTTAATTTTTTTGTCTCTGTTGTTCCTCCATTGAGTTCATTACATTTTCGATGATCATGTGTCTGTTGCATAGGAAGGCAGGGTTTGGATGGAGTTTGTGTCTGACATTAAGATGTTATCCTTTAGAAGTTAATTAAAAAAACAAGTACAAGTTATGAAGATGGAGATGAACTGTAGTCTGTAGTAATATAATATTTGTGTGTGTGTAGATATCTTCAACTGCTGTTGTTTGGGTGGATTGGTTGCGTCTATTTTTAAAGGGGCAGACAGATTTGCATGTTCTCGTTTGGGTTCTTGGCTCCTCAAGCCCAGCTCCAGCTCTCCGTTGTGCAGTCAGTCAGTCAGTGAGTCCGTCGTCGTCGTGCTTCTTTCTCCTTCACGTGTTTTCTGAGGTGTTCTTGCTCCTAATAAACTGTACTGCAGTTCCATTGTGTACTCCAGGAGACGTGGTATTTCTTGAAGATGACGACGACTAACGCAGACTTGAGTTTTGAGTCTTTTGGCTCTCCACTCATTTTGACTGTGACGCGGTAGGGGAAGGACAAGAGACACACTCGGAAATCATTGAGCTCTAAAACAGAAGAAAAATCTATTCCATTGGGATGTTATAATGAGCGTAAAATGATGTAGGCAGTGTCAGTGTTTCAGTGTTGTTGTCACTACACATTGTCATCTTCTTCTTGGATGTTGAGTTAGTTTCTTGTTACACATCTCGTAGAATCTTACATCTTTCATCCTAATGTTCGAGGAGTCAAAAGGATCTCTCACCATCTCCGTCTCTAACAATTCAATGGATTCAGCTTGACAAAAATATACTTACTTGGGTACATTGTCGTCAACATAATACGTTTTTTTATCCATGTGGTTTTACTTTTTCACTATATGTTTCTACGCTATTTTTTTCTGAAATGTCTTGAGCATTTTCTAGTTTTACAACTCAAGATCAGCCCCCCCCCCCTTCCCCCTACTTGTATCTGTATTAGTATTATTATTACTACTATTACCACAAGTGCATCCACAGTTATCATCTTTAAATACAAAAAAAGACCATGTGACTTTGATGATCGTCTTCGTAAAGGGAGACGGCCCTACACACGCTGGATACTTCCCAAAGCGTATAATTAAATAAACTCAGGAGATACTGTCAACTGTATTTCCATTGAGTTTGTTGCGTGTAGGCGGAGCGGAACGGGTGCTGGGACCGGTACTGGTACTGGTCCCGGCACCGAAATGAAAATATTTGACAGTGAATGAAAAAAAAACTTTTTTTTCTTCTTTCAAAGTTGAGTCTCAGCTTTAAATCCGATCTGACTACCAACCACCACCACCACTGTATCTGTCGTAGGACCCTTTTTTTCAGAGACATTATTTGGATTTTCAGTATTCGGATCATACGTTCAGTTTTATTAGAGAGCGGCTCCATCCTCCCTGGATTAGGGTATCGAAACATATATTATAGTATTTTTTTAAGTCACAAGAATTGACTTCGGGCTTTAGTACATGGGATGGGATCCGAAGCTCCTAGCTATCTTCGCGTACTCTGAGTCTTTAAGTTGTTAAGTAGGGGGAGAAGCTCATGAAAATGTATTGCTGAAGCCGAGCTGATGAAATGACTTAGACTTTATCTACGTTCATCTAAACCAAAACAACTCAGTCAGCGACATCAACTAACGAGTCTTATTCCGTACGGTTTGAGCTCAATTAAAACAGAATGATTTGATAGTCTTGAATTATTCCTTAGTGGACAAATTTAGGACATTGGTCATGTAATAACATCCAGCTTTTACATAGCTGTGCTGCTGGAACTGCAAGCGATTTCTATACCACGGTGTATCAAATGGGCTCCAGTATTTATCTGTGCGAGTTGTGCGAGTGTGGCTTCCTTTAAAAGAGAAACAACTTCAGAATTTGTAAAATAGAAAACCCTGTGAAATTGACGGGCTCTTTTTGCCTTGAAGTGGACGTTCTCCCAGAGGGTGGGGGGTTGGTCAGAGCGTAACTATCCTATTTTAATTTTGTGAAATTTCAAGTTTGTGGGGGAAGTTGTCGATTTTTTATACTGCATAATATGCTTGCCCTAATTTTTTAAAACCAATTTTGAGGGGAGGTATATAGGGATGAGGCTGTCACAGCGGCAAAATTGTATAGCCGCATCCCAGTTCCAGCACGTACATATTTACGAGCATACAGAGGGGGTAGAATTACCATTTTTATTTCGATTTCGATCTAAATAACATGAACAATTTTGTTGTTGGAGGTAAAACATGTGGAATTTGTTTCCCTGTATATTTTATTGCTTTGTTTTATTTTATTTTATGACCATGACCGCAGATGTCATTGTGTTTCTCCTATGAAATTGAAATCTGAATTTTTATTGTGTTCGTCGGAAGTTGGTAGTTGGTGGTAGCCCGCTTGAGACTTTCAGATGATGGAATTGAGATGAGGAGGTTACTTGGGTGTGTGTGCTTTGGAATGTGTGTGCGTGTGTGCTCTATATAATTGTAAGTATATTGATATAGAAAGTTATAATAATATTATTATTATCATGTAGTAGGGAAATTTACCGATAAGGACACATCACAGTTATCACATCCAACCAAAAAACATACCTTTTTATTTCAGTTGATGTTCTTAAATACTGACTCCCGTGACACTACATAGGTAATATGTAATGTAAAAAAACTTTTTTTTTGTTGGGTGTATATTTTTAATTGAATCTCAAGGATTATTAGAGACTAAAAATATAAATAGAATACTTGGGGTCTATATAATAGTATATACTTATAGCTGTGTATTATATCTTTATAGGTTAGGTAAAAAGGTAGCGTAAGGTATGCCTGTTCTGTATAGTATAGACACAAACTGAAACTGTATGGTAATAAGGGAGGATTATTATTGTATATGTCTACAATTATGATGATGATGATTATTATTAAGTAAGTAGACGGTAAGGAAAAAAAGCACTGATGCTGTAACACTCCTAAGATATTCAGAATGCATAATATTGTATAGTAGCATATATCATTATTATTATTAATTATCTAATATTTTTTTGGCTAAGTTCTGTGAGCCGTTTGCAGGACAAGGATGATGGAGTTATAAGCAGAGGGGATGTGACAGGGTTGAAAGTTGAAATATAATATTCATAAGGAGTTGACCCTTTTTCTTTTTCTTTGCCGAACATGTGTCACAAGTTTAAAAAAAGAGAAAGAATGTAGGTAATTATATAAACATTTGAAAGAAAATCATGATCATTAAGTTAAAATCTATCATTGTCAAAAAAAAGAAGTTTATTTCATCTTTGTAAAAAAAATTGATTACTTGGCAGAGAATACAAAAGATACCAGTCAGTCAGAGTTAGTGCAACCGTGAAACAATTTTTAGACTTGGCGTAGTAACTGTGTTATAATAAAAATAAATAATCTACAAAATGATGAAATTATGAAGGTAGACACAAAATAAAAACAATACTGATATTTAGAGGGAAAGACAGAAACAGAATTTCTATATATATATATATTAGATAAAATACAAAATATGTATATATATTATAGTGTAGTAAGTATATCAAGAAGAATTATATTTGAAACAGATTACATTTTAACAAACTTTTAAGAAAGGGCATTCTTTCAAGTAAAAACAAAAAGGATTTTTGAAACGATTTGAAAAATTTATGCAATAAATTGTTGGCAATAATACTGAACGAGAGAGAGAGAGAGAGAAGGATATAGTAGGAAGACATACTTGGAAAGGAAAATGTAGGTGAAATTTTTTTTCTCAAATTAGTAATAAAATCATCAATAAACTTATACGTAGTAAATGTCATCATAGGTCTTGGTACATCAATTTGCTATTAGTATTATCATTATCAATTAGTAGCGACAGGAAAGCATACTAAAAGGGAAACTGCATGCATACATACATATTATATTATTAAAAGAAGCTGCGAGTAATCAAGAAATCAATGATCTAAAATCATGATGAAGGAAAAATAAAAAACACAATATATTATTGTAAGGAATTTATTGAAGGGGAGGCTCCATGAAAAAAAAACAAAACGTAAAATGAACATCAGCTGTTCTGTTAAGTAAAATGTAAAAGTTAGTAGTGATGATGGTGAAATAAAAAAGTATTATTATTCTAATATTCTGAATGTTATAATTATATATAATTAAATATGTAGACTCTATTCACAATAATAATACTACGATTACGATTAATTAATCTTGTTACTTATATACTTTACGTTACTTGATAGATTAATTATATATACCTACCTATATACAATACCTATTGATTTATGATTATGAGTACGTAATTAATTATAAGTAATTAATATATATATATATACCAGACGTAGTTACAAGAGAACGAATGATATATTATTATGTATTATGTAAGTTTCAACTTTTGAGTAGTATTTAAGTTAAAATCTGATTGCATCTGATATATAATAATAATATGATTAAGTTAAAGAAAAAGTTAACTCTATACCTAATATACCTATACTGTTGACTGTATAAGAAAGTTACGGTTCACCTCTCAAAAAAGAATAATGGAATGGAAGGAAACAAACAATAATAAGTGTGTGAGGACGATAACTATTTTGAAAATTTGATGGGATTTTTTATAAATCGTGAATGTGTATAATTTTATAAGATTTGGAAAAAAAGTCTTTTTTGAATCTGTTCTCAGGTTGTATAAAAAAAGATGGTGAAATACAACAGCAACATATTTGTACTTTTTAATTTTAAACTTTTAATTTAATTCCTATTATTGTATTTTGTTTCCTCGTTTTATTTTATTTTACTTGAGTATGATTTATGAAATTTTATCTGATGATGACTATACTATATAGAATATATATAATGATTACCTAGATATGCATATATATGATATAGTAGTTGAGAAAGGAAGAAACAACTTGCCGATGGCAAAATAATAATAATAATATTATTATTATTATGAATTAATTATGGTTATTATTATTATGTTATTTTATCATTTATTGTAAAATCCAACAACAACAAGTTGCATGATTATACTATTTTAATTTTGAAATTCATATTTTAACTTTTTTCAGAATTAATTTTATTAAAGCAAAAAACTTTTTATTGCAAATCTTTGATTTGAATGAGAGTCATGATTTTAATTATTTAATTTTTTTCTCTCTGTCGCTGACAGATACATGTATAATATTTACCTATAAGTATATTATTATTATAATATTATTATTAGGTCCAAAAGCAAACCTAAAGTCTACGAACCCACCCACCACTTGAGTATAACAGACAAAGTACAGTCAACAGATGACTGCTCATGGCTCTGTTCAGTTTCAGTGAGGATATTTCTTGGCAAATGACTTCTGTGTCTCTCTCGGTCTCTCACTCTGTTTACTCTTTTTGACTCACGTATTTTATTTACGACCAACACACGATGACGATTACCTATATAGGCTCCCGCATTACTTACTGTACTATACGTACTAACTCCTGTCATTTTTTTATTGACCTCACCATTTTATGAGTCTACCTACTACCTATACCTCGGTATACAATATGCTGAGAGTACATCTATATAATATGGCTGTTGTAAGTAGCATGTAGGGCTTAGCAGCAGAAAACGAGCAAATAACCTATTACCTTTACATATAGTGCGTCATCCATTTACTAATAATTAATTTCACTTGAATCCCGTATTATTTATTCAATTATACGGGTTTAACTTTTAACTGCTTCAACTCACACACCCATAAAGGAAAATACAATTATAGTTTAGAAGTAGAATATAAAATGGCATCGATTTTAACATTTGGTTTTGAGATATTAATAAAAAAAATCCAGCTAACAAGCAGATCACTTACTGTGATGTCTCGGAATTCGTAGGAAGGGTTAGCTGAATATGTTCCTTTGAACTTTTGTAAGAAGGAACAATGTTATAACTCGAGTACATTTTCCGCGATTTGTTGACGGAAGCCCACCGACGAAATTCAAGAAAAAACTGAATTTTTTAAACTTTGCCACGCTGTAAAACTCCTAACATTTTGTCCGATTTCAATAAAACATCTGAGAATCTGAGACATGTATCTTAATAGTAATTACTATTGGAATTTTTTACAGTCGAATTTTTAAATTTTTTTTTCCAAGAAATTGATTTAAAAACTTGGCCTCAAAAGTAAGGCATTTAAAAAATATTTAAAAATACACATGGTGCAGAATATACTCGAATTATAGCACTGTTCGTTCCTACTAAAGTCCAAAAAAACATCTTTAACTAACCTTTCCTACAAATCCCAAAGCATCAGAATAGTACGTGGTTTGCTTGTAAAATACTGTGTAATTACAGAAATGTTTTGTATGACTACTTTCAATGTATGGCGCTTTATATGAGTGCGTATTGCATATTGCTTTTTCCACTTACATAGGTGCCTAGGTTGTGTTGCGTTCGCAGTCGTCGTCCCCAATTCAGACGAGTTATAACACTTTTTATTAAATTAAAGGTTCATATTCCATATATCTGGCAATAGAAAATGAAAACGTGTACATATATATAGCTGATGAAATTTGAAAATTAATATACCTGTAGATTTTTGAAAATATAATTTACTACTATGTACCTACTATCTATTCTGGGCCCTGGATTGATGGGGAAGACTAACACAGACAATAACATCTATTCCTAGAAATAAATAAACAATTTACAATGTTATAACATATATCTATCACAATGTTATAGATATTATGTCAGATAGATGTTGAGGTAAAATTTGAAATTTGGTTTATGATTTTGATTGTGTGATGTTGAAGACGTGTGTTTTTTTTTCTATTTAATTTTTTTTTATTTTTGAAGGTATCGATAGGTCCTTGGAATTTATCTCTTGGCTACAGTACCCAGTACAGTACAGTACAGTGAGTAGTACTCTGCTAGACTGTAACTGTAGACAGGTTGGAAGTTGGGAGAAGGATTCTTTTAAATTTAAGGAGACAACATTAGATTGGTATTGAGCGAGAGAAGAAAAGTGTATATCTCTGAGAAGATTGTGTGTAGATTGGGAAAAATGATTCCATGGGGAAGAAATTACCTGGTTTTTGGTTTGGTTCTTTTTCTTCTCTTTTTTTCTCTCTCTCTCTCTCTCTCTCTCTCTCTCTCCACTGTACTCATATAGTCATAGACATACACGACCGCCGTGAGAATGCCAAAAAAAAGAAAATATATACGAACATCTAGGATATTACTGACTGACTGACTGAGTGAGGCACACGTAGTACTACTTACTATATATGCATAGATAGAAAGTAAACAGTCATAGGTGCATACCTTGTGATGCCAGGTCCAACCCGTTGCAGACACCTACATGCTCATAAGATACCCACATGCATGAGGTTTATACGACCAAAACGACAAGGCATAAGAGCCACGCAAAAGCGTTTACTGTATATGTGAATAAAAAAGATAGAATTGATGTTGAGTTTTTCTGGGATCAACATCGTCGACGTCAACATCCCTATCTCCCTCTCAGCCTTTTATTTTCATTCATTCATTTTCGTTACTTCTCGCCTTTTTTCTCTCTCTCTCTCTCTCTCTGTCTTCTTTTTCTTCTTATTCTTCTACTTATTCGTCTTCTTCTTCTTCGTCTCCTGCTTTGTCATTGATTTTGATTGTGAATTTCTATTTTATCGGTATCGGTTTTTTTTCTCGGTGCGGAATCGGTATCGGCATCGGTATTGATTTCCTATTTCGATTTCAACCTACGTCTTCACAGTTTTGTACATTGTTCGTTTCCTGAAGAGAGTGAACCGGAACTTGATTTTGAACGCCTTGACTTTTTTGATTTCGAATCCGAATCCGAATTTCAACTTGGACTTGGTCTCCTTCTTCTTCTTCTACTTCTTCTACCTTCTTATTGTATGGAGTCTGGAGAGGGACTCGTGTCTATATATATTATAAGTATATATCTATTAATAATATATATATATATATGTAATATATTATGTATATGTAATTCAAGTGTTGAAAGTTCCAGGAATACATTTTTTTTTGTTGAGAAGAAGAGGAAACTCTTCACAACTCTCTTCAAAAGATGCTGATTATGAGGTGTGAACTTTGACTTTGCCCTTATTCTCATGGTGTCCCTTATACATATATGGTCCCTATAGTAGAGGTATATCAATCTGGGTTTTTAGGTATATGTATATCTATTATAAGTAAGATTGATGTGCTCCCTTTGATTAGATTCTATTCCTCCCTCCCTCCCTCTCCTAGTGAATTTTTTTTCTTGAGTCACCTTCTTCCTTTTCATTGCCAGTCTTATTTGGCTTCTTATTTCTTATTCTCAGCATATTTTTTTTATTTGTTTGTGAGAATTCACAGAATTTACAATTTTGCAAAACTGCATATATAGCAGATACTGACACTAGTGAGTAGATTTTCTTTCTTGTCTTCTATACCAATATGCCAATAATATTTTTCCTATATTGTACCTACCTATATATAGTTGTATTCATTTCCCCATTGATATCCACCCAACGACCGCTTCCATCTCCAATCTCCATTAATAACAAACTATAATAGCCAACCAATAAAAGTAACCATAGTACCAGTACCATAGTAGCTCTATTATTCTGTAACTTCCACTTTAGTTCAAAACAAAATTCGTAGAATGTAATGTATTGTGAGTGTGTAATTAATTAGTGGGGTTAAATACATTTGTGTCTCCGAGTCTCCTTCCTTGTCTCCCATCCTTTTAAGTTAAATGAAAGGGAAAAGAAGAAATTTGATTGGAGATTGACTCGGGTTTCTCTCTCCACTTTACAAGTATGTTGGGGTGTATGTATATTAGGTAGGTAGGTACTATAGGATTCTTTTCCTTTTCAGCTTTTCTCTATTATGTATGTATGTGTGTGTGTATAGGCACTCTTGACTCTCACTTTGATGACTTTAAATTTATATTAAATTATATAGGATTTAAACTTTTAGTTGATGGTGGTGGTGGTGTGTGTATGAGAGCGCTCTCGCGTTGCATGGATTTTAGGAGGAGGGGTGAGTGTGTGTCTCCGTGTGTTTCGGGTATTTAAAGGATCTGTATGAGTCTCTGTGTGGATAAATTAATGGTGGAAAGATTGAGAGACGGAAATCCGTTTGGGATCCTAAAGCTAAGCTAATTATATTGTGAGCAAGTAAAATGGTAAAATCGTGAAAGCTACCTACTACAGCTACGGCTCAACTCGGTCACTCGGTGCAGAGTCTCTTTGAGTAGGTATGCCAGTATAATATGTATACCGACTACGAACTATACGACTACCGACTTTCTATGTGTGTTTCAATTTGATGCAGGGAGTTTTTTCTGTGTTTGTGTGTGTGTGTTCTTCGTGAGCCTCATCTGTAATCTGTATAATGATGAGGAATGCTATATATGAGTCTATTGTGCTGCCTAAAAGTATGCTATGAATGAGGGTCATATGTAATGAGGTATGTATGGGAGATTGTTTCTATATGGGACATTGGGGATCCCTAATCCGGAGTAATTTGTCACTATTAAGGAATGTATTCATTTCTCATCAGCCTGGAAATTTCCAAAATTTCCTAAATTTCATGATATTAGCCTCTAAATCTTTACCTTTGACAAAACCTTGGGGAGCGTCTTCCTCCGCGTTTCTTATATATAAATCCAAAACAATAACCATGATCCATTATTAGTACAGCAGAGGAAGCATTTTATAGATCTCGTTCTAGGGAACATAGTTGGTCGGGGTCGGTATCGTTACATTCCTTGTGGAATGTATTAATGTGTATATAGTATACTATCAAAACTCATCTATCAATAATCAATATCTGCATATATAAGAGAGTACACTATGGGAATATTATACCTGTAAACTTGTATGTCTTCATTAATATTTGTAATGATAATTAATAATAATATTATTACTCGCTACGTATATACTTAACTACGTCTGGAACTAACACTTCGACTACGACTACTCATATTATGTGTGGTAATAATAATATAGAGGTACAAGTTTCAATTAATCATTTAAATAATATTACAAATAGTTTTAAGATACAACAAGGGAAAATCATGGTACAGTTTTGAATCTACGTATTATTCTTACTACTACTGCATACTGCACGTTGTTAAACCCAGTGGCGGATTCAGAAAATGTTCATAGGGGGGCTAAACAACGTATACTCGGCGGTCATTTTGTTTTTGATTTAAATACACCTATGTATGTTAGCCCATGTTAAAAACTCATGGCTCATTGATGGTGTAAGGGATAAAGCACCTTTTAGCCCTCTCTCCCCCTGGATCCGCACTTGCTACTATGTTCTACTTACATAATATACTATTTCTAATAAGAATATATTTAAGGGCAGAATTTTAATTCTGCCACCTGGTTACGAAGCCCCTACATATTACATACTAATTAATTACATATAATACATAGATTAAATATATAATAATATACTAACTTAAAATTAGATTTAAAAAAAAGAAGAAAAATATTTGAAATGGAAGCCTCTCTCTCTCTATGATGACAATATTAGCCGAGACTGATCGTATATGCAGTTACACGTAATAACGTATTAACTAAATGAAATATAAGAATATACTTAGGTAAGTTGAAAAAAGATAACCTAAATAATACGTAGTTTCAAACAAAACAAAAAATCCTTAAGAATTTTCAGTGTGAGACACGCTAAATGAGGTATCTACATATTACTATATGTGTATTGAGTATTGAATATATTAAATATTAAAGTAAAGAAGAAAAAAAAGGGAAAATACTAATAATGACTACTAATAATATAGTAATAAATAATCATAGTGAAAATAATAGTATGGATACATAATAATACACTGTACATATAGACTACCATACAAATCTACATATTCAACATTGACATTGACTATTTAATTATATCTATATATATATATATAATTATATATACATTGAGTGACTATAGCCATTAGTATTGAGCATATTCGTATTGGTATTTAGTATTTAACATATTAAAATTATACATATATATATATATCATGTACCGTGAACGTATTTGTTGGTTTGTCTGTTTGTCTGTGTACTGATTACATTAACATATATTTAGCATTGACTTTAAACTTTGACTATTAAAATTTAAACTCTATATACAAAAACTTTGAACAGAACAACAGAAAAAAATGACATTTTCGTTTATTGTGTCTGAGATGAGAGCGGATGGCGTTGTATTAATAATGTGGATGATTAAATCCTGTACGATGAGAATATTAGAATTAAATTATTATATTATGTTAGAGGGGAGAGATGACGAGGAGGAAGGGCTCTACTATAATATAGACGGACGCGTACCTACAGATGTAAATGATCTATAAATAATACATGTCTATTCTATATTATGCTAATGTACACGGTACTTTTAAAAATAGATTCGAGGGATACATGATACACTCCATACTCTTTGCAGAAGATCAGGACGACTACAGATTACAACATTGGAGATACTGATAGAAAGGATGATATGATTTTAGATGGAGAGCTCCGTCTCTCTCTCTCTCTTTCTCTGTGCATAATGTAGAGAGTCCCTCACAGTCCTCAGTTTACACTTTACACAATTACACACCATTTCAAATCAAATTCAAAATCAACTACAAACAAAAACTACCAGGCGACGTTGACGACGACGACAAGTTTATACACTATAGGTTTCCATATCATATCCTACAGTAGAAACAGGATATACAGATATTATATCTATAGGGAAGCTGAAGCAAACAATTTTCAAAGAAATGTACCTCTCTCTCTCTCTTTCTGTATCTCTCTCTCTCTGCTCTCGGCTTCCTTTACATTTGCATTTGCTATCTACGTTGACTGGATCTATGGATGTGAATCTGGATTTTTGAATGTGTCTAGATTCGAATGGAATGGAATGGGAAAGAGCGGAAGAGTGTTTGGGAGCGAAGGAGCGAGCGAGCGGAGTTGAGTTTGTTTTTGTGTTTGGGTCTTTGCGTTTACTTTGCTTTGCTTAACTTTGGTTTGGTTTTGAGTACAAAGGGATGCGTCATTTAATTTAATCATTGTGCATTTCTGGGATGGCGATATATCCAGGAGAATTCATAGTTTATTCAGCAAGAGTCCCAGGGCCAGGACCATGCTACGGCATTGACTATACAGATACAGATACACTTTTACTCCTCACTTTACTTTTCTCCCACGACCACGACCACCATCCCACCACTATACTGTCAAGTATTGATCTGCCCTAATTGGCTTCATCGGCTTTGACTTATTAATTATTAGGCTTGGGCGCTGTATGGAAAAAGGGAAGGAGCCTCGTTAGCGTTAGCGTTAGCCTTATTAACCTCCTCCAATCTCTCTCTCCCTTTTTCACAATTACAGTCCCGGACTCACAATAATAATTATTTCAAAAATCTAAAACTGCTATATGCTCTATGCTCTCTGTATACACTCTGCTCCATCGCTTTCTTGAGCACCAGACCAGACCAGAACCAGAACCAGTGGCAGAGGAGCGCCTTTTGGCCTTTTCAGATTTCATCGAGTTGACAACACAGCTGGCTACTTGTATGTATATTACTGGAGGTAGTACCGTCTGCGGAATTTTCTAAATCTTCCAGCAATTTATGAATTGTGCGGGGGGTACTCCCATTATTTCCATGAAGAATACAAATAAAAACGTTCCGTCTTTTACTTGCCCACTCTTGACTTGTTCATTAATGAGGGAGGCTTCTCCCTGGCTTCACGATTCCGCTCCCAGTCTTCGTGAAAGGTTACGGTTACGTTCAACGTTCTCTCCACGTACGTCTCTCTCTCGCTCTCGACTTACTCCTTTATTTGTTTATTATTTGCTAGGAGTCTCCGTCATGTCATTTACAAGGCTTGACGACGACGACTCACTTTTTTGACTCAAGTGTAGTCAAAGGGAAAAGTTTTAATTAGAATCTATAAAATTTATGTACAGACTGCAGCTCGTGTCGTCTACTCGACTCTCCTGTTTCATTTGTTTTATTTTATTTTTATTTTATTTTTGGCCCAAATCAAATGTAGGTGGTAGGTAGGAAGGGTTCTCCTTCTCCGTCTCCTTCTCCGTCTCCTATGGTCCTTGTCCTAATGGACTTAAATGGACAGGATTTACGTAGTGCATAGAGGTAGGCTCGTGGACAGGCAGCATCCTGAACGGAGGAAGCCAATTAATTTATTTTATTTTTGCTTGTTTGTCATTGAATACGTTTGTAGGACTGCATAATTCCTTGAGCTTCGGACGTTGGAAATTGTGACAATTGAGCTGATAGGGGGAAAGTAGGTAAAGTGTAGTATGTAGTACATATTTTACAATGTGCTAAATACTTTACTGCGCTTTGCGTTAGCTATATCGCTATATCACAGATGGCTATGGGACACTGATTGTGAGTGTGTGTGGTTGTTGTTTTTGTTGGTGGTGGTGGTGGTGGTGGTAGTGGTAGGGTGGTGGTGGTATCATGATTCGGATAGAAGGGGCAATATAATGGCGGATGAATGGAGATGGCTCATGTTTCATGATGATTATATCTGTTTTCTCTTGTGTTGAAAGGGTTTACGATCGGATATTTGAAGGAAAAAAAAACTAGAGAGAATATATCCATGCCCATCTACTCACATATAGAGATATATATCGGAGTATATTATATTGGCAACTCCTTCCCGTCGTTCCGTTGTCGTACGGTCGTACTTTAAAATACATTAGGCAAGGAATGTTGAATTCAAAATTCAACACAAACACTTCCCCATGGAATGGAAATGAGAAGATGCATCTATCCACGAATCCATACCTACCTACCTTTTAACTTTCTATATACTCCAACAACAAGCAAGTTCACCGGCTTAAAACTCTATTTACATTTTTACTATATGGCGGCCATAGAGGACTGTGTTGTGTACACACATCATACTCACCTATACCTGAGGCAGAGGGAGTATAGCTCCTGTATAGCTACTATATAGACAGCTCCATGCTTCAGGTATATAGATTTTCCTCTATTTCCACTCTGCACTGTGAAACTGTCTCTGAAACACTTGTCTTAATAGAATTAGAATACAGAACATTTCACTACAGACTTGAGGCATGGCCCTAAGTACCACTAACATTACCATAGTACTCGTCTCAGAGACCTCATTTCAATTTCCCATCCTGGTCCTGGGTACGTCGTACCTATACGTAGTAGGCACTATACGTTCTGATCTGACCTTACCTTCCTTCAGTATACAACGTCTATGCTCACTATAGGGCTCGTATACGGCGACAGCCAAATATGTTGATTTTGCTTTTACTCTCATCAGTATTATATGAGGGCGACGCTAGGTGTGTGTTGCTGTGGGTGAGTCTCATGTATGAGTGCGTTGAAGAAGTTGACAATCTGGTGAGAGTCTCTGTCTCTGTCTCTGTTCTGTATAGTAGGGAAAAAAACGACTTTTTTCTTTGACTCGGGCTCCTCTCTATTATCTTTTATGGTGGGATGTCGGATTTCCCTTTGGACGTATTAAAAAAACTAGGTGAATTTATTTAAATCTATCAAGATACCTGCCTATGCCAGAGCGACGTGACGACGTGAGTAGTGAGGATGTACGGGCCCTGCATATAGTATAGGCAAGAGCCAAGTACATACGTTAGGTACATAATAATATACAGTTCTCAATTTTCATGGAAGTCAATGAGCTTGAAAAAGGAGTCTCAACATTTTTTAGATTTCTTGTGTATGTGAGTGTATAGCTTACATGTCCAATTTATATGTAGTAATCGGGAAGAAATTCTATGTATGTATTCTGTGTGTGGCTTCTAATTTAGTTCTCTATGAGTGAATAGGAGATTATGGAGATGTCAACTTTTGAACCTTCTTTCCTTCCTTTGAATTTCCTTCTCTCTCTCTCTCACACACACAGTCACTGCCACTATATGCCACAGTGACTAGTGAGACAAGCACATCTAAGGTCCATTCAGCTCCATTCCATAGTGGGTATGTATTCTGTATTATGTATTCCCGATTTTTTTTTCTGTTTGGTTACGGTTACGGCTACGCTAGGTTACGGCTACGGCTACGGCTACACGGTTTTTGGGTTTGAATTCCAGTTTCCATTGTGGCATATGTGTTGGTTCGTGTTGAGAGGAGATAGCGAGGAGCTGAATTAGGGAAACTGAAAAACGTTGACGTTCACAGTCTGAGATTGTGAGAGGGGTAGCAGAGCCCGAGACACACGAGGGTCGTACATATTACTGAAAGATGAGTCACTATTCAAATTCACCATCCATCCAGCCAGATTCTAAAGTTCTTCCAACATTCAACTCCACTTTTTGTACTTGGCAGCATTAAGCGAGAGTCTCCTCGTTTTCAAAGTGGGAAAGACGGATTGTGTTGGTTCGTAGAGTGTATAGGTGTGGTATATGGGAGAATTGCCTATAGGAGGAAAATGTATCAATATCTAATATAGTCAATATAAAGACTTTTTTTCTATTTTTTTTTCATTTTTCAACTACAACTTATACATATATATACAATTAACATGCCTTAATGAGTCCGAATTATAATTTACAAAAGTCAGAGTCAAAAATTGAGTCTTTCATAAGGGGAGTCCATACTGCCTGTGTGTATATTGTAAAAAATACTGATCTGATATTCAAAGTTTCAAAGGGGATATAAGTATAGTACATATATACCTATAGTATTGCTTTTAGACTCGTAGATGATTTTTCGATTTTTCCTTTGGTTCTATATCTACATGGTTATATACATATCTGTAATCAGGATTTTTATGGGGTTCATACGATTAGTGGCTCGTTCGTGTGTGTGTGTATGTGTGTGTGTGGGAGCTGGGAACTCTGAAGCTATAGCTGTGGTGGTTATTATTATGAGGAGCAGTCACATAATTGAATCTCATTAGACCACCGTGGTGGAGGATGGATGGAGGATCACGTAATGCTGTATATCTATAGAGAAATTCAAGGGTAGACACATACCTATAAAATGTAGTCGCGGAAGATACAGTGTGTTAGTGTTAGTTGTGTGTCTTTTGAGGAAGAATTTTGTCAAGATTGAACATGTCTACTTTTGCACTCTACCCTATATATATACCTAGTACATACACTCTGTCATCTGGATCTGGATTCTGGCTCTGTACATATACAGATCTTGGCCGAGTACCTCCAACATCTACTTCTATACTTCCCCCGAGTTTGAGGTTCATCTTTTATGTGTTCTTTCCTTAGATTTATGCTCAAGTCAGCTGTTGTCGTCGGTCGTCGGCCGTCGTTCTCCTCCTTGGTTTTGGTTTCGGTTTTGGTTTCGGTTTTGGTCTCAGTTGAGCCTTTCCCTTTGACTTGACTTGAGTTGTTGTGAAGAGAGAAAACCTCAAAGAAAAATCTTTGAGAACATTTCCAAGAGCATGTAGTATTTATTATTCTGTTTCCATTCACTATTCACTCTTCCCTCTCCCTTTTTGAGAGAGAGTCTGGGGGTTTGCTTCTTTTGAGGAATGAAAACGACATGAAATAGCGGCAGACGTACATAGCATAGTTAATTATTTCCTAATCACATCACATTATTATTACTATTTCCAAATAATTATTTTCCCTCTTGTAATTTTTGAGTTCCTATGCATAAAAAATTCTTTAATTTTTTTTTGTGTAACAATATTTTATATACTTAATATTTTTTATTTATATAAAAGTATATATTTTTTTAACAATTAATCACTACTATGTAGTATCGATATCGATCCCACCGAACATAATAACCATTAATTAGAGAAAGAAAAAAAACTGCCAAAAGTTGTCAATATCAAAAACTTCAAATTTCGACATTTCCATTTCGACTTCGACCGGTCTATCGCTCTGACTCTCTCTCGCTCGGTGTAAATTCACCCAGTCATATTGCACACCATTCCAAAGGGAATTACTAGCAGAATTTAACTAAATAATTTGGAAAAAGTGCACAGTACACGGAATTCACAGGTTAGGTTTTTGAAACAATTCCAAAAAATTCTTTTTTTTGCTGCCTCTCGAAAACCCTAAAAGGGAAAATTCATAATGCAAATAGACAAATAGGAAGAAGAGGAGGGCTAAACTATAGGTGGTACTCATCTATGTATGTGCATACGTATATAATAAATAAATAGTGTTGCCGATGTGTGATTATCAATCACACCTGCCTACGTAAGCATGTACACTATATCAATATCAAATATCAAATCAATATTAAAATGCAAATGGATGCTTTCAAAGCTCTTTAGAGCTATGTATAAGATAGATACGTAGGTGGAGAGCATATACTTAAATGTATAGGCGTGAGAAAAATGTGATTGATTCGTGCAGTAGTAAGTAGTGTTCGATTTGGCCTTCATCTTTGAATTCATATAGGTACTTTCCCATTTCTTTCTACTCCTTCGTGTCTTCTTATTCTTATTGCTAGTTTTTTTTCCCCTTCCGCTACGTACCTACCGACGTACTTACCTACCTACCGTATTTCCTGTAATAGTAGACAGGCCAGTAAGAGTTCACGGGCATTTAATAGTGGACGGGTCTGGGAGGTCGGGTCTATTTAACACACTATTATGTGGCAGTAGAGGAGCCTGTAATAGTAGACGGGCCTGTAAATGTAGAAGTTTGAATAGTAGACGGGCCCACTATTACAGGAAATACGGTACTTCTTTCCGACTCCGACTGCAGCCTATCTCTCTCAGTCAGTCTCCCAATAGAAATCCAGTATAAAAAAGAATACACACTAACAAATAAATCAATGAAGAAGTTTTTGGAGAGTGGGATATTTATAGGATTTGGATTATTACTTTATAGACATTTTTGAAGAGTGAGTTCAAAAGTTTGGTGCCCTTGATGGCGTGGTGTATTTTTATTTTCCTGATATTTCATGAATTAATTTTAATTTCAATTACGATTCTATCAAGAAAGTTTTTCTGTAGGTAGTTAGTTGGGTTTTTGGATTTGGAGAATCACGGGATATTGAATGAATGACAATGAAAGGAAATGGGAAATCAAAATTGCATAACTATGAAAAAATATATATATATTTGAAGGACTTTTACTTTTATACAGTTTTTGCTTATCAAAGAATTGAAATATCAGTATGTATCTTTTTTGAGTAATGTAGTAGGATATACAGTATTCACTAAGAATAAGTAGCATAATATGGTTAATTAAATTTAATATGAAATAATATATTGTTACTTATATTTGGCAATAGTTGATCTCATACAGGATCTCTCCGCTCTTCCATGTAGTTACCTTAATTTTGCCCATGCACAACATATATATATATATATAGGGAACTTTACAGAATACTTTTGCAACTAATATTATGTACTTAAAAAACTCTTTTAGCTAGCTATATACTTATCTATCTAATCAAAACTAATTCTAAGAATATAATTAAAGCGAGGCAGACAATCTCATATTATGTTTGCGTTTATTTTTGGTTCTATTTAAGAAGCAATTTCCAATTTAACTAACTATGTACTTTACTACTTTACTTGTTGATTGTGAAAATTTCGATATTTTTTATTGTTTTTTTACATGCAGATTTTTTTCAAGTAATAATAATAATAATAATAATTTATTCATTCAGTCGATTTGACCGCAATCCCTTAAAACATTATTATTTTTTTCAAGTAGGAATGAGAATAGGAATAGGTACCTGGCCCATTTTTTTCTATTAAATAAGCTTCATCTACAATTTTAGAATTCTGACTGGAAATGGATTTTGTATTGGAATAAACAGAGCAGCGACAGTGAAAGTGAGAGAGAGAGAGAGACAGAAAGAAAGGAAAAGAAAGTATAGGAAGATTAACATTAAACATTACCGAGTATAGGTAGCCGCTCGGCTCGGCGGTCCCCACAGACGGAGACTGGAGACAGATATGAGGACATAGTAAACAAAGACTGAGCTCACTAGTCAGAGTCTACAGTCTAGAGTTGCACAGTCTATGGTCTATGGCGATGGCCACATATTAGAGATCGAGATTGTTTGTTTGTTTGGTTGTCGTCTCTTTGGCCCTGATCCTGCAGGATCACTATATGCTCGGGTTCGGGTGTGTTAAGTGAGAAAAAGGAAGAGTTTTCTTCTCTGTCTTTTGAGTGCAAAAAGTATTTGGATTGGGGAAGAGATTGCGTGTAGGTACATAATATATAGGGTATGGTTGACCAAGGGAAAGGATAATGGCTATATGGCTATATGGTTGTGGCTATAGTCTGGCTGGCTGGGTGGATGGATGGGATCGGAGATTAAAGGGATGTTATTTTGTCAAGTATATTTATTTTGAGTTTGAGGAAGAGAGAAGAGGACGTCGTGGGGATTTGATCCTCAAGTATTAATTTCAGACAAGGGAGCAATCATTTAATTGAGATGCGGAGACTCTCATAGTCACGAGTTGTAAATCCAAACGGCTCCCTTTTTCTCTTCACTTCCACCACTTTCCTACCAAGTACTCTGCTGTACAAGTACCTACCTTCGTAAGGCAACAAAGGCAGCAGCCGCAAAACTATGTACCTACTCCAATACTCCACACTCTCAGTGCGAATCCGAATAGATCATAACCCCGAATGAGATCTCTGTGCAGACTCTACAGATCATGTAGACACACATTATTTGGGAGCATCTATCTCTCTATTATGTATCTCTGTAGGACGACAAAGAGTGTGTGTTCGGCTTCGGTTTCGGCTTCGGTTTCGGCTTCGGTTTCGGCTTCGGTTTCGGCTACGGCTTCGGCAGTGGAGCGGAGTGTCAGCTCAGTCGTTCCTGAGTGCAGTTCAGTTCAGGTTCAGAGTGGAGCGAGGAAAAGAGACGGAGGAATGATGATGGCATAATTACAGATGTGTGTGCGCTCGCTTAAACCATAGAACAATTCAGCGAGAGACAGAGAGAGAGATGAGATGGTTAGATGGGAGTTAGTGCGGAGGACGGAGGACGAGTGCGAGTGGAGATTTAGACAGATGCGATATGAGGGGACGAATGACGCTGATTGTGAATGCTAAAGTACGACAAAGTGATCATCAACTAACTATTTGGCGTAATCTTTTTTTAAAGAGTTTTTTTTTCTCGTGTGTATGTTTCTGTACTACTACTACTACTGCTACTACTACTTTGGGACTGGGACTGGGACTGGGGTGATGACAAGAAAACTAATCTGTGTCCACATCCCCAAACCGAACCAAAGCTAAACTAACAGGAAAGTCAACGCCAACGCCGTAGTGATGTTGGCGTTGGGATTCCCATTATATTGGCAGTGTAAAAAAGAACAGATTTATTCGGGACTCTGTGTGTGTGTAAGGGTGTAAGTACTCTAGCTTTGAATAAGTCAACAAAGCCCCTGGCTTTAGATTCATAATGTATGAAGATGCGAATTATAAATGAACTTGCTCTCTCTCTCTCTCCATATATCCCTCTCTGTCTCCCTATGTGCATCTTCCGTATGGGGATCAGCATGGACGTAGACGTAGTCTGTCATGTCTCTTATCCATGCAATCCCTCGTCCTGCTCCTGCTCCTCCTGGTCCTATGTGCAATCTAGAACTGTAATTGGACTGGAATCTAAATTGCCTATATCACTATGTCTACTCACGGTCTGCATTAAATACCAATACAAATTTCCCAGTCAAATCACCATTGGAATAAAATCACGGGTCCATCCCCGCATTAACTCCAAATTTAACTACATACATAGCTTTTGTCCATATATACTGTACACACTCATGCATTTTCAAAGAATCTCACATCCTACGACTGCAAAAGTTAGAGAAATGGAAGCCCAAAAACCTGAGGCCCAAAGTCTCATAACGGAAGTGAAGGATAAATACAAACAAACAAGAAATTCTCGTGATTAACACACAAAAATAGTAGAAACAAAGTCTCTGAGTCTCGTCCTGTGGTCTCCTGGTCCTGATTTTTGTACTCCTCAATTTTGATTTAGGATTTAGAATTGGCAATTAGAATTTGTACAATTGGAACATTCCATCTTCAAAAATCGATTGCTTACGCGTCAAACAGAAAAGAATGAGAAAATATTCTATATTTTTCCATACTTGAATAAAAATCCATGGAATACACTGCTTACGATTAGCATAGCATTTTGTTGGAAGAAGATTAAGATTATTGCATAATTGGGCAGCACTGATAAATTAGAGTACAATTTAAAAGTACTGCATTCTCCAGATTAAATTACATTATTCACTTGGATCTCGAAACTCCGTTGTGTAGGTAGGATGCCACAAGGTTTGGTTTACAAATTCACTGTGAGCCATCCGGATCCCATGAGGCTGTGAGGCTGTGAATTGAGCAGTATAATAATAGTGTAAGTATTAATTTCACATTTTTTGACATCAACTAATGATTTAATTGGAAACAACATCACATTACATGGAGTATAAACAGAGGACAGACGCGGGGATAATAAAAATGTGAGGACGCTTCTACATAGAGCATAGTAGTACGTATGTTCAGCCTGAGTCTCTCAAAGTCTGCGACTAGTGAGTCCTGATGAGTATATAAATAGTTTATTTTAGTTGGAATTTATTTTTCTGGAATATCTTTGTGTGTGTGTGTGTGTTGTACATACTCTGAATACTCAGAGCCGATTATGCATTTACATGACTCCCTTGGTATGCCGTATGTAGACACAACCTATGTACATGTACAGATGGGCTATTATTCCCTTTCATTCCGTCGTTTTGTTCACTGAGGATAAATTTGAATTTTTTGCATAATTTTGAATACTTTTGCGTGTAGTAGAATGTGAATGTTTTTCGCGTTGGGAGTTGGAGTTTCTCCTGTTTCTGCTCTTGGAATATTATGATGGAGCTGTAGAGACTTTGCAAAATCTAAATAGAAAAATACTAAATAACGACATGGTACACACAATGTGGATTATTATTAGTGGTACTACTGTCACAGGATTCTGTTATTGATTGTTATCCCTTCATCCCTAATCCCTCTCCTATTTTTAGTCCATAGTCGTCTATCTCCCTACATTCATGCATATACCTACAAGCCTATATACCCATAGCTCCCTAATCCCTGTATCTGGTGTTACACCGTAGTGCATGAGCATGTAATTACAATTACAACTAAAGCATTCGTTCCATGCTATGAGGATGTGGGAATAATATGAAAAGGAGAGACGCCCTTCGTAGCGTAGCGTCATATATTTTATGTTGTGTAATTATTTTGATTATATTTTGATTACTTTTTTTTTCATCGCATTTTGCATATTCGTACTTAAGCTACATATACCTTCATATGTACTGTGAGAGTATGACATCCGTATCCGTACCGTAGTACAGTATATAGTGAAAGAAAGGGGAAAGGACGACAAAAAAAATAGCAAGTATTTTTCTTTTTCTTTTTTTGACTTGCTTGTTTTTGATTTTATTTCACATTTGAATTCCCATTAATTTTTTTCCGTTACACATAATACTACTAATAATAATGTAATGTGTGTATTATGTGGCTTCATGGTGGAGGTAGAGGCTGAATTGAAGGAGTGTGGGGAGAGTACAAATATGAAAATAAAAATAAAAAACAAGAAACGGGACAAATGTTTCAAATGTTTTCCATACTCTCTTGTTGGCTTCTAGTCAAGTGAGGCTGGGAGCGTTGAGAGTTTTGAAACTGCTGAATGCTCTGTGACTCCGACTGTTGAACGTGAAGGCGTTGTTTTTTTGCTTTATAAAATCTGTGTGAGATTCGCACTGGCGTCGGCTTTGGCAGTCGCATCACAGCCTCATGACATGGCATGACATATTGTAGTGTGATGACGATAACGATAACGATGATGATCAGGGTCCCATGCGAATGCTTCATGATCCCCTTCATTTTTATACAGTACCGAGATGGAGAGGGAGAGAGAGAGAGAGAGAAGCCCGGGAGTGTAATTAATTACCCACATACTACACAGACTATACAGAGAGCAAAGGATGAGGATGGTAGGACAGAGAGCAGGACAGACAGGACAGACTGTGAGTAATATCAAATATTTAAAATCCACAATCCACAATGTATCTCTGTAATTCAGGATTTGGATCATTTTCGAGAGAGAACAGTTCCTTCTTTTTATTTTTTATTATATAATATCTTTCAAAAATATAAAAATATCACGGGAGAAAGAAAGGGGGGCAGCAGCTTACAGGGGGAAAATAACGCAAGGGAAATTAAGGGAGTGAGTGCCGGTGTCGGCAGGGAAACGTGTAGAAAATACATACGTCAACGTCAAGTACCTATAATTACATTCACACATATTCCAATGTATAATTGTTATAGCCAGAAATCTATATGACCTATAGCCTATGAGTATGTAAAACTGACAACGTACAGATATTCTCATGATAATATATTAGAAGTACTTGATCCGTTACTACCATGAAAAACATACCTCATCCATTTCTCATAAATGACCCACAACCCTATGTGTCTCGAATCTATGTAGTAAAAGTCCGGAGGTTCTACGTACCTATACCTAAGTACTACATACTTCCCAGTACGTACTACGTACGTACGTACCTACGTAGGTGTGGGTAGTCCCTGTAGTCCTGTGTAATTACAATCTGTGCGTAGGTTAACCTACATTATGATTACACATTATAATATACTAGGTATGTGCAGAGGCAGGAGGAGCAGTGTGTAAAAGTAGTCGAAAGTATGATAAAAAAAATTATGTATCAAGTTATGAATCAGTTCCTAGCAGCTGCACTTCTTCGTCTTCAACTAATGGATTTTTTTCAGCTGATGATGCTATTATTGCGTAATAATTATTTCGGATTTATATGCCGATTCAGGACGGGAATACGGGCATACGGGAACGGTAACTGTAACGGTAACGGTAACGGTGACGGTGACGGTGACGGAGACGCTGACGGTAAGGGGGACTGTAATAACACACATGGTATGGATTGGTCTACCTATAAAGATCTCCGCTCGTCTTTAACATATATATATCACTCATCAATTTTTTTTTTATTTTCATTATAAATTTAAAATATTTTGACTAACCTACATTCTATATACATTACTATAGGTGCCTACCTACGCTATTGCTGGTGGTAAGTATTATATCCACGTCTCTGAGTTATGGCTTCTCATAATTCCAAATCCGAATTTCCGTATAGAATCATATTAATAATATTATCATGATATTAAAAAACTATTGCTCTAAGGTACATCTTCCCTCTCTCTCTCTACTTTCTACTGACAGATTGTGTGAGAGGAGGGAGAAGAACCTATTGTGTAGTTTTACCAAAAAACAAAAGTAGGTACCTACGTAGGTAAGAAGTATTAGATGAGTAAATTACTCATTAGTAGACATTATAGACATAGAAGTAGAGGTACAAAATATATACAAAATATTTAATTGAAATTTTAAAAAAATTATTTCCTATCACGTTCGCTTTTTGTTGGTTACGTAACGTAATGTAATGTAGGTAGGTAGGTTACTTTTAGTAGGCTGGTTTGAGCAGCATTTTGTTCATTAAAACAAGAAAAATCCTATAGACATATTTATTTTGATGGTACTTAAAAAAAGTAAAAGTACTGACGGAGTAGTAGACTATTATAAAAATCAAAAGCCTGCTATATGTGTGTGTGTGTACGTCTATGGTTCTGGTACTGGTTGAGTGTGCGTGTGTGTGTGTGTGTACGTCTATATACATATGTATACACAAGTATTACTGTATATTGTACATATTGTAATATTGAATAAAATATTCCTATATTATATAGACTATATATATTATGATGATTCATACTGACTCACACTATAGAATTTTAGACTACTAATTTGAACTCTTATGTAATCTTGTAGTCCTCTCTCTCTATAGCTACATGGTTGTTCATGGATCTGATGCTGTACTGTATGTGTCTGTATTAAAAATTTACAAAAACTTTAAAAAATATTTACATTATATTATATACAGTATATAAATATATATATATTTAATTATTATACAGAGATATCCTCACACACAAAAAAAAAGTAGTGTTATAGGTAGTTTATAGGTATTCGTATATAATATGGTTGCGGTATGAGTATAAATTTTTAGACATTTTAGATTTTTTAGACACTAGTGAGGAGAGGGGTATTAGGGGAGAAAAAAACCTCATTTGTAAGAGGAGAGTTGATGGATATCATTATTGTAATAATAATTTTAATAATATTAAACATTATATAATTCATTAATAATTGTATTGATATATATTGGAATGCATATATACCTGCGTCAATAGGTATATACTTATATAGTTGTACTCGTAATAAGTAATATATCAAGTAAAGAAAAAATATTAGTAGTTGAGAGAAATTGTCATAAAAATTGAAATACTTTGAATTGAGTACTATATACACATGATATATACATTAAATAATAATTATTCTATATATCAAACTGTTTAATATTTGTAATTGTAAGTTACATATTTAAATGTGCGTATTATTACTTACTACTATAAAAAAATATACTACTACTTACGTAAGTATATATAAAATAGTTAAACAAAAAGTTGGATTTGGATTTGGAAAATTTGGAATTTTAAAAGTAATATATTAATTACTGTAGGAAATATTAGTGCGTAATGTTTTTTTGACTTGTATACACAATATATTGATTATTTATTGAGTCTATCATATTTACTGTTATATACTATTTATAGATATGGACATATAGCTCAGGCTATATAAACGTGCATATTGCATACGATATTAATATGATTTATATAGATTTTAACTATTGAGTATTGAGTAGACTCTATATATCCGTAGTAGTGTATACTAAATACATAATTAATTAATAATTACTATACTAATTGAATTACTACTCGTTCTACTCGACTAGGATTACAATTATATAGTAATATAGTATAGTAATAATAATGATGATGATATATACTATTATTATTATTGTTATTATTATATATCAACTGACTACTAAGTTGATCCAGGTTCTTCCCACACAAAAAAAATAAAACAAAGTGAAAACGTTCTTGAGACGACAACGTAAGTTCAGAAAAGGACGTGAATATGGAAAAAAAAATTTAAGAGAAAAAGGATGATGACATAATAAAAATAATATTATTATGATGCTGATGATGATGATATTGCGATGCAATCTACACAAAAAAAAAATTATAGAGGAAAAAAAGTTACGTACGTAAAAAAAAGCTATAAGAAAGTTTTAAAAAAATACACAAAAAAAAAATTATAATAGTATATTATAATCCCACCCACACCGTGGCTATTCAGAGTGTGATTGATGAACATTTGTAATAACGTAATAATTATAATCTAAACATACCATATACATATATATATATATATCTACCTATACCTTACATAATATATTCCAAAAAAAAATAAACTTTGTCGTTTAGAGTACTACTACTACTACTACTTCCATCATACATACATACATGCATGAGAGTAATACTATTCGTAATAATAATTAAAATATTAATGTAAATTTACTTCCTTTCATACTGAAATATCTTAAATGATAAAAATCGTAAATCAATTAAAAATAGATGGTAAAAAATGAGCCCGTACAATACACACACTACTACTACTACAGATACAGATACGACAGTGGACAGAGCATTAGAGTCTCAGAGCTACATTTATAAAAGCAGCTTTACCTACCTACTACTTACATAGACTTGAGATTTCCAGGACGCGGTCACGGTTCACGGTAGAAGATGTGATGCATGTGTGTATGTATGAGTGGATATAGGTATATATATATGTATATGTAATACAATGTCAAGTGTCTCAAGTGTCGCCTTACATAATCAGACGAGATGATAATGGGGGAGAAAGGATGAGGAAAGAAAGCATAGGCTGACAATAATCAATGGACAGAGGAAAAGTACAGATCACAATATCAAAAAAATAAATAAATAATAATAATACAATTACACAAATGTAGAAGTTAGGGGTCCTATTCAATTTGTTATCATTTCTAATTAACTTACCTATGCAGTACATATATTATGTAGTATATAGTGACGTCCAAGTCAGCGGGGAAGCTGTTATGTGGTATGTAATGTAAGAGAGAGAGAGTCGCCGCTATCAGTCTCCCGTCTCCATAGTTACATTATACAGTTAGCACTTTTTGATTTTTTTGGTTCTTTTTTTTTGTGTGTGGTTTTTTTCGTTACTTGGTTTTTGTTTGGTTGCGTATATTTGACATAAAGTTCTCGGTTCTTGGAAAAGATGGATAGAAATGTAGATTGGAGTGAGTCTCATCTCACGACTCATTGAGATTTGGTTTCCATTTCACTCATTCAATCTTGTGTGTGTGTCTCCACTTAATTGTCTTTCCCTTCTCATCTTTTCCCAATCAGCCCACATTTCATTGTTTGTTTGTTTGGGCGCGGGGAGAAAGGAAAGGGATTGACTGGCATTGGCACTGGCACTGGCACTGGCACAAGTGATTATGCTGAATTCCAGTTTGGCTTCCCGTACTCGGTTTCCGCATTTCTATATACGCAGCCTGTATAATAATATGGCTCGCCGGCTTTGGATTTTAGAACCAGAACCAGAAGTTGGGTAGACATAATATTGTGAGTCTGGGTCTCTGCCTGTGGGCGTCATTTCTCCTACGCGGTAGAAACAGGCTATGTAATATGTATATATCTGACTAATTTTGAAAATAATCCGGAATTTCAATTACCACAATGAAAATATGACTGTTTTTGAAAGGGTAAAGTTCAATATGTAGATACGTACCTAGATGTATTGATTTTTTTATGGATTAAAAATTGGTATTTAAAGTATGAAGTAAAATATTTATGGTTTTTCTGAAGGTACAAAACATGTAATAATTATTAGGATTTTTGAGGGTCTACAAAAAATTATTTAAGTTTTATATAAATTGTCTAGAAAATGACAATTAGATTTTTTATCTGACACTGTGGTAAAACAGAAAACAATTTGATATTTAAATTTTTAAAAAACCACGAAAATCTTACAATTTTATGGTTTGTTTTCCCTCTTCAACAGTGAAGTCTAAAGTACACGTGGTTTATTGCTACAGAGTTGTGGAAATAGGAATGAGCAGTATATAAGATGCAAAATTTGACTATGCAGACTGCGTCTAGATTCAATACGCTACATTTTGTGCAATGTTACTATTAGACTCTTGAAACAGTCAAACGGGGTGAAAGTGGGAAAGTAAAATTGAAAGAGGGGTATATGGGATCGGTGGGGGCGTTGGGCGGAGGGAATTGCGTTGTCGAAAATAATAAAGAGAAGTTCAATTTGATTAATTAGCAAATGTGGAGTACTCCATAGGACAGACAGGGAGACCCAGTGCCCACTACTAACTACATGTATACTGATACTATGCCTCGGATCCGTGAGCAGTCTTCTCCCTGTCATTTCCCTTGTCGCTCTCCTCGTGTTGTTCTTGATTATTTGTGTCGAGTCATTGAGATTTGAGCCCTTCTCCTTTCATTATTGAAACTATTGATTTTGACTTGGATTTGACTCTCAACTCAACTCAAGAACAAGAACAACAGCTCAAGAAGATCTCTGCCCATAGATACGCGGGAGGAGAGAGGAGATGATGGGGAGGAAGTCTCCGTCCGTCTCTCTCTCTCTCTCTCGCTGTCTTTATCTCTGTCACTCTGTCATCTCGGTCTCGACTCGAGGCTTATTATTAGCATTCACATTTGAACAGTGACAGTGACAGTGTCAATGAGACCTGAATTCAAGTTCCACTTGAGACGCATGGAGCTCATCCCGATCCTGGTGCCGGTGCCGGTGCCGGTTCTGGTGCCGAACCCGGCGTCGGTATCGGTCCTGGTCCTGGTCCCGGTCCCGGTCGCTGTACCGGATGCCGCTACCAATACAAATACCTCCCACAGAAATTCCTCCACTCTGACTGCTAGTCAAGTGAGTCTGAGTGAAAATCCAAGTTAGGAGAAAAAGAAAAGGGCGGAAGTTGCACGGCTCCATGCCTTCCAGCCATTCTGCCTCTTCTGCCATGAGACAATCCCACACATTCTTGGGAATGTTAGGACGTCGGATTCGGATTCGGATCGGACGGAGAGCGGAGAACGGAGAGAGAGAGAGAGAGAGAATTTGTGTGGGGATAGTCCGGAATGAGAATGTCAATATTTGTCCCTAGAACAAAAAGAATACACGAGGCTCCTCTGATTATTACGAGCATTATTAATAATACTCGACTCCGACTCGGAAACTTGCAAAGGAAATGAGGAGAAAGTAGAAAGAAAGCCCGCTGTGTGAAACAATGAGGCGACATTTTATTGACATGTTTATGCTAAGGATTTGAGACTGTCACATCTCTGAGCGTTTCAACTCATATTCTACGTGATATCATATCGCTCTGGGTAGGCTACAGATATGCATTAGGGGTACCCACCTGGGTAGACTGTATGCATGCATATCTGGAGAATCTAGAAGATATATACCTACACCTACAAAGCATAATATACAGGCGACTACGGCTACGATCTTACGGGACGATTAGCCGCATCTAACATTCGTATAAATACTTTATATACTTTTCTCAACTACAAAACGAAAACGACAACTCTCAAATACCCAACTGCACTGCACTGCATGGACGACTGTATATAGACAGCATAGACAGCGAACATGGCCCTTTACACTTGTTTTGGGGCTCTTTTGTCTCTACTACTGAGGGGCACATGGGGAAAAGGAGAGGAGCGAGGCGAGGGGAGAGGAGAGGAGAGGGAGCATTGTTATTAATAGAAATGTGTCCGATTTTGATTTGGACAAGACAGGGGGAGGTTCCTATATCTATCTTCCTATCTATCTATGTAGGTAGGTCGGACCGTGTCGGTGTTCAGTAGTCGGTTTTAACTCAACTTCCGAATCCCAATTCAATTTGCAACCCATATACTGCCTACAGAATCTGCTACTATTGGTATTCCACATTGCAATAGCACAAAGAGATCTAAGTAGCTACTCTGGCCCTCCAATGTATATGGGTCGTGAGTTTCCATTAGACATATTATTGTGGCTCCATTTCTATATTTCTATGTGCAGTTTTGAATGTAGTCCATAGCCGGGTCGGGCCGGACGGCAACATACAAGTACGTAAGTAGGTACATACGCATAGTTTAGATTGTTGTGTAGTAAAATGCTAGCGCTAAAAGGATTACCATTATGATAGTACTAATCGACTAATAGTAGTCAAGACACGTAGGGCTGGAAATTTAGAAAAACAAAAATGTGAGAGGAGGTTTTCGTGCGGCCGTATAGAAAGTAGAAAGAAATACAGAGTCAGACGACGGAGGTAGTTAAATGTTAAATTAAATATCAGGACGATAATGATAATGAGAGCGATAAGAAAAATGAAAACGACGAGTCTTATCTCTCTCTCTCTCTCTCTCTCTCCCTCTGTCGCTTCACATCTCAGCATCTACGAGAAGCATAAAAGATATTAAAGATGAACAAGATAGCATCTGTAATGTTGTAGGCTCTACTCTCTGCCGCGAAAAAAATAGAAAAAAAAAGAATTGAGAGTCTCCTTCGCTTTTTCCCACTGTCGCTCTCTCGCTCGAAAAGAATAGAAGAAGAAAAAAAAGGGGGATGGGAATGGTGATGGTTGTATATTTTCATCTTCCACGCTCCATTCCACTCCGTTTTACTCCAAATGAATGAATAATTAAATATCATGGTCATAATACTAATTATTGATTAGGAAATTCCAGATTTTTTCCAGTGGCTCGGCTTCGGCTTGTGAGTTAATATGGAAGAACCATAAGAAATTTGAAAATCTATAAACTTTTACACAGAGAGACCCAAAAACCGTTTCGTAGAAAACTTGAAATCGAATCACAAACAAACAAAAACCGACCTGCACACAGTGCACACAAATTAATTAACTGCACGCCGACACTATGCTGTATGTATGTGTATAGCTATATCATTATATAATTTACGTTTTTCAAATGGACCAACTCATTTCCAGGGTTGAATTTTTGATGAATGAAAATGAGGGGGAAGATGAAATAAGTGGATTTGAATAATAATTTCTTTTTAAAAAATTTATTGAGGCTTTAAGTGTGGAAATAGGTTTATAACGCAGCCAGGGGTGATAGCATATTATAGTGACTGGATTTATGTATTTATTTATTTATGTGTCTTCGCGCGCGGGGTTAGATAATCCAGATCTCCAGCTCCAGAATCAAGATAAAATTAATTATACATCCTCAAAAGTAGCTATTTAGGAGTTTACTTACAAATTTTAGGATGGGGCTGTCGTCATATAGTGCTTAATCACTATTATTTAATACGAAATCCCCCATGAACGAGAGAGGCTCGTTTCATCGTTGTTGTTTTGTTGTTATGAGTCAGTGAAATGTGGAGGAAATATACAAAGAAATGACATCGCATATAATAAGTAATATATATTACAAAATAAAATTTCTAGAATTCTACATATAAAATATTTAAAAAGGTATATATACTTAGTTATATAGTTAATTAATCAATTAAGGTTATAAAAATGTTTTTAGAACAGTAATACTTTCCATGCAACGAAAACATCGAATTAGATTCCTGTGAAACAAGATATAAAGCTATATACATTATTTAACATTTTTAAATACACACTTTTGCAAACATAAATACAATTAGCTAGTTAGGTCGTGTGGTAAAGATTCATTAAAGAATTCATTCAATAATAATAGTTAATAATATAATTATATTCATATTCTATAGAGTTATATAGGTAAACGTATTTGGGTATTGAGAGTATGTGAGACGTACGTTTAAAAAAAACAAAGCAGATGAAACAGTTATAGACTTTTGGACGCTAGCTGACCTTAGGTCAGGCGTCAGGTGCAATCATAATCATGAGCGTAGTATTATATTAAAATATATTATTAATTAATTAATTACTTACAGTAATTCCAGGATGTTAATCTCTCACTCTGTCTATATATCTATCTCTCTATGTGTATTCTTAAAAAATTATGATATATATTCCTGTTATAAAATTTCCAACATTACGAGAGAGAGAGAGAGAAAATAGTATTACTAATAAATCCAATCAAATAATCGTAATAATAATAATTATTGTTGAGGAAATCGATACAGTATTGAGGAGGCGTATAGACTTTAGACGTGAATTCTATAACTAATCGAAAATAAAAATAGGTCATCAACAACAACATAACTAAAAGTATATAACAATAAGTGACATTTTTTGGTTTCTCTTGATATGTTCACTAGGTGCCAAAAAAACAAAGAAAAAAAATACTAAGGTTCATGAGGATGTTCAAAAAATATATAGGACTGAGAAAGAGAGAGAGAGAAATAGGAAAACATTCTTCATCCACCTTCCTTATTCATTATATAGTCAAATATATGTGTGTAGTTTGGTATATAGAGTCATTTTCATTTTTTCAAAAGGAATAATAAACACACAGATTTTTTCTACAATATACATATATATACCACTGTGTTATTATGCGTGTACATGACGTATAACTAAAAATAATAATTAATTCTCTATACCCTGGATATATTTACATAACTATTTAAGTCTATGTGTGGCAGATTTGCTAATTAATCATGAAAGGAGACATATGTAGGTACTTTAACTAGAGAGCGAGATGGATGATATCAAAAAAAAAGGAGAAGTAACTAACTTACATAGGTAGGTTACTCACTTAGGGAAATACAAAGAGACGGAAGACAGGTGCGCGACTTCGACTTGAGGCGACAGACAAACAAAGAGACATGCAATTTTTTTAAAATGTAATTGAAGCACTAATCACTTTGAAGGGTTCATATATATGTAATATATGCTCATCTCCCTGATGCATGACGATTTGATTTCCATCATCTATCTCGTCGGCTACTCGGCTACTCGCGGCTTCCGCTTTTTGGCGTCACTATATAGACAATTACTTTGTACACTTTTCGTATTTTTTTTCTTCTTCTTTACAGCCAGAATTTTTACATTACGAATTACCCAGTATAGTGTGACAAACATTACACAAATATTATGACAAGTGTCGTCAGTCAGTTCTCTGTTTTCTTTCTTAAGCCTCCATTTTTTGCAAATATTGCAATTTAAAAAAAATATTATGTGTTATGTTATGTGGCCACATGAAAAGGACAATTTACAATTTACAATTTCAAAAACAAAAAAAAATCATTATTATTATTAGTATACTTATTCATATTATATACAATATATATATAACAGAATTACCGTTTACATTTTCCAATTCAAAAAATATAGTAATAGTATAATATGGAACAGAATAATAAAAAAATATAATCAAATCGAATAATGAATGAAAAAAAGTACCAATTATATTATTACGAACCAAAAAAAATGACGTTTCTCAAATTTTCAAAAATTTAAAGAAAAAAGTGCAGAGAGAAAGGAAAAATTTGAATATAGTCCTAAAATATAAGAATCATTAGACGGAGGAAAATGTAAGGATTTTTTCTGAATTATTAATATATTAATATTAATAATATTTATTAAGTTTTGAGTTTTAAGTTTTGATTGAAGAGGAGGAGGAGGAGGAGAGCAGCGAAAGATGAAAAAAATAATAATGATATAAAAAAGAATTTTAACAAAATGCAAAAAATTATATTTGTATCTCTTGCTGATTTCCTAGGATGATGCTACATATTAAAATGATCCTCTTCATATAATATTTATTAATACGTAATTATACTATATATACGTAATAAATATATAAAATAAAATTATTATTATTATGATATATAAAAACAAATATTAATACGATATTGAGTATTGAAAAACAAACCATTTTATGAATATTTTTAATTTTTAATTTCTTCAAATTCCGAATCCGTATTTCAGTAATTCATTTCTGATATTTCTAATATAACGAGACGACAGAGAAAAACAACTCGATATATGACCCACATAATGAAACACACTGCTACACGTGATAGCTATGTACATATACGTGTAGGTAATTATACTAATAATATTGTCATCTGATTTCTTCCACTCTTATCCTTGACTTTTTGAGGCCTGACCTTTCTGTATTTCTTCAAATGGAGTTATAAGGAGGCCTTTTTAACCAGGCTAATCATCCTCAACACACACCTCCAAGAACAAGAAAAAAACTAAACATTTGTATAGGTATATATGCCCATAAAACACAACAGACAAAAAAATATTATAGTATTGGTGAAGGACAGGGGCTAAAAATCAATCTTAAAAAAAAATGCATTAAAAAATGAATTTAAAAAGTGCGTTAAAAAAATGCATTAAAAAATGAATTAAAAAAATAGCTATAGATATGCAGCGATTAGACTAAAATATAGACACACTTTAGATATCTATATTAGGCTATAATAAAGTGTGAAAGAAATAGTTACGAGAGAGAATGGGGGGGAGGGGCACTATAAAAAACTTAAACGAAAAAAAAAGATAAACTTTTGAGTAGGTAAGAGATACTATATACTTTTACTAGTAATTCAATAAAAAAAAATAACAAAAGAAAGGAGAAAATATTGAGAAATCAAAAAAAAAATAGGAGTTTTAAGTCTAACAATATTTAGTTAAATGTAGATAAGCGTACAAGTAAGAGTTGAATTTGATTGAGTATATATAGTGTATTGTAAAGTAAAGTAAAAATGTACGTGGTATGGTAATGGTAATGGTAATTGGTAATGCTATATATATATCTATATTAATATACAAAGAAAAAAAAAACATTTTTAGAAGTTGAATTTAGAATTTGGAATTTTCCCCATCCTCGTCGTTCTTCATTGTCAATTGAAAAAAAAGGACAGTGAGGAGGCGATTCGGCGAGGGGGGGATAAAAATGTATGTATTGTGTACTGTACTGTAATCCGTAGTATTTTTGTAGCGTGTAGTTTTATTTATGAGTCTATTTTATATAATTCTTGTTCAATGTGTGCGTATATAAAAAAAAATTTATATATATATATTATATCTCTCTGTAGTCATCTGTATTTACATTGTACTTCTATGTGTGGACTGGATTGTACAGTGGATAGAGTAGTATAATGTACATGATGCAGCATATTACAGCAGCAGTAGTTTTTAAACTTTGTCACTCTCTAGAATTTTTAATTTCCTTTGAGTTTATTATTATGATAAATTTTTTTTGGACTTTTGAACTATATTCTCAGTTCCATATATTATTCCGTACATATTTTAGTATTATTAGTTATATGAGTTTTTGCAAGTAGGTTTTGGCTGGATTACATAATTACTTACTAATTACTAACCCCCACCCCCCTTCCAGTATTACTGTGTACTTTTTATTCACAATATCAGTATGTTCTTTTTTTAAATTTTTGTATCCTATCAGTTCATTTTTTTATGTAATTATTAATACACGCACTGGTTTATAACAAAGACATAAAAAAATACCTGTATAACAATAAACATGGAACGAAAAAATATATCTTCCTTCATCCATCCCTATATATACCTATACCTACCTCTTTCGTAGTACCTTAGCTTCTCGTGACGTAAAATACCAGCGTGTGTATAACAATTAAATATACGATATCATAAAAAAAGCAAGGAATTAAAAATCAAGTCAAGGTAAATACATCATGATAAAATACTAACACAGATATACATAAAACAATAGCAATACGATATGGGGAAAATACTGACTAGTGAGAGTTTTCCAATTTTTTGAATTTTACAATTTTTCTCTATATGTCTCTATTTACGATTACAATTAGTTCAATTTTTGGTCTCGTATGTGACGGCGTATGTTGAAATGTTGAGTCTTCGCAGTATGTATAGCAATCACTATATTATAGGTAGATAGATTTTTTGTACCAAAAAAATAGTAAAAAAATGACGTGAAAAAAAATTTAATAGGTATAGAATAGCATGTAAGTAGAGGCAGCTGGTGCGTTACCTGATACGGATAGTGATATAGTAAATAATAGTTAAAAATAATATAGACCGAGACTCGATATAAATGTCAGTTAAAATCATACAAACAAAAAACAGGAAGAAGAACAACAGAGTAGAAAAAAAATCAATATTAATAACACAATCCATCCAATACACTGATCATGTATGACGTATGATTTGTTCTATCATTCACTTAAGTAGCGATTATTTTGTGGGCGATAAAAGTCAAAATGTAAAAAATTTTAGTGCCTATATATAAAACAGTAACAGTATGATTTTTGAAACTCATTTTTGATGACTCAAAAGAAGGCAAATCTCAATTTTACACTATTATTGTTAGTAGATTTTTTAATCTAAAACTTACAAAAATTAAAAAATTATACAAAATATGCATATATTATTATGTAGGTAGCCAGCAGTCGCGACGGCGTTTACTTATTTCAAATAGATTTCAAAAGGGCTCATACTTACACTACTGGTAATAAAAATGAAATCGTGTATACATCGTTTGGAGATGTGAGATTTGTTGGATGTATGAAGAAGAGCTTGATCTGAAAATCAAAGCAATAATAGTATAATAATCACTTAAAGTATACATATTACACACATGATATTAACTCATTGCTCTTTTGTGCGGGGACATAACTTTAGTGTGAAGAGACACAAAAGCTTTTAAAATTCTATTTTATTGTCAATTGTGTCTGTGTATCAATCTCAATCAGTGTTTTTTTTCTCTCAAAAAATAATCAGTTCAAATACATATGGGTAGATACTTTTGTAGAAGACTTGCAGTGAAATTTATTTGAGGAAAACATTGAATATTTTGAGTAGTGGAGGAATAGAATTTAGTCGATTTGAAACCGCAACAGTGTTATTAGCTGTGACGGTGACGATTTCGGTAACACAATAGCGCAATATATAACGGCACACACACACACACAAGTTTAAAAAGAAAACAAAGGGGGAAAATTGAGCGAAAGCGTAAATAATACATATTACATACTTACGCGGATACCATGTTACTTATTAGGTAGGTACCTACATAGGATTTACCGGTACACGGACAGTATACAGGAAGGGACGGGACCGGGACGGGTTTACGCTGTACGTGTAGGATGTGTGTTGTGTTGCGTTGACTGTTCACCACCGTTGACGGTTTTTTTATATTATCTGTAGTAGGTATTTATGTAGATAATATTATAATAAATTAGAAGGAATTGGAATGGGTCCCAAAACTCCTTTGCTCTTAAATTTCCTTGACGCTGACCTCCGTTGTTTCTTCCACTTCGGCCCACTTGCTTCCCTTTTTATTACACAGTTTAACATATATTATAATGAAATACATGTAGTAAAATATACACAGACCTTTTGTTTTTATCATTTAAAATCCCACCCGCTGCCGTATGATACCCATTTTGTCTTTTTTGAATTGTCTCTCCAATTTTTGATTTCTTATCCGCCAAGACTACTTCTGCAATTGTCATTATAGTTTTATTTGCCACATTGTAACACAGTAGCGTAATTTGTAATTTTTTTTGCTATAGTATTTAATAATTATTGTGTTTAATCTAATTAAGTATCTGTAGTTTACCTTTGGATTTTGAATTCATGTTACATCAAACAAACAAAAAACCTAGCTTTTAAACCAAAGTAGATTGTAGAACAAACAAAGGAACAACCAAACAAACAAGTGAAAAACTTTGACCTTTACTAATCTGATTATGTCTGACTATTATTATTATTAATACACATTATATTCATTTACCTCTCTTAAACCTTTTGTGCAAGCCGTAATAACCGTAATTCGTAATTATACTAAACAAAAAAAAACAATACATATATTGAATTAATTTGAACACCTATTATTATTATTATTAATATATTTGTCTTGTACGTTGAATTTGGATTTGGTATGTAAAGTTATTATATTTAATTTTTTGGTGCGGGGTTTTTATTATTATTATGTATATATATAATTCTCTATATATACATATCCATTTATGAAGATGCACTCTATTAACTTGATATGGTAACTATTATTACTATTTTAGTTAGTTTTTTTTAATTTTTGTTCATGGCTCGTGTTTCCAGTTCCAGCAAAAACAAAATCAATTACTTTGATTTATTATTATAAGTAAGAAACTTTTTTTTAAGTAAAAGTAATCAATTTATATCTGTACTTGTAGTAGTAACCTATATACTTGGATTTGAATAATGGAATCACCTCATTTGAATTTGATGCATTAGTACTATATATTATACATTCTCCCTTTTAATTATTATTATTATTAGCTTTTTGTAGTTAATTTCTCAAAATGTAGTTGAGTTGATTATTGATGTGACTCCTGCTTTTGTAGATGTATTCATTATTATTAATTAATTAGTATCTTAACTTTGGAATGGGATAAAACAATAATACGTATAAATACGTGACATACTTGCGTGGGGAATCATTTTTTCATGCATGCGCATTTACTATATATATTTAATTAAAATTAATTATAGTACCTTTATATTTAGCTTAAATTACTATACTCAGACAAAAAAAGCAAGCCAATTATTATTTGTTTTTTACATTCTTACTACATCAGTAGTATGAATATGTTTTTACTCAGAATAATAGGCGACGACGAGAAGGAGACAAAAATGATTGTACTTGAGCTACTTCATTTTAGTAATGAACTATATTCCATAACAATTTCTTTCAAAACTTCTAAAATTGATTCAGTCAAGAGACTAACACAATCAGATTATCAAAATCAAAAAAAGGGAGAAAAATGCATATTAAAATGTAATTTTCTACGGCTGCATTCTTAAGGCGCCATCTAAACGGATTACTTCACCATTTAGATACGGATTTGCAATTATGGCTTCCACAAGCATTGCATATTGTTCCGGATTTCCTAGCTGATTTGGACACGGAACGGTTTTACCCAGGAAACTACGAACTTTTTCGGGTAGAGCTTGAACTAGTGGCGTGTCAAATAATCCTGTACACACACAAAAAACGGAGAATTACATAGATATTTTGACTGAAACGAAACTATAACTTATACTATTCAATTAAATCCCTTGAAATAGTTGTATAGAACAATCAGGCTCGAACGCACAAATAACTACGTTATGTGTAGGTAGGTATTTTATGTCGCGTATCTACAGAAAAATGATTATGACAGCCTTACTACAGAAATAAAATATGAGAACATTATATAGTCAATATATAGGAATATTACATGATACTAGATTTATACGTAATCAGATTTAAATTTTTTACCGGGTGCTATTGTCACTACACGAATGCCTTGCGAAGCCAAATCTCGAGCCATCGGTAATGTCATTGACACAATTGCCCCTTTACTCGCGGCATACGCAACTTGACCCACTTGCCCATCATACGCAGCAATACTAGCTGTGTTAATTACAACTCCACGGAGACCATCTGCTGTCGGCTCATTCTGACCCATCAAACCTACAGCAAGTCTGGCCACATTAAAAGTTCCACCGGCATTTACCTGTACAAAACAAAATTATGGAACTATTTTAATTCAAATTTTTATAATCATGCCATATCATTTTGACAGATGCAGCTCACTAACGGTAAGTTCTATTTTTACATGCTATAAAGGTAGAACACGAAAGCTCGTCGTAAAATTTAGAATTATTTAATGACTCGATTACTTGGACTCACACTGAGAACTTTATTGAAGTCTTCCTGTTTGTGGGCAAGACCTTTGTTGAAATTGAAGGTTTTGAAAGCAACAGCGATTCCAGCACAGCTAACAGCCACATCCAATCGTCCAAATGTTTCCTTTGTCAGCGTCAATGCCTTCAGCACGTCATCTTCGACAGTTACCTAAGTACAACAAATTCAATTTCGATTAACACACTTATTAATACATTATTATGTACTCCCTAATTCATGTTATTAGATCCTCTAGAAATATAATGCAACACAATACTTGTTCAAAATATACATAAATACGTTTATGAAAACTTACTATTAGGTACAAATAGCTACCAAACATTTAAACCGTTTTTGAGGCATTGCCCCTTTTAATTAGTAACATATCTTTCCTTTTAATTCGAATCAAGCCCATTGAAGTAAATAAGGATAACTAAATTTTTGGAAGATTGCATTCGAATCGTCCACAAATAGTCTTACATTCCACGCACCGCATGAAAATCAAATTTTTTACGTATGCCCATTGTCCATGAAAGAATAGCTCATGCCCGTAAACGACTACAATATTTAAAATTTAACATTTCTACATTTTTAAAATTTTATTATCACCAGTAATATATATATATATTGTTTAATGATGCACGTTGCACACGGATACACGGTTGGAGTTACAATATTAAAAATGATAGACTTGTGGTAGTACCAAGCTCAAAGTTAAAATAGACACCTGATATATCAGAAAACCAAACAAAATTATAGAGAGCATACAAACAGGCCACGTTTTGTAACTGCTTCCAAAGTTAAAATTGGATCGAATTAGAAATTACAATATTTGATCATGTTGTCACTTATAGAGAAACCAAATAAAATGATATGCTTTTTTTAAAATTAAAACATAATTGTTATATATAATTGTATAATAGCTACTTGCATCAGTGTGTTCTCATTTTAGATCTGAAAAAACTACTACTAAACTGTTTCCTGCATCCATATAGATAAGACGCAATTCAAGTCATACATGATATGGTAATGTATGAAATACGCAATCACATAAACAAAGAGCACTATTCAAAAAACAAATACCTGCATAAACTTAACGAAACTACATATACATAACAATGTAATATTAAAATAACAAATATTATATTATGGCATTAGTAATACTGACAATTTGTGTTTAAATAAATAATTTAACAGGGAAGCAAAGCAACATTATTTAATTTCACTAAAATTATTCTTCTGTCAATAATTCATTATGAAAACATCTTCAATATAGAAGTGATGCTGGAGCAAGTGAATGCTTGACAGTTCCTTGCAGGTTGAGCTGCACGAACGATTTTCTGTTTGAAATCATAGCCGACTGGAATCTCGTTCAAGAATCTGTGTAACATTAAGAATTTCATTTTAAAAATACAGTATTTAAAAAAAAATACAATTTAACAAAAGAGCAGGTGAACAGTAAAAAAATTATACAACGGAAATATAATGAGAATGAAAAAAAAATTTGAGGACTCACCTGTAAATCCATTTGTCCATTTTAATTCCTTTAGAAGCTCTTAAAATCTCACAGGATATGCGTTGAATGCATTTGTCAGACTCAATTCCTCTCATCGTTTCTGCTGAGGCTGATAATTTATTGTAGAGCTCTGACTTGAGATCTTTCCCAGTCACTAAAACACCATTATTTACACCAGGCAGTGTGCCAAGGGGGAGGTACAAGGCAGGCATTGGTACGAAAAGAAATACTAGAAAAATAGCAATGATCGGAAGTAGGAGCACAGCAGCTATGGTCACTATAGCTACAAGACTGAGTCCAAAATCTCGAGCCTCACTTTTGTCCACCAAATAAGGTGGAGTGACAGGTACTTCGTCTACATTTGTTGTTTTTGTTGGACTTGCACTTGCTTCCTGTCCGGAATTCAGAGTTGGCACTGAAACAGAACTTGGCTGTATTTCTTCGATAGGGCCACCGGCTCCCTCCGTCACAGAACTCACCACCAAAGGACACAGAAATACATGGGAGAGGAGAAGAAGAAGAGGAGCACCACAACCAATTAATGCCGGTCGTTTCATTTTTGAATTCGAAAACGTTTTTTTTGTTGTTCAAAATTTTTCAAAAATTTCAATGTGTGTGGAGTTTGAATTTTCTTTTTATTAATCTTGTTCGTGGAGAGCTTCAGTATCCTTGAATCTGTCCCCACTGTGATTCGTAATTAAATGTGAGATGCTCATTTTGAGTTCAGACCTTTTATTCGTTAATTTTTGACTTACTTTCCAGGAGACGCTCGATAAGTAAGACAGAGGAGACATTGCTTTCTTGAGAGCATCACCATCTAATTCTAAATCTGTTGACCACTTGAGACTAAAACTAAAAACCACTTGAAAGTAATTGCAGTCCTGTCCCTGTACGTAGCCATCCATTAGCAGCACCCACAAACACATGTAAACACACACACACATATACCCTGAGATCACAAAGTAAACGTACACACCATTCAGAGTGACTCCACGAAAGCAATAGGAAGATCATCAGTACGCATATGATTAGCAAAATCAATATACTGAGTAAACACATACTAAAGTTCAAATTTCAATTACAGTTCCACGCTGTACATGAAACCGATGCTACTCACAGGATAATTGACTCTTGCTTTAGCCATGTAATTTGCATAATGGACACAATTACACTATAAATTCCTTAAATTCAATTTACATACAAGTACCTACTTAACAAGCATTTTGCCAACTCAAAACATTTCTTCGTCCCCTTACTCGCACATACATAAGTGCAGAGGACTCAGAGGAGTACAATATAACTCGAGATGACAGTATATATGCGCTTTTGCCAGGGTGAAATTCCGGAAGTTGTTGACATGTTAAAAGCAGTCCTGAATCCGGCATGAACTGATGCCTCATTTTTTGAACGTCTGCCTGTATATCCCTACCTAAAGCACAGCTTCTGTATTGAATATTAATGATATCATTAAGCCGTCACTCTCGACTTGCAAATTAGCCTTAGTCTATTATTCCCCTCTGTACATACACCACTTACACGTAAAGTACATTAATCCTAATTATTATTACATGGCCGAAGCCAAGCGAATGCCCACCGACACTGCTCCACTGGGAGGGAGGACTAGGTCAAAGACAAAGGTTTATAACTATTCACTAAAAGAACATACCTCAGTACGTATAGTATGGTACTTTGTGACTGTAGTCTTGTAGTAGCAGTAATCAAACAATGTAAGTATGTACCTATATAAACAATGTTAAATTGGCGTTCGGTAAACCAATGCGTAAGGATCCGCATTCCTTCCTTGAATTCAAATTTGGTACAGTAACTATTTACCTACTCCTTTGTAACTACCAATTAAATAGTCTACAAAAAAACTTCAGTGCCGCTGAATAAGTTTTCTAGATTGATCATGCTCCATAGTTTAGAAGCACTATAAAAACTATTGGTAATTTCATAGTCAAAAAGATTAGGTACAACAGGGACAGGAACCAGGAACAGAGCATAATATATATTTTATGGAGTTCCTGAATTTGTGTTTTGCACTGAATTTAAGTAGTAAACTTCGTGTTTATTTTTTGTATTTAGGTTATTTTGAACGAATTTGTCGTGTTTTGTATTATAGAAAACGAAATGATGTATGAAAAAAGAATTATTGTCAAAATATTTACATTCTTGTATTACATTTTACAATACAGTTGGATGCTTCATGACCTTTGCCGGAAATCCTTTATTTTCACCAAACAAAATAAAGGGTAAGGGTGCTATGATAAAACGTTTTCCTGAATAAAATTTCCAGAGAAAAGCAACCTTTTCAAACACATGCCAGAGAAAATTGCGTGCGCTAAACCGACTTTGGCCCAGTTATTCATTAACAAAACCTATAGTTATCTAGTAACAAAAAATTTAAAAAACTTTTCGCACATGATAGGGGTCTGCTTTTAATTGTATCATACAAGCGGGGGACTACTGTACCTACATAATAATATCAAGTGAAAAAGAGCCCTTCCAATATTTTCTTGTCGCATATAAGCGAAGTATTATATATACGAAAAAACGAACAAACGTAACGGGCGAAAGGGAATGCTTCTTTTTACACTTGCAAGGGAATATATCAGCTCGTTGACAACAAAATATAATGAAAAAGTATAGTAAAAACTAACGATAAGACTATTTCATCATTCATTAAAATAAACTTGGCACTAAGTTATTCTTCAACGAGGATGTTTCAAAAAGGGCTCATCGTTAAAGGACGCAGGGTTTTCCCAAATTTTACAAAAACTGACCTTTTTGTGTTCGGATCGAGGCCTCTAACGTAATATGAATATTTAGAAAAATGTTGATGAAAACTACAATTTTATTTGAATTTAAATAAGCAAGTATCCTCATAAATATTTTTTTTATGTTGACTGTACTACCATGTTTCATGATAAATAAGTGGCTATAAGAAAAGTCTTGATATAGAGTTTTGCCCGCACTATTCTTCCCAGTCAACTCATGGTTATGATGACAAGACATTTTTAAAGCAGAACATCATGGTTACTGAACAGTACAAAAGAAACAAGGATAGGTAGTCAGATTTCAATATTTTTGTAATAGTAGTATTCTCTGAATTTACAACGTTTCTGAAGATGCTGAGCTCCTATACTGCATTCGTGGTACTAACAAAAACGCACATTCAACTGTATGCTCGGCGGTACATGAGCTGCTTTAATTGTACCACCGAACTGAACTAACTGTCCAACAGCTGTATGATTACCTAGATTTAAATTAAATAAATGAATTTCGCAAGACAATGGAACATGTATATGGAGTACTTTCTCCTTGGTAAGCACAACTGCGTATCGGTGTAAATAAAGTTTATTACAGTCTCTCACCTAGGACCTAGGACTGACTAATATTTTTAAAAAACAGTCTACAAGTTTTAGAATAAACTCATTTATATTCGTTCAAAATGGTGGTGGGTGATATGGAAAGTCTGTTGCTATGCAGTTGTATTTCGCTTATTTTTAGTATTGTAGTTAGGCAAGAAAATATCAACCAGTAGTTTCGTATTGCATTGCAGTTAGCAAAATAAACATAGCAAATGTTTTGATATTTCAATTATCCCTGCGTCTTGCATTATAGTAATATAGCCACGAAAGATTTCATGTGCTGCTCGAGTCATTCTGCCGCCCAATGAAAATGCCAAAGCGTAAATAAGATTGTTACAAACTATTAAACCAACTCATTCAATAAAATGTAGTATATGAATTACAGTTATTAGCACTATAAAGAAGTTTTGACTATCATTAAAAGTCTGAGTAAATGTACTCACGTTAGTTGGAGCAAAGATAGCATTTGGTCCAAGTGTCTCAGCAAGCTTTGCCCCGTCAGAACTGGGAAGATCACAAATGACTACACGACCACCCTGATTAACAAATCTTTGAACGGTTGCCTTTCCCAGCCCAGACGCTCCACCTGTTACGAGGCCAACCAAACCCTAGAAAGTGATATCGGTAAATTAAAAAATATCTCAAAAAGAATGTACATTCCAAATATTCAACTGAGTGACCCTGTCACTCAGTTGTCAGTGACCGGTCGCCGGTGCCGGTAGATTCTTATGCTTTGTTCAGTCCTTTATTTTGAAGGATTCCCACATTCATAATTACGTCATAATATAATAAGGAGCAAATTTAATACGAGCAGAAGATAATTATTATATTACATAAAATGTAATACATTTTAAATGTATTATTATTATTAAATGTATGTGAGCCCTGAATAAATTGTCTTTCTTACCTTAAGCATTATGCCAAACGAATTAAACTTGACGAAATAAAAACACTCAAAAACAACTTCTAGAAGTTCTTCCTTTTGTTTAACTGCTCTCTCACGTTTCTCTTTCACTTCGAAATAACTAATAATTTAATATTAAACAGAGACGTAATTAAATTAAAATAAGATTAGAGAGCGATGCGTGACTTTGAACTCATATGAGGTACATTCGGTCACAAAAATTTAAAATAGACTACTTTAAGTAATTATGTTGAGCTTATATAATATTTATTATGATGAAGCATATTTATTCTCAGAAAAATTGCAATACAAAATTAAACATGCAGCTTTAAATTTACCCCGCTCTCAATTCAGTGGTCACATGAAGAAAAGGCATGAAAGAAACAAAATCTATTTTGGGGTTGTCCGATCATAACGTCATGGGTTGGAAGGTACCTACTAACGTTTTTAATGAATGTACGAGCAAAGAGGTGGGGGAGTTTAAAAATAACGGGCAAATGTAGGAAGTAATTACGAACGCAGCCGCTAAAGACTGGAACTGTAGAAAATCGCACTACTCGTGTGCATTTCAAATTCGAATCCTGATATCTACAAAAAGCATGCGGATAAATGCGGAAGGGAAGGGAAACCTTGTGTACATAATAAAATACTACGCTGCAAGGATACAAGCAGACGTAAAGATAGAAGTAGAAGTTGTAGTCTGTTGTAGTAACTATGTAGTCGTAGTCTCGTAGTAGTAGCAGTAGTAGACACGATAAATTCTAGAATTCTAGATTCCTGAATCCTGACATCCTGAGGTAAAAAAAAATCTATGGTTGTGTTTATTTACATCCATTCGACTAAAGCCCAAAGGCCTAAACCTTAAAACTACATGCTACACCACACTTTGCACTTACCGAGTTTTACTTTAAGAAGAAAGAAGGAAAGAACTACAAGAATTTTGATCCAGCTCCGATATTATGATCCTCCGATCGCCCGATTATTTCTTCGTCGATCTTCATCTCTACCTTTTTCCTTAATTCCTTCCTATTATCCTATTTCTGTCCTTACTATTTACTTTATACTATTGTCCTATTTTCATTTTTTCCCTACACTTTGTATGTAGCTCCGCGTAATTATTTTGTCGAGGCAAATAAATCACGAAAATAAATATAAATACAACAACTCACCCTCATTATTCCTCAATTCCTCAATCCTTTTCCTTTCGAATCTCATTTTTAACTTACTTATAACTACTGTGTGTAGCCTTGGCTTTTATCTTGGTATTTTCGAACGTATCAACGTTGCACTGTGCGTTTGGGAAAAAATAATAACAAATAATATAATGGAAACAGCTTTGTGAGACCACAGTCAACAGTCAGTTCACAGTTTATAACTTTTAGTTTTGTTCATACAAACTCTGAATTATAGAGTATAGCATACTACATACTAGGTACTTAAAATAAGTTACGATCACGATTCAAGTAGACATCACAAAAATATATTAATGTTTTAATTAGTTTCACTGTTAGCTTAGTTCATTTTTGTTTTATGCAACACTTGAAGTCTGCTACATCAATTTCTAGTCCTGTTTTGGGTAAGTCATTCTCTTTTTCTTCTTTTTTTCTTTAATCAGTTGCTGCCACTTTTGTATATCTTTGTGTGAGACCAAATTAAATTTCGAATCTCAACCACATACCACATCGTGTGTATTATGCTTAAAAGGGGAAAAGGTCCTAGATTTTGCTTTCTTTTGTCGAAATTTCCATGTTTCAAATTTCCAATAAATTAGCTAAAAATTTAAGCATAGCGTGATTGAAAATGGATTCAGATTCTGAATCCATTTTCAATCAGAAAGTATCTGAATTTCAGATACTTTCTGTTTTCGTTCCGTTGTCCGTCGCGTCGGTCTAACATATTATATGATACACGAAAGGCTGCTAGAGAGAGAGCTAATTTCACGGCTGAACATTTTTTAATTTATCATTTTTAGTTGTTTTAGAAGTCTCCGAAATCGAGGGGATCCGACTTTGGTCAAGGTGTATATCTACTTACAAAAACTGAAAACCCTAAACTACTATGGAGCAGCTGCAGCCGCTAAGTGAGTCCGAGGAATTGTGCTATCCAACTCCTAATAATGTGAACGTGAATCGTATACGCTATCCTGTAGAAGATTATTTTGAGCTTTTGAGTGGCGAAAAAGATCCAAGGTAGTGTAATCTATTTATAATTTTTAGGGGTAGGATTTACTTATATATTTCGTTTAGAAAGACAAAATTTTAATAACCGGTTTAATTCAGAGGGATTCCATTTAATCCGATAAATTAGGTACATCCTTGTCCTTCCTGCTGTGAATCCTCTTGGTGATCTCTACTTAAAAGAAGCAGTGAATGTGTGGAAGGAACTAATGCATTTTTATGTGGGTTTTCCGGACAATACAAGATTAGTCATTTGTACCCAAGACCAGATTCTTCAGTGAGTATAATTATTATCTGGTTTTCGTTGCTTAAAAAATAATCCTGGGGGAAAGTATCTCAAATGTTGCTTCTTACCAAGCACCAATTCTATGCTCTGTTTGGTATTAAAATTCAAGTTACATGTCCAGGCCGTTTGGGAATTACTCCCACAGCAAGGTCAATTTATTAATAAGTCTCAATCTTTTAATGTACGGAGTATAAATTGTGCTTGTTCAGCATTATAAACTTGTTTTCTGGTTATATCCTGCCGTGTGTTTTGACTAGGTTTTGGTAGATTATTGTATTCTTCTACATGAACACACACCAACTTCGAGAATTTTTAAAAATTGAAAGCCTATTCGAGAATTATAAAGGAATACACGTGAGTGTATTAAATGAATCGTTAGTGAGTGACGACATGACTTGCTGGTGATATTCCTTGTATATTTAATGCTGCTTTTTCGACACAGAAAATTCATGGATGATCGTAAACCAGAACAGGAAGTAATTTCGCTGGATTCTGCCACTTGTGACGAGAAAATTTCTGAAAGTAAACATAAGCCAACGAAAAGACCTAGTCTGCCGTTATATGTTTCCCCTGCCCTCCGTAATAGTCAAAAACCCGCAAAGTCACCTGCTGGCAAAGAGTCAAAAGAAAGTAAAGCTGAAGCAGTTAAAGCTGATCCTCCTGCCCCGCCTAAGCACATTGATATAGTACAACCTGAAGAGGACGAGTCATGGAAGCAGCTTACATCTTCTCAACTTGAAGAGGTTTGTTTTTAACCTGAAATATCAAACTCGTTATAGATTTAATTTCTATATCTGCATCTCCTTGTTACTACTGATTCAACAACTTGTAGCGCTGAATGTGATGGAACATATTACAGATTTATGACATGCTTGGAAACGTGGATCTCATAAAGCCGGAACAAGACGAATGTCCAATTGAGATGAAAGCAACTTTAAAAGAAGATGCACTAAGTCACATTGTAGAAGTTTATAATATGAATAAAGAAATCAAGACTAAGGACGTTATGTCCCTTTTCGATACATATAATGGCCTTAAAAATCATCTTAAATGGATTGATGATGAGCGCGCATTGCTTATTTTTTCTACTCCTGATATGGGTAAAAATATACGACATATAATTCCTAATCTAAACTTCATTCTGACACTCTGATGTTTCAGTCCCATATTAATGATTAACTCAATGTTTGCTGTATTCTCTCTCTCTCTCTCCTTTCAGCGAAAGAAGCTTTAAAAGTATCTCATCCTGTGATTCAAACTCGTCTTATAGAAGGTGGATCGCTGGAATCCAAGGCTAAAATTCTTATATGTTCAAGTTCTTCAAATTTGCTTCCGTGGAAGCCAAGACCAAAAACTGTGACAACACTCGCCCGACGCTTAATTTCCTCTCAGCTTGGACCAAAGTTCCAGAACGTTTCTCCTGAAGTTCTCAAGAAAGAGTCTAAGCTTATTAAAGAAGCAATGGGTATTTATTTACCATTCTCCTATTACTTTTCTACTTGATCTATATTTTTTTTAAATGTACTTTTACTGAAAGCTCAAAATTAGTTATTGAACAATAATTTTCTAAGGATTCGCTGGTGTAACGAATAAACGTTTTGTTTTCATTTATATAGCCGAGAAGGAAAAAGAACGGATGGCAAAGCGACTAAATGGAAATGAAAACGCAGCAAGACCTACCCCCACGCCTGCTTCATGAAAGAACGTCCAAAATGAGAATAAAATTAAACTTTAACAGCAACATCACCACACCTTTGTCAAGAGTTAGTTTTAAAACCGATGCATGTTATTTTAGTGTAAAAATTAAAAGTGCTTGATGCTCCATGAGCAAATAGTAAACACCGTTACAGTTTCAATTTCTCAATTAAGTCTACTAAACATTTCAATAAACTTTCAAAAAACCGGAGGATGAAACATATAACTGAAATAGGTAGTAGGTAGTTAATAGTTCAAACGAATTTGCTCAAAAACACTCAAAATCATCACTTGTTCGGTTATATGTATAGTTATTTTGTATTCCTTTGTGGTTCATCAGATTTTGCCTGAACTGCCTTTCAGCTTATAATTTACTTTACAACTTTTTAATTGCTACGGATGTATCACCTTTGTTTCTTGCTGTTTCTGACTACAAATTACAAATATATTGCTTGATATTCATGTGTTACCATTCTGCATTGTTTTTAATCCTCATTATTTAATTGAAACGAAGTACTTAAGCTTTAGAGATAACTCTTTATGTAATCATGTATACATAGTGATAATAGTGAATTATAATTATTAGAAGCAGTATTCTGAACAAGCGAAAAACTTTAAAACTCCTCGCCCTTATATACTTTAAGCAACTGACCTGTGATCTGAATTGGATGTAAAAAAACCTTAATGTTAAAATACTACAGTTTTTTGATGCAATAAAAATATTCTTGTAAAATCCTATAGCGATCAATTGTAAAAATTTGGGTATTAATTTATACATGGGTTTTTCTTATTCTAATTAGTTTTGATATGAAACGTATGAAAATGGGAAGTAATCATTTAAATCAGCAAACACGTGGCTTAAAAGCAATTTTATTTATCGTATAAGCTTTTGACTTCTGTACACAATGCAAGGGCCAACGAGAGTTGCCCGCTGGGAATACAAGTACAAAGCGTTCCCAACATTATTTATCCAAGTACGCGGCTTCTTGAACAAATCAAAATAGATATTATTCAAATTGCATTTTTTAAATATACATTATATAATTTCAAAGTTAATAAATAACTCCAACTCGAAACTAAACTTAGCTATATCTACGTACTTATATTGCTAGTAACTGTTATGTGCATGATTAACTTTGGAATTCAATTTTCAAATAAATCGGACAACAGAGGGTATATGTATAGGGTATCAAAATAATTGAATTCTTGATAGTGCTTTCTATAGGTAAGTAATTTAGTTAAATTAAATTACACCTCTCTGTCATGGCATTGCATTGTGTAATTACAACAATGTCATAATTCACCAACTTTTACTCCATACTGCATTCTACTCTCATATTGCTAATTACAAATAATGCAATAATTCATCATTACAGTTTTCAGAATTTCACTCCGTCAGTTTAAGTAACAGTTAATTGTTATAGGTTTTCGACATTCGTTTTTGGAAATGGATTAATTTTGAAAACAAATTTTAAAAGAGAATTTAGACAAAGTAAAGGATTGCTATAATGTACTTTTATTTGAATGAATAGAAAGTCGGGGCTATTTTTTTCTGTTTTCTGGTTCTTATTTTGTATATAGATGTTCCTTAAAACCTGAACGCAAATTAAGTCGTTCTCATTCTCGTTCACGATTAGGATTTAATTATCTCTTTTTTTTGCATTTTGTAGGCACTGTAAGCATACACTAATTATACCGACGCTCGTAATGTAACTTTAAAATTGGATTGTTATTTGGAGATATTTTTGATTCATTTTCCTTCAAGGCTTCCGTCTCAGGAAAAGTTGAAGGCTGAAGACACTATACATACTATGTATACTATATATTTTTCCATAACAATAACTAATTTCTACATAGATATAGTCAATATTTAAGACAAGCACACAGTGACTAAACCAAATATTATTAATTTATTACATAATTTGATTAATTATAATCACACGAGGAGAAAGAACGAATTTTCCTGATAATACACATATAAGTAGCAGAACGACGTTTATTTTAACCGGGTTTCAATTTTGCTATATACAACCTGCTAAAACCAATTTTGCGATATTTATTTTTTTTTTAAGATTGTATTTTGACGTTACATAATAGCTTGTTGTGCGGCAACCAATAAAAATATTCCTTACAATGAGCAAATGCGCGCTAGAAATAATAAATATAATTAGAATTGAAAATAATTATATTATTATGCATAATTGTACACATATTTGATAATTACAGAATCATTTTAGATCGCGATCGTATACATTTCCTTTCAGAAATAAATCCCCTCAGCGTATCTAAACATGAAAAACTATAGAAATAATATTAATTATTTCATGTCATAATAATATCAATTTGACATAGCTTACAATATAGTGGCATATAGGAAAACTAACGATATCAGTTTAAGTTTTTTTTTCACTAACATTATTTCCGCATACTAATAATTTTTGGTTGCTATACTCCCCTATCCTTCTTTAAAATACAAATAAGTCGTCCGTACTTAGGTGTTCAAAAAATGATTTTCTACTTACTTTTGTTTTAGAAATTATAGACGTGTGTAACATACATAAACACTATAAGCTGTAGCTTATTCTACGTAGTATAACAACTACACGCACCTACACCTGCAAATACAAACAATATGCATATTTGCTTTCAAGTATATAGATACTACACAGCATATAATTTAACTTATAATATTATTTATATATAGTGAATGCCAATATCAATGCATATTTTAATTACAGCATAAAAAATAGCAAGCAAACTTTCATATAATATTGACTACAATTCGCCTTGACTATAAAAACTTCTCGATTCCAATAAATTCCAGGTAAATATATTGTAGCATTAAAATTAATTATACACATAGTCACAAGCAAAAGATTGGAGTTACAAAAAAAAGGAATTCTCCGCTTCACTCAAGATATAAAACTTTAAAACTTCTATGCATACAATTCATAGACTAATACTACACAATCGATTCGAATTAAAAAAAATGTCGAATAAAAAGAAATAAAATACCCTTGTCTTTTTTTCTACTTTTCCAGGAATGGTGTTTCACTTACAACACAACTATGCAAACAGCCATCTCTGCATATTTCTTGAATTAAATTAGTTGCATTTTATTTTGTTCAATCATTAGTATTCAATGCCATTGTCTTATTGTTATAGTTAATTATTTTTAATTGCTCTATCAAAAGAGATGAATAATTTGAAGTGAAAGGTGAGTTAACTTTTTCTTAAAACTACTACTTATAAGTAATTCCGTCTACTGCACTACTTATGTATATTTTTTACTACATATTTACTTAACAGACACAATTCCCGTTAGACTTTAGGCAAAACCCGTAAAAGCAAATGTTTTTGCGCAGAAGTACATTTTTTTGTACACATGAAATATTATTATGATTTGTGCCCGGGAATAATATAATTTTTGCAGGTTCTCAATTTTTTTTAAATAGTGATTGGTTTATCTTTGGGGTAACTATTACTGATCTACTTACACATACTTAGGCAAAGTATTGCTATAAACCACAGGTTAAATATTTAATAATTCACAATGCATAACTTTAAAAATATGAACGTTTTTGAGCGAATGCTTCAATTACTTTACAACTTCACAAAAATTCAGAGAAAAACTAAGACACTTGAATGCATCTGAGATTGTGGCGTATAATTATTATTATGAAGCACTATACTTACATAATATGATCAAAAAGTCTGTTTCACGCTTAAGGTTAGATCACCTCAGTATGCTGGAATTACTTACAAGAGGCAAACTATTTAATCCCATGAGTGGGATATATGAATAATATATTAATATTGTGTACGTCACCGTAATTTTATATAATCAATAATATATTATGATACCTTAAATATCTTAATCGTTTCCAATGAAAGTTTCATTAATATTCACAATAAGAGCTGACTACTCATCCAAAAAAAAATGTGTGCTTGTATTCGTAATTCGTAATGCATACTACAATAGTATATTTTGAAAAACAAGACTTTTTTTAACTTTCTTTTACCATGGATATATGATTGGCTTATTCAAACTGTACTGAAATGACTTAATCATATTAATATATTTTGTTTTTTTATCTATACAAATCTATCATATACTTTTACTTAAGTATATATCATCTATTTTCTATAATATCACATTCGCACTGAACTGAAGAACATTACTCCAGAATGTGATTTTTGGAATACAGAGTATAACACAATAATTATTGTTGTATGGTACCTACATTTTTTTCATAATAAATGACGATTTGATTAATTTGTGTTTGTGACCAACCAAAAAAAAATGACTCAAAGAAAAGTTTAATGCAAATATTTTATGTCTTTGCTCAGAGTTTGGATTACCGGCCTGCTAAGCTGCACTTGATGAAGGAGTTTGAATTCGATATCTCTGTCGACTTGGAATTCGAAAGGTTATAATTTTCTATCACTTCTTCTTCTTTTTGTCTCATTACAAATTTGTCTGTTCGCCAATTAATTAGCTAACTAATTAAGTCAAGTGAACGTTTATAGAGCTGCATAAACTAATGTATAATAGGAATAATTATTTCAACTTGAAGGTCGTAGCAGAGTCGAAGACCAGGGAGAACTATATAAGTAACTACAGATATTATATTATTGTACTAAAAACTTTACTCAATTATTGCGTCCAAAAGCAGCAATAATGCAGAGAGGCATCAAAATATATATATATTTATTTATAATTATATACTCTTAGGTATTTTTAACGTATGTACATGCATTGAAATACATTCTACCTACATATTATAGTAGATAATATGTAATTAAAACTAATGTATATCTGTTCAAGACTAAAAGGAGGATCAAAATTGCATCAAATTTTGCAAGTTGCACACAGACGATGTACACAAATGATACGCTGGTCTAAAACTAGTGTCATATCATATTCATGATTACAGCAACTATAATGATTAATTACGATTAATACAATCATTTTATGTGCAGGCGGATATCCCAGAAATAAAGAGTCCGCTTCCTTGTAAGCGCTAAAATAAATTTGCAATTATTACAGAGCTTTGGTAACGTCTGATCGGAACTTATGAGGCATTATCACTGTCTCGTATGATTTTGCTGGAGGAGCTTTTCCTTTGGCCACATTCTCAATGTAATCCTCCAACTCCTTTATTCTCCGGTCACGAACTGCCACTTGAAGCTGGAGCCTTTCCACCTCAAACGATTTCCTCATGTATGCCCGACGATACTGTAATTTTTGCATGTAAACATAAACAAAATTAAGTTGTGCATCCAACACAAATTACAACACATTTGCTAACAATAAGAATGCGGAACTGACATACAAAATAATGTGAGTTCAAAATATTTGAATTAAGCCCTTCGATCATTTTAAATACTACTTTGACTTACATCATCGAATGAGCTCAATTCCACGACCTCATGCTCCTTATCCTTTTCTGATTTTGAGTCCGATTTTTGTGAGGATGAAATTGCAGTTGCTAAATTCGGAGCCGAGCCTGTATTTTGTAATTGGGAAACAATTGCTGCCACCTTCTTTTGCTGCACAGCTTGATTCATCCGTGTTTTCTCCCATTTCTCTTTTGTATCCTTGTCTTTCTCTCGCGCCTACACACCAAAATCGATCATCATGTAAAATCCGACCACAAAGTTTTTTTAACAAAGTTTTTAACCTTGACACGACAGCGCAGGAAATGAATTTATTACAAGTACCCACCCCTTGATACTTTATTGTGTAACTATTTACAGGTTCTAATTCACACCGTACCGTAATAAAAAACTACTTTTTGAGCGATTTTGTTTTTTTAATTTCAGTATCTCAAAGCACAGGGTATCTATTACTCTACTCTACAGAAATATACGTGACGGTATAATACATTTTCAAGTAGAATAACGTTTAAATTAATGAAAACCGCAGCTACTATAATAGTGGGAGCAAAAGCTTTGACAAGGGGCGGAATGATGTCTATAGGAATATTTTTGGTGAAGTAGAAAGAAAAGAGCAGCAAGTTAGTAAGCTCAGTCTGAACATTTTTTGCACCATGGCCATGTCCTATAGTCCTAATTCCAAGATCAAAAAATTATTCATGTGTACAAAAGCGTCCAATGATACTCAATGAAGCGATACGAATAAAATACTCCGTGTTCAAAAAACATCGTCCCGAACGTTTGAAGCTTTAATTTAAATACAATATTTTAAGGTTGACAAGCGGGAAAAAATTGGGAAGAAACTATATAACTATATAGCACAGTACAGTCAGTGGCAGCTAAATTTAAGTAAATGTAGTAGCCCACTGAAAGCGTATCATTATCTATAAACGGCACAACCTTAAATCCAAATTGCAAAATAAAATGTCGGAAGCAATCTGTAACCTTTAGTTATGTAGTAAGGTAAGTCAATACTTCCTACTTCTCAGCCTTAATTTACATACTGCAGTGTGGCTAATTCGATTACAGCCACTTTCAAACTTTAGCCTTATAGCTGAACAATTAGCCACAGTCACAGGCTACTAATAAAAAGAAAAGGAGATGCGGAAGGGAAACTACAATGCTTTGCTTCTGCTACAGGAATATTATTAGCTATACACTACTTGTAGATAGTCTACCAAGGCAAGGGAAATGTGTGTTTGACGTTATGGGCAGCGGAGATTGAATGAAAGGTAATAATTCTGCGGAAGAATACCGTCACATATTTGTTTGCCTCTTGTTGAAGAGAATTAATGAGTTCCTGGATTTTAGAGGAAGCAGAACGGGAAGAAGAGGTAGGAGGGGGCGAGGGGTGTGCAACAGTCCCAATGCTTAGGTCAGTATGAACACCACTGTCGTAGCCGTCAAAAGCATCTTTGTCCATACAGTTTAAGTCAGGCTCAACATCGCAGTAGTCACAGTCATATCCGTAATTGTCGTAGCCATCATAATCAATTGAACTGGGTCCACTGTCACTTCCTTCCCCGTCCACAGCACCGTAGTCATCCTAAGCACAACACAATTAAGGAGCAACTCAGAAAATAAAAAAAACATAACAAGAAATAGAACAAAGCATGTAGCAACAGTTGAAAACAGTTACAATATTACAAATTAATACATGCATCCGGAAAATAGAGGACGATCAGCATGCGAAAGGAAATATTAAAATTCCCATGGATTTATATAGATTGGAAATTATGTTTAAAACACAAACTGGCGGACATTAGATAATGTTTCCAATAATAATTATTACACATGCGCCTTTTCGAGGAAAGCACGTAGGTAAATCTGAATGAGAAATTAGCTATTGCAATGCCTTTAGAATAGATAATGCATTAGTAAGTTTCAAGCCATGCTGACACGGCGCTTTCAAGCATTATAGGTATCAGCACAGAGTAAATTTGAAGAAAAAAAAATATTTCTTAACGAAATTCTGTTCAAAATTTGTCATCGCTCTGACCAACTTCGTCCAATATAAATATCACGTCATTTTTCCCGAATAATAAAATGTCAGTATCCGTTCTATTTGGTAAATCGGTAATTGGTATGCAAAAATTTGCGCATGGGGAATCATTTTTTCAAAAATATGAACTGTATTATGTATTTGTGTGAGATGAAATACTGATTGTATTATCCTCCCCACAACTCATCCTTTCTCAAATGCTGTAAAATGAGGAAGTTACAAAGATATGGGTCAGCCTTCACTCACCTCCATTGTTCTGTAGTCAGGAACGGTTTCATGAGAGAGAAAAGCAAATTTTTTCTCATTATTTCTGTCAAGAGTTCCACCACTGTACTCAATCGGCTTCGACAACACTGGTTTGTGGGTTTTGACAATGACGCCTGTGTGGATGACAGACAGACGCATATAAACATTTCATCGAAGATCATTATATTATTACATGACAAATATGTGCATACACTGCGTGTGTCTCATGAAATCTATTAACTACAGGTCGTACAAGTATACACACTGAATTTTCTATAATTACCCGTTTTTAAGGAAATCAAGACGGGTGGCTTGTTCATTCCATTGATCCATTCATGAGCGGACATGGCGGGAGTTGGGGCTGCAGTATCTGGGAAAATGTCGTCTTGGAACTGATCACTCTGCAAGTGTAGGAGAGAAAAATAAACAAATGATTTAGTCGTCTAAATGTGTACAGCATCTCTATATAGACATTCAATTTATTTTCATAATAAACATATGAGATGAACAAGGAGCTTGTTTGGACTTTGGATACAAATTTAACTTACTTTTCTTGGTACAATCATAGAGATCGGCTCACACAGTCCTTTAATAGCATGAAGTTTGTAAAATCTAGCAACTTCGCACCGCAAAACTTCACATCCCCTCTTCGGCATCCAGCCAAGACCTCTCTAAAATAAGTACACACCAATATTATATCAGTATGTATACAGTGAGGGCGTCGACGTCAAGTCAAGTGAAGAATAATAATGGGAAGAAAATAATCAAATGGAAAATAAGTGTGGACGTGAGAGAGAATAGGACAGTCTGGATAAAGTCCCAGAGCCACTCTACTCAGCAGTGACGGGCTCACCTGCGGGAATCCGGACAGAAACTGGTTGAGGTAGTGAGCCCAGGGTTGTTGGTCAACAATTTCGTAATATCGTATGTTTCCATCTCCTTTCCCCGCCAGGTAAAGCACTCGAGTGTCGTGGTCATAAAATGGGAACAGAATGCCAGATGAGGAGTCAATCTCTACCAGCGTCAATGGCTTGCTCAAGTTTCTTTGGTCCCATACAGCAAATTGTCGATCGGAGTAACGTGAGAACCCTGTCGTAATAAGTCGTCCTGTATCTCCTAAGAACACAACTTTCGTTGCTTTTGTTCCGGAATGACAATGATTTTCCTACAAAAAATCACGACATCGTGTCATTATTAATTATTGACTGAGACCGAGACTGAGACTGAACCCCCTCTCCCCACTCTTCAAATATATACGAATAAACCACGTTCACAGCCTCAGACCAGAGCCAGAAGTGTATAAATAGAGAAAAACAGAAAAGTCACTTGTAAATATTTAAAAACAAAAGTTCAAAAAATTTATTCGGCACAGTGTTCACGTACATTGACAACTTTCCCTGAACGAGGATCGATTAATCTTAACTTCTTGTCTTTGCTTGTGGTTGCCAGTAGAGATCCATCTCGGTTAAAAGATATACTGTAAATTATGTCCGTGTGACAGTCGATCACATTCACAATTTCCGCTTTGTTCACGTGCCATATCACGACCTAAATACAACAACGACCACACAATGTAAAGCTACATTCTAGACGCATATTATCATCCAAAATTCATTTCCCAAACTTTTCTTCTTTCCAATTTAAATATACCTTTTTTTCATCATTTCCGTATCCATCCATTTTAAGTATTAATAACAAATATTTCATGCGTTTCCTTATCATATGCATATATAGATAATTACCGTTGACCATACTGATAGAAGAATAAAACCCGAAACCATAAAACAGACGTAAAGTTGAGTCTTTGTGGGATTTTGTATACCCCCAAGAACGTATATAAATGAAAGCTCAACTAACCATATAATCGAATCCAACGCTAGCAAGGATGTTTTCTGCAGTTGGATGCCACTCAATGAAGCCGACTCGACGTTTATGCCCCGTCAAGTCAACTAGCCATTCAGTCAGATTGCCCTGTAAGCCACCGTCCGGGATGTACCATACCTTGACAGTGGCATCTTCTGAACTAGATGCTATTATATTGTCATTGAAGGGGTTCCACTTGACGTCCAGAACTGGTCCCGCATGTCCCGTCACCTTCGATGCATTGTGGTACTCAATACGTCCAACCTAAACCCATCAACGCCCCTCGAATTAACATCTCTCTACTCAACAGATCAGTATCAGTGCCTCACTTATTAGCAGTACATATATGCTCCATCGATTCGGATGGGTTTTAAAATCTACGTAAACAGATTGAAGTCGTAAAGCATGTCATATGCTACATTCCCCGCATCTACCATACACTATAATGCACTGATATATATACACACGCTGACGTGTGAATATATTAGTGTATGTAGAACCGGGACAGTAATTTCGATTATTTATACTTTTGCCTCGACAAACATACTGTCGGAATTATTCACGTAGATAGTTTTACGTTTTTAAGTACATATATATCTGGTGGAGGAAACAAATAAGAAAAAACTAAGAGAGGCGCAGCGTGTACAATTATATAATGAGACGACTATCATGAATATATAGTCCTCGTGCTAGTCTCTTTTTCTTCGTTTTCTCATTTTCCGTTTAAATGTAATGTAGCCGTATCACGAACGAGAAACTGTCACAATGCAAAAATCAATTTTATTTTAATCTACTAAATTATAAATCATACTATTTTCTTTACCTTCTCCAATGGCAAGACAAGAAAGGATCCACCGCCAGCCACCTCGGTGACAATTGCCAAGAATTTAGGGTTACAGGAACAGAAGTTACAGTCGTGTGCATTTTTGGTGATTTTAATGTTATCGTAGCACAGTTCTTTCCGAGCTGGCTGACCGAAAACATGACGAAATTTTGATGTCCGTACTCCACGGAATCCCAACTATTTACAATTCAAAATCACATACACAAAGTCAAAAATCAAATCTTTCAATACTTCAAAAACTTATTTTTTAATAAAAATAGGCGAAAAAAATTCTTTCTAAAATGAATATGACTTTACAGTAAAGTAATTAACTTGGATTGGAATTAACAAAGTGTTAAATGTATATACATGTTGAGCAAAAATTATTACATGTAGTAATTACATTTTTATTTTATCATTTCCCAATACATTTTTTCAAATTCCAATACACATGTCAAAGTGAACAGATAGTCAATTCAGATTATAGACCGAGTTTTTAACGCAATGTATAACGTAATGCAATCAGTATTTTTTATCAATGTTTTCCTAAAATATGATTTCCCATTGTGCTCCGTGCCAACTGATTCTATCAGTGCTATGATATCGTAGTGGAAGTTGTACAAAATACTAATTAATGTACACAACAAATTGGAGACTGTAAACTCTACATACTACATCCCTATGTTGCATTATTTCCTTCCTGTGGGATTTCATAGAGAAAGACAATAAAATGGACTGATAAAAAAATTCATAAAACAGAAAGTGCTCCATACTCACTCAGTATACATACATAAAAGTAAAACAACTAAAAATAAACTTCAATCTCAAATAACTTCCGACATTCTTATACTCTAAAAAAAAATTACAAGTGTATATACCTACTCACAATATAAACTAATTTCCTGTACCATAAAACTAATAAGAACTTGGCCAGTTTATATTACAACGTCAAAAACAATCACGTTTTGAAATATTACATTGCACACTTTATACTACATTCAAAAAAACAAATAAAAGGTACCAAAAAAAAATAACTGTGTGCCCTATTAGCCAGGCAATCCCAGGGGTAGCACGCACGTTTTAACATTCACATTCCAATCCAAATTATATAAAGACACAATTACGAAATTCCGACTTTGAACGCAAATATTTTACAGACACAGTATATAGGAGGAACTCTATAATATAATCAACATATACATATTTGGGAAGTATACTGCTAACTGAATTCCTCAAGCATTAGCATTTGTAAACAAAACTAAAGCACGTACATAATTGCAAAGTAAACAATGCAAATAAAATGTAACATTATTATTCAAATATTTGTTTCCTTCTTCATTCATTAAATAAATTGGCAAAAATGGTAAAAATATTTACAAAGCAATGTTCAAAAGTATGCAATAATTACCAATTTAAAAAATTAATATATTATTAATCTATATATTTTAGTCCTATATAGCAGTACAGTCAGTGACATTTAGTGTCAAATTAATTAATGATTAATAATAAGATAAAAAAATGTATAATGTAATCACAATCAAATATACAGTACCTGAGAATTGGTCACATCCATGTAAAATAAAACCAGGCAAGGCAAAGACTACACGTTCTCAAAAAAAATATATTTATCTAACAAAATAATAATAAATTATTATTATATATTATTATGTTGAACAACAAAAACTAAGATTGAGGGGTAAAATAATGAGTGTGAACAGGTAACAAGACAATAGATTTGAACAAAATCACACGTCCCACATGAGAGGGGAGGGGAAAGACCAGAGTTTCAAGCGATGTCTCATCCAAACTGAAAACAAAAACAATAGAAGAGGAAAAATCATCAACTGGACAAAAGTCAAACAAAACAAAAATAATAAGGAACCACATTAATTAATTTTAATCTGCATTTACATTACAAATTTAAAAAAAAATACAATTCAAAAATAACTACATATAGGTAAGTATAGTAATGGTCTCAAAAGTCAGTAATGGTGCTGACTTGAGAAGAAACAGCTCCTTCTTTTTCCAATTTCTTTTTTACTGATTTGACTTTGACATGCAATTCATGCCATATAGTAAAAATAAAAAATAAAATGCAGCTCACTTTAAACTTTAAAAAACAAAAGTTAAATCCAACTATTGTATTTCTAAACTGCATAATAATAGCAGAAAGAAACTGGCAACTGACACCAACGACGCGGGAAATAGTAAACCCTTTAATGTACTGTGAGTTTGGTTTTAAAAAATTTAATTTAAAAGCAAACGCATTAAAAAAAATATAAAAATATTATTTTGAATGAAGTTATACCTACTTCTATTAAGTCAATAATACTATCAAGCTTCTTATTCAATAGTAAAAATCATGTAACTCTTACAGGTCTTATTAAGTAAGAGCGCACAAAAAAAACAAAGGCAAACAGAACGCAAGCACTATTTAAAGTAATTTCATTTGGGTACAACAATAACCATTCATAATATTTTTGACCTATTGTGAGATTGTGCGACATTATATAATTACACATGTAGTCCCCCTATGTATATACTCCTCTGCACCTAGACCTAATAATCCAATGCATCGCATCGCAGAGCTCTCAATAGAAATACTCTCGAGCAATAAATCGGAAAGAGACATTATTTTCGTCCCCATATTATATGCTTATTCCCATCTTCTAAAATGCGACCTTCTAATGTTAATATATTTGCTAATTTTTTTTAAAGCAGCCCCTATATATATTTCAACCTCCATCGTCGTCTGCCGTGTCTTGCAAAGCATAAAATTCTATTATGCCATTATATGTGTATTATGCATTATTAAATCTTTCCTCTCAATAGCGCATTACATTTCATTTTCATCCTGCACCGTGCAATCACTTGCTCCTATAAACATTCTCTCGCATCGTTTTCCTTCATTAAACTCTTCGTCATGGCAGCAGCCGAGAACCGACAACGGCAACGACAACGACGACGACAACTCAACTAAACCCTTTTGCCATACAAATCAGCGAGCATTATAATGGGCCTCAGCCTAAAGATGATGACAACGGTTGCCGTATTCGTACTCGTATAATTGTAAACTGCTCTCAAAACATCGCAAGCCAAAATTTGCACAACATGCAACACTTTGATTTTTTATATATAATTACATATTATGCCGTGCTGTTGGTGGTGCTGCCGACAGAATTGAACTTTCAAAATTCATGTCAACTAAATTCTTATTCCCGGCATAGGAATCTATGTGCAGTATTTCCAAGAAAATAACAAGACCGTTTTGAAGAGGTTTCCTCAAATAAAGTAGGTAATAAGAATATAGTAAACTGGTTAGAATGTTAGAAATATACAATTATGCATAGGTACTTTTCATGCGTGTAAACGTTAATAGAGGGCATAGCACAAAACCTACCTTCCACCTAATAAAGTAAATATCCATTCCACTTTAATATAATCTATGATGCTATAATATAATATCTAGAGGTATAATTATGATAATACATATAGTTATATGCGACTCCTTGAGTCAGACAGAGATTATTTAATACATTTGATTATTTACAAAATCCATGGACATGTTATATATGGTTATGACTACATGGCTCTGTTTATTTGATTTGATGGGAGGGAGGGCTGAATCTGAATGTAAGTAGAGAGGTGCATGTTGACGCATACGGATAAAATAAATGATTGTTGTTCTTAAGAAGAAACTCCTGGAAGTCTATATACTATAATAATATGGACACTCATGTTGAAGTAATATGTCGAATGTTGAATTATTCTCCTTCGCAGCCTTCAATGTTCGTAAACAACTCTGAACTCCGAGCGTCGTCTTTAGATCCAAGAATGTTGAGGAGGACTCGGGGACGGAGACTGAACATTGACCATGGAGAATGGAGATAAAGAGAGGAGCACCACCAGGGCTAAGGATATCAAATAAGGAGCAAGAAGTCGGCAAAAAGAAATAGGAGAAGCGAGAGGAGCAACTCAAGCTCCCAGAGCAAACGCGCTCAAAATGACAACTGACGACCGAGACTGAGACCGAAGCCGAAACCGAAACCGAAGCCGACCCCGTCTTCTTTTATATAACAACATAGTAGTAGATATATCATGTTCGAGTTTTGAGAGAGTTGATCCTGCAGCGGAACACAAACACAGAGACAAAAATGGAGAACATAAAGATGATGCGATGCTACGGCTACGTTTACGTTGGCCGTGTGCTCTGTAACTCAAGACTCAAGTTATAGGAGGAACGATGGCTGGAAGGTGCATCAATAAAAATAAATAAAACATCCACCTAAGTAATATTAGAGGGAATAATAATAGGGATTTCACTATTTCATGGTAATTGAGTAAGGAGGATTGTACTCACCAATTTGAGGTTAATTGACTTGTTTTAAACTTTTTTTAAAAATTACAATAACGCAACGTTTCGGATTATTCCTTCTTCAGGCGTTTTATGTTGACAAGATATGATAAATGAATCGAAGCACTCGTAGAATCACTATTTGTAGTGTGAATGTATTTGTTATTTTGGTTTGAAATTGGTGCGGAAGGAGACCGGGAAGGAAATGTGTGAAATCGTGTCGAGCGACACGACCACGAGCCCACGAGCCCACGCTTACCTCCCCTACGACTCATTCCACCCACGCCACACCCTACGAGCCATCCCCTTCTGTCAGTTCCTACGTCTACGCAGAATTTGTAGTGAAAATTTGGATTTCCTACAAAAATGCAAAATAATGGCCAACTTCTTCCTCCGCAGAAAATATCCTCTAGGTTTAATCAATAAAGCCATCGACAAAGCCAAAAGCAAATCCCGAATCTCCCTACTCAACAAGCATCCTTCCGACAACAACCATGACAGACTACCCCTCGTACTCAGGCATTCACCCCTCTCACCCCAACTCACCCATCAAGCTCAAGACCTCTTCCGCAACATCCTTACCAACAACGAAACGATCCGAGACATTTTCCCCACACCCCCTGTCAACGCCCTAAGACGATCACCTAATCTGACCAACATCCTAGTCCGTACATCCTTGACATCGAAACAACCCCCTCACCCAAACCCAGGAACATTCCCCTGTCGAAGACCCAGATGTGTAACCTGCAACCACACACTACAGGAACCCAAAGTCAGCAACCAAACATACAACTATAAAATACAATCCAACTTCACATGCGAATCCACCTGCCTAATCTACGCCATTTCCTGCACCATTTGCCCCAAAGTTATCTACATAGGGCAAACGTCTAGAATGCTCGCCGTCCGTTTCCGTGAGCACCTTGCACACGTTAGACGAAACTCCGGATACACCCAAGTCGCTACCCATTTCAACCTACCCAACCACACACCCAACCACATCAAAATAACCGCCCTCACATCTGCACCCTCACTCGAACTCCCACGCACAGACCTAGAAAAGAAAATAATCCACCGTTTCTCAGCTCAAAACCCACCTGGATTAAACACCTGTTTCTCATACATTTAACTTCCAAACACCTCAAGACAGTCCAAAAAAATTTTTTTTGGGCTGACGGGAGTGGCGCTCCCGAGGCATCTGAGCCAAGGTCGTGTCGCTCGACACGATTTCACACATTTCCTTCCCGGTCTCCTTCCGCACCAATTTCAAACCAAAATAACAAATACATTCACACTACAAATAGTGATTCTACGAGTGCTTCGATTCATTTATCATATCTTGTCAACATAAAACGCCTGAAGAAGGAATAATCCGAAACGTTGCGTTATTGTAATTTTTAAAAAAAGTTTAAAACAAGTCAATTAACCTCAAATTGGTGAGTACAATCCTCCTTACTCAATTACCATTTATTATAACTCACCTTGCGCTTACTTACACTTAACACATTTCACTATTTCAGCCTGTCTGTATTATTGAAAGGAAAACGGGAAGGTTTTTTTCCCCTGTCTATATTGTTTGTCTTGGAGAAGTACGAGTTCCTTTCTGTGGAAACCTACAGATGGTAAATGAATGCGTGTAGGTAGACCTGAATTCAGTAGTTTAGTAGTTAGTACAGGCACTGCTGGTACTGGCACATGTTCGTAGTTGTAGTTTGCTACTGGTATCTTCTCGGCCCAACTTCCTTCCGTTACACCAATGCAATGTGCTCTTCCTACATACATGAATAGATATCAGGATTTCCCTCCATTCCCTTTTAAATAGGTTCATAATAATACATTGTATGAGCCATGATGTCCATGAGGGTAAATACGTTCAGTTTTGGTATTGAGTTGTTAATCTAACGACGACTCTTACTGCTATTTGGGCGCTTGTTTGCCTCAACTATATGGCGAGAAACCTTGCTTTCATCGCTCCTCATCAAAATTAAATACTTGGAGAAACATAAATTGAAAAGTTATAATGCTGCTGCGAGAGGAGGAAGGGGTGGCTGAAGCAAAACGTGTGTATAGTCTCAAGTATAATGGATATGCGCCTACGTATAATTATGCACACTAATTGTAGTAAGTCGCACTCGTAAACTCGTAACGTAACTCTACTTCAACTTCTCTCTCAGCAAACATATTATGTACTGGACGATGAAGAAACAAAAATGCTACGGCAGTTGCAGTCAAGAGAAAAAATCAGTCCAGCGTGTCCTATGCTGAGAGAGAGAGAGAAAAGGTGAACTGAGGATATAGAGATATATAGAGCCAAAGCGAGCCATCGCATATCATCGTAGAACGCATCGTACAATTTGACTTTTAAATAAAAGGCATATATATATATATGTGTGGAGACTATGATACACCTCCTATATGTATACACTATGCCCCATATCTTTCTTACAAGGCAGGCAGGCACTCTAAAACACTCCGTTCATAGATCTAACTTCTAGTAAAAGATACAAGCTAAATGGATAATTTAATTATATGAGAGTGAAGTGAGCCCGCTATATGATAGAAATAATTTCCCTAGGAAGTAATTTCTGAAGCTAAACTAAAACTCAAATAATAAACTAAATGCAAAATCTTATAACATTATATACTGCAGCCTCCTATTATTAACCTGTTATAAATTACAAAGTTTTTGAGACTTTTAAACATTTTTTTCTCAGCACACTAGCGGTGTTTGTAATAGGGGAGGATGATTGTGAGTCAAATAATAATATAATCGGTCAGAGATGGAGAACGCCCTCCTTCCAATTGTTTACACTTGTAATACAAGTACTTACAAGCTATACATAGTGTGGGTACTCTATATAAAATTACATCTCCAATTATCTCCATGCATATTACTATATAACTATTAAATAGCTATATGTCTGAACCTGAACTCACGCAGCTCTGGTATATACCTATACACAGATGACAGATACTAGATAAAAGAATTAAAATCATACTGTTCCAAAGATTGTGAATGGACTCACGCGTTCCCTCTGCTGCCTCACTCCCAGTCACAGCTCAAATATTTTACAATAATCAAATAGTAGCTCTGATTTTGTACCTAAATATGCGTCTGGCATCCACTCGTCAAAATCCTCAAAGATAATTAATATGTTCTCACTTCTTGATTGTTGGACTTGGACAGGGAGCGTAGGGTAATTTCATGGATATCAAAATCCAAACTATACTATTGAGTTATTGAGTGTTTAGGTATGTGCCCACCATAACCATAAGTACAAAGGGTCTCTTCGACGTTAAAAGTAACACGTAGCTATTTCCACAATGTGCACTAAGCAAAAAATGCAAAGTCAAAAATCAAAAAATAATATCTTTTATATAGGTATATAAAATGTAAAATGTGTGTGTGTGTGTGTGTGTGTGAAGTGAAGTTACATGAGATTAATTTATCACTCACACCAGACACCAGACCAGTCAGTCAGTCATTCAGTGAGTCAGTGCGAGTGCACATAGTCACACAGTGCAGTGAACAATGTGTACACTGCTGCTCCTCACTTATACTGCATTTTTAATATATTACAATAAAGTGTGAAGCTCCAAGCCCGACTCACTAGTCACTAGTCAGACAGACTCTATAAGCTGAGGCTTAAAAATACTTGTGAAAAAAAATAAATCTGATCATGAATTTATCAAATCCCCCAATGTGGAACTTACGGGAGGAACCAAGTCTACACAAGTAGCTACTTAAGTATAGATACCAAAAGACTACATGGCGAGATGCTGACTTTATAATCCCTTTTAGAGCACAAGCCAAAACGCTGAACCGTATTAATAATGCGTACGAACGAACGAAAGAAGTTTTTATGGCATGATAGCTCAAAAGTACATGCCAATGTAAGGCACATATATAGCCACTGCCGAACTGCCGACTGACAACAAACAAATACAAAGTACCTACCTACATATCAAAGGTCGTTGTTGTGTGTTCATCTGTACAAACAATCCAGAGACTTGCACAGGTTACAACAGCCCTGTGCTTATATAGTGCTAGTATAGTCAGTATATAGACAGTATATACGTATATAGATATGATTAATGTATATCATCAGTCTCACACCAATATGCTCAAATGTATACGCAATTGCCCTTTAAAGTTTAACTCTTATATCTTACTACTACTGCGACTTTTTGAGAAATGCACTCAGATATTTTCGTATCTATGTAGGAACCATGCCATACTATGAAGATACATGAGTGAGATAGATCCATATAACGTGGAAACGCTTTAGAATTTTGGATTTTATTTGGCTCTAACTTTGAGTCTGTTTAGTATGTGTGTATAACATGGGAAATAATTGGACGGAAAACAGAAGAGAGGACTGGTAATCACGCAGATTTAAGATGAAAATACCAAGTTTAACCGTCCAATGCAGAGTGCAGATAGATATGGCTATATAATGTTGTTATAATGTAGAAGACGAAGAAGAAGAAGAAGAAGAAGAAGACGAAGTCTCGAAGAAAGAACGAAAAAAAATACAAAAAAAATAAGGTCAACAAAATGAGAAAGCTTCGAACAAAAACAAAATGGCCTTTTCCACTTGATATCTCAAATCCACTGATTCAACGCTTGATACGACGAGACAAAGCATTTCACTCGAGATTATATCCTCTGTGATCATTATTATTTCATTAGAAACAAATCAACAGAGTCAAATTATACTTTTGTTGTAAAAAATAGCAGAGCAAAGACCATTGTGGCTAAACTAAGTATCTTAGTAGGTACACAATCCTTTTGCTCTTATATGGAGTCAATCCGACCATATATATCCATATGCGATTGTGTCATTCCGAAAATAAACAATGTAATTATCAAAATAAATATCTTATAATTATTTACATCTTGTTGTATCCTCAGATTTCTTGCTCACTTTTAAATGCTTCATGTCCCAAATTTTTGGCAACACAAATGGAACAAATAATGATAGCTTATGTCTACTACACGGCTTAGTATACAAATCACACTCACTTTTCCACCTTTCCTTTCATGCAGCCATATTATAAGTTTGAGCTCAAGTGCTCTGTACGTAGGTAAGTACGCCATGAATATTGAATGCTAAAAAACAATAAGTATGTACATAAATTATTGGCTCGTCTGGTTCTGAGTTCTGGTCTTAGTTCTGACTCTGTGTCTTATTATTCTTTCCTATTATGATCAGCAGTGTGCATCAGAATTATTCATTATCGTTAGTGAAAGACGTACTTAAAAATGAAAACAAAGTCAAGTGTACATTAAGTAATGGGTTATAAAGTTTAAAGTTATGGCACTGTGTGTATAATATTTTTTAAAAAATTAAATTAAGTTGTTGCTTATTGTCTTGGTCTAGAGGACACATTTTTCAATTCACATTTTGAAGGAGTGTTGTAATTATATCCCTCTGACTAACGTAAGTATAGGACTCTAACTATATAACTATAAATAGTTTAGGTAGATTATGTATAGGCATTACGCTATGTATATACATAAACATACATAATTGAGGTACATTTGCATTTTGCGACACGAACGTTCCCTTCGTTTCGAGGTGCATAGGGCAAGAGAATCTTATCCTAAGGTGTTATTTAAGATGGTTAGTAGTGCAGTAACTCATTTAAATGCCATTAACCCTCGTGTAATTATATTATGATGATTTATAATCATAAGTACCAAGTGTGTACGAAACTTGACTGCACTTGTGTGCATACTTTTAACTTGAGATCATATCCCCTCCTCGCCTTTAAATTTATGTGATAAATATTTAGTTTTATTTCTGACTCGCTGTGTAAGAGCTCTCGCTCCCCTGCCCTGCCTCTCTCCACACCTGTACCCTTTGTATGTGTGTACATGATATTATTATTAATAGTATTATTATCACTATACCTCTACAAACTCTAAAAAAAATATTTTCCATGATATGGAAAAATATTTTTTAAAAAATGGACGGAGCTAGCAGTAAAGTTTTATCCAAAATTGACAACTTTATCTCACGGACAAGCTATATACCGCAGCGCAGAGGAGCAGAGTTTAGTAGCGGAGATAAAAATAAAGTTGACGGTCTTATATTTTTGAGTACTTAACTTACATGGGGGGATACTGTAACTCAAACTGACTGAGTAATGGGTTACCTATATCAGTAAATACAGTCCTTGGAGAACGAAAACAAGCCGTTGCCATTAGCCATGCGTTATTAAATGTTAGAATCAAAACACTCTATATATGTAACACTAACCCTGTTTCTGAAAGTAGGATTCTACGTTATAATGCGTCTTTTGCAATAATTCTAAATGAGCTATATCTTTCTATTTTGGAAATAAAAATGTAAATACTACATTTTCCACTTTTAAAACGTTGTCAATCGTAAATTTTTAAAGCTATACCTACCTTTAAAATTAGATTGGCAAACTTCAATAGCCTTTTTTGAATTTAGCACACAAAAATTTGAATGGCTTGTTTTTTCTCTTCAACCATATCCACGAAGTACCACCATACACTGGTCAAATCCAAACCCAAGTTTGAAATATTTTTTGGGATGTGTAGATAGACTCAAAGTTTGAATGAAATCTTGATGGAAAGAAGAAAATGGTGAGTCTCTGACTAGTGAATATTATTATGAGTAGTGGGAACGGGGAGTAATATAGTAATAGGTAAAGTTGTTAGATATGGCACGCTTTTAGGAATGGAATAATATTGAATTGAATGGAATTCGAAATGGTCATATATCTCGTGGACGCTGTCCTTTTGGTTGCCACCCTGCTGCGTCCACACACAATCAAACTTCCATTGACTTAACAAAATCATGAATATGCATCTGGCAGAGTAATGCATGGAGAACATAATATATTATGTGTAACTCAATTAGATAGAACATCTTCGATAACGACAATGACGTTTGAAGCTCAGCATGAGCCTATCTCATAACTTTATCCTCGCTACACATCGCTATGTTTTTCTTGAGCATTATTTAGACGCTGACACACGTAAAGTACTATATACAGATATTATTCGTGTTGGCGGGGAATACAACCTACTCTTCTGGTCGATCTCGATGGATAAATTTATTTGGTATAATTATGTATTATCTTTTCCAAACGTTCAGTAAACAAGTAGGTAGGTAGTTCTCTTACTTTCTTGCCCACCTCCAAAAAAAAATTCGTATTACTGCCTCGTGATGATCAAGATGCAAAGCTTTGGAATTTGGAGTGATAAATCCATAATTAAATAATAAAGCCTATATAAACTAAAAGTGTACACATTTGAATGAAAAAAATTTGAACTGAATATTAATGCACACACAGTACAGGTACAGTGATTCAAAATCAAAATTTAAATTTGAATCTACCCACACAATGCAATATGGTCCCAAATTGTGGCCCAGAATCATATGTCTACAGAGGTAGGTACTTCCAAATCCCAAATGATTCTTGTATCTTTTGTCTTTTTTTGAACATAGGAACCATGACTTGGGCTTCAATGAAGACATACCATTACCATTCAAATTTAAATTAAATATATATGCACAATTTTAACTCCTTAAGAAATGAAAACCAAGAGCACACTATATAAAAAGTCTGATCAATCCAAAGGGATGATGGCTATGGGCTGTGTAGCTAATATACAGTATGTAATTATCATGGTTTCCGTTGACAATATATGCAAGCTTGAATAATGCGTCTACTCTTCCACTTCCACGGTTCAGCTCCTCTTATATTGAGATGGTAAAGATAGCCCAAAGACAATCTAAGAGTTTTAGTCTCAGAAAGATATTTAATTCATAGTCGGTCTCGGTGTCGGTCTCGGTGTCGGCATAAGACTGACTCTCTGCGTAACAATTGGAAACTGTACTATTTAAAAGGACTCACAAGTCACAAGTAAAGTGCATAGAGAATTATTAGAGTTCAAACGGGAAGTTTTTTCTACATATATATCGGTAGTATAGACGGCAGAGATATGTAGATACATAGCTATGGAGTTGACCGAGTTGAAGTTGGTTTAAGGATAAAATAAAATAAAGGAATATAACCAAATCCAAATCATACTGTAAAAAAAAAATTCGATCTGAAAAAGACTGTCGTCGCAGACACACAAATGAAATGAGGAAGGGTGTGACGTTGAAAACCAAATCAAACTATACACCGAACCCATAACCAAACTAAGGAAACTCACCACCACCATACGATCCTCACCACCTTTCCTTCACTTTACTTTTGACTTGTCAAACAAAGTTTTCCCAGATTTCCCATCCTCATAATAGTCCCATATACCACACCATACCATTCCATGGATTCATCCTTAGATTTTGGGCTGAGAATGGAAAAGTGGAATTTTTTTTTCTTCTTTTCTCAAAAGGAATCAATTCAAATTCAGATTTTTACTTGAAAACTAAGGAGATATATAAATACAGAGAAGAAACCAGAACCAGACAGACACACGTCCCCTGTCTACAATCATGTAACACAAAAAATGTCTTTGTCCCTCTCATTTTTATGTGAGAATCTCTTAACCACCGCGACCCCGCTTGGAAATTCGAAATTTGAAAATCTTTCTCATGCATGTAGTAATTGTGCTTGTAAATTCCAAGCCACGAGGTGTGAAGGAAGTAGGATTCGTAATGTAGGCAGCCCTAACTAATGTCTATAATAACCTACTATACATACCACTCGAGAGCTCCCATACAACAACACCAACGAACCAACCAACGAGAACTCCACTGCACTGGTTCACTGGTAAAAGCTTGAACAAAACGTTTAATCAAATAAACCAAGATCCAACACCGAGGCTTTTATATTATATATATATGCGATTCAAAAAACCAAACACACTGAGTGTTGGATCAGTATGAATATCAATTTCCGCCGGTTTAACTATGAAGTAACATTAAACTATACATACATCACTTTGTATTTTGGCATTTCATCCAATCCAAAAAAGACCACCAAAACCCACCAAAAAGCTCACAGACACACACACACACAAGTAAAAAGGAACACAAAAACCAAATTGAACATTATATGTACTCTGCACACACGTCCTTCCCTATAGACTAGGTAACGCTAACGTTCCTCTTTAGTTGGCAAACACAATAATAATTCATTTCTCTCTCTCTCTCCTGTCCTGACAGAATTTATCAAAAACAAAAAACCACGTTTCGAGAGCCTGTCTATCCACATTACTCGACAAGAATCTTTTTACCTGCAGACAAATGGGTAAATTATAGTGTAGGTGAAAAATATATATATAGGTATAGGGAAATCAAATTTAAGATCAAAAACGTAGACTAAATGAATAATGATAATAATGAATATATATACCATGCACTCAACTTCAACAACTGAGGTTTCTCTCGTCCTCCTCTCTCGTTCAACACCACACACCAAATGAAATAACAATACGAATCATAAATCATCAAGTACACAGAGAAGTAAAGAGCGAAACTTTCAACAAGAGATCAATCCTAACCCATCATATAAGCCATTTGTTCGTGGAATCCAAATCCACTGACAAAGATAGCCTCACTACTTACTACTTACTAAATGCATACACTATGTGGTAGGTAAGTCCAATAGTTTGCGTTTGCACAAAAGGATGAAGGCATAAAACAACTGAACACTCTCAACCTGTACAAATTACAATTTACAATGACTGCTTCCACATTTTCTGACTGTCTCCACTTTACTTTGAGGCTATTATAGAGTTTTCCAAATTTACATAAATGGAATCTAAAATAGTTTTTTTTTCTGTTTTTTTTTCTTGACAACTTTTTGCTAATGGATAGACTGTTCTGTGGTGGTGGTGGTGCCGGTGCTCGCACTCACAGAACAGAGGTGTGAGCAGAGACTCATTTATTGGCACCCATGCGTTAAAAGGAAGAAGAATTACACCTGAATTTAAAATTACACCTCCTTGTCTTTCATTCATCTCAATAATTCTCAATACTCAAAAGCCTATGGTGATGAGGAGCTCTTGAGGTTCTTGAGAAGATTGGCGCATTGTACTTGGGCAACAACTGTTATGCTTCTTCATTGTGTAGTGCTTCAAGTAGAAACATAGTCAGGAATTGATTGGAAAATATAATAAATAATATGCATATGAAAGAAGAAGAACGGAGATGGCGGAAGGTGGGAGTTATGGACGATACCTTCCTCACCGTCGACCGTGTGGATGGATGGATGGATCCGTGACCGTGGAATCCTGAACAGATGCTCCTTGATTTTATTACACATATATGTGTGCATTTTGAGTCATTGTCATCCTCAAGAGAGACCGTGAGAGGATTATATACATAACGCGAGGAGTCATAGAGCACATCTGGATACTCTCTATCATTAACATTTGCCTACCTACCTACATATGATGTGAGTATAGGGCATAGGGCTGCTGAATTCATTAAATAACAAAACCAAATCACAAATCATAATCACAAATCATAATCCTAATCATGGTGGCTGGATAAATAATGAACCTCTACAACAAAAATACAACCACCTCCCCGTCTCTCAATTTCTGATTGGTCACAATGTTTTTAGAATGACATTGAAGCTATGTTTGAGGATGATACAGAGACTCTGACAGACATGATAATGATTAGTGGGCAATGTCACTTGTGTAACTTATCTTATGCAATCGATTGATTCTCTCAAATCAAACAACCGACGACTGACGACCGACTACCGTCGACCGACACCACTTCAAAAAGAAAAGGAAGGACATAGCTAATATAACTCTCCATTTTCCTCGATTCAAATATGGATACGATGATACGGGTATGAAAAACATAAGGAAACATTGTAAATCATAATGTCATTTTGGTAAAAAAAAACTTTAATCTTACATTTACACAACTTTCATAATCCAAAAAAATTCAACTTGGATTTTATAATTACCCACATACACACATAGTAATACTATTCCTAAGAGAGATACACAGACTGATATTTTAAAGGATTGTTACTTGTTGGGGTAGAGGAAAATGGACGGAGAACATTGGATGTATAACGAAATGAGTGCATACGTGCATGACATGACGGTAGCGAGAGTCACTTAATTGGAGCCACATCCAAATTATAAAGATTTACCCCCACGGATGCGAGTCAGTCAGTCAAAAAACTACATATTATAAAATACCTACATTGATCCAGCATGAGCTTTTTGGAGGTCCGTCCATTATCCTATATTCCGTATTCCGTGTCATCTTTCATTTTCACTATAATATATGTACAGAATAATAAAGGCTTGTCTACAAGGCCCTATCTACAAAACTATATATGTGTCCTTTCAACCGAAAATCTATCTTTCCCTTATCTGACAAAGTTTACATGTAAATACGGACCCACTCTGTGTAATTATATCTGTAAGTTTATTTTTTATTTGGATTTTTTGTTTCGACACCCGCAACGCAACGGCATCGCATCGCATCGGCAGATCGGCATCCCTATGAGGTCGAGGTGGTAGCACTAAATTACGATGGATCACTCTGAGCCTGATGATAAGAACGTTGTTTGCGCTTGGATTTGTATATGTCTAATATCTATATATTACAAAATTGTCTGGGCCCCCGCAACAAACACATACATGTGGAAGCTCTTCTTGACACATGTAAAAATAATTATATCCGCATTATATCGTTCGGCGTAAATGACATGTGACAAAGTCTCGGATTCCAGATCCATTCAAGCTTCAGTTAGTCCGCTCTGCTCTCGTCTTGTCTGACTTGACGTGGGTATAAAAAGCTCAATTGAAAGTGTCACGCTGCCATTCCACTGTCATTAGAACATACTATTAACATTGCGACTGAGATTGCGAGACTGAGTGGAGTGAGTTCATGCTCATCCCATATATAGTGACAGTGCCAGCGCCAGTACCAGTACCAGGAGATTCCTTCAGTGATTCAGTGTAGCAATTCAATACATAATAATTATTGTAATGGAAGCAATTTTGATTGTTCTTCAACTTCAGTCCAGATATCCTAATCATGGATGGATATGTACTATGGTATGGCATGGTGCGAGTATAATCGAAATAATTTTTCGAGTTATTTTCAATTTCAATTCCACATCCCGACCCTGACAGACCCATAATCATACAATGAATTACATATATCTACAACATTCCCTAGTTCTGAGTAGTCTCATTTTAAATTATTATCATCACCTTTCCCATATGTCACTCCCAACTCGAAATGGTGCTAAAGTTAATTATTATGACCGCAAAAATTTCCGAAATTATAACTTCTATAAACAAATCCAGAAAGTACAAATCGTCGTCTACTCTACTAAATACTCGGATATATTTAATTAATTACACTCTAGACAAGTCAAGGCATACGTGCCAAGTCAAACACAGGCTGTACATTATAATCTCTCACTAGTCAGTGTAATACATAATAATGAGCGAAATCTGAGCCCGAACCCCCGAACCCCCCGTGAGTTGAGAACCAGAACCAGAACCAGCCGTGTGCGAATGGAGAATGGTAAGTGAGAGTCAGTGGCATAGGACACTATGCAAATGTAAAATGGAATAATTAATAATGGCTGTAATAGGTGAATGTTGAGACAATGAGCGAGAACCTCACGGCGTGTCCTCATCACCATCACCATCATCATCATCTCTGATCATCCCCAATCAATTAAAATTCTTACATCGTTACATGCGATTAGCTATAATCTTAATGTAATCGTCACATTCTCGCATTCTTCATTAAAAAATGAAACGCACACGAGATTAGCACATTTCCCCCCATAGCTCCTTCAGCCCCGACCACGCAATAATCATACAATCAAAAGACCAAGCCCAAGAGAGCTAAAACTTTAACGCTATAAACGCTATGTAACTATATAATACGCTTTTAATATAATATGCTGTAAGCAATGAGGAGCGATACGCGATAAGGACGAAGACACAGATGAACATGACAGGATTGGAAATTGAAAACTCAAACAAACTACTATATCTAATTATATTTATATTCGCGATAAACGGCTCTGTGTCATGTGCGTGATCGCCATGAAAAAATAACTTGAAGATCTATGGTATTTTCAGCTAATTTGCATTTATCCATGAACACAGTAGGTAGGTACCTATCGGGAGGTACAGGTCCTGTACAAATAGTTGGAGACGGAGATAGTGGAGAGAAGTCCCAGTCACAAACTGACACATTCCATCATCACACGAATGCCACGGCATCATGCATCATGGGAGATGCAAATAAACATGGGCTAATCAAAATTCTAATCCAAAGGAGAGTTAGTATATAGGTATATGCCTGTCGGGACTCGGGCTATAACCAGGAGCGAACATGTAAAATATAACCACCACACTGATAAAAAACCCTTGAGTCACGAGATACTAATATGTAGGTATTTTAGCTATACGTAAAGCACAGTGGGTAGAATTCCAGTCCAACTGTATGATTATAAAAAAAGCACACGAGTTGTATGGTTGCATGGTAAGTAGTAAGTGGGAGAAGGAGAGTGCTAGATTGCACAAAAAAGTGCAAAGAAAGTGAGTTGTTGTTTAGAGTTGTAAGCCCTGTATTACTGTAATTGCTAATTACAACTCTGTTAGAAGAAGCTCAACTCTGGGCGTGCACCTAATTTGCCATTGAAATGGAAAAAATCCAACATGTAACCCAACAACTCCAGCGTTCACAGAACATGTATATACCTACAACTACAACTAAAGACAGGTTCCTCTCGTTCTTTCTGGTTCTGCGATACTGATTCTCCTCGGGTGACATGACTGTCCTAGTAGTAGTAGTCGTAAAGGTACCTGCCACTATTGGAGTAGATGATAGCAGCGTAGTAGTAGTAGTAGGTACATTCAAACAATTATCTAATATTTTATTCCGTTTCTGTACATAACAAAACAAGAACTGTAGTATGTAGTAGGTACTGTTCAAGCCCAAGGCTTGTGTAAACAGTTTAGACGAGTAAAAGTAAAAATCAAAAAATCATAAAAGTACATATAATATTAGTATGTATCCCATGGAACCTTGTAATTTTATAAAATTACAAAAATGCTACAAAAACATTTATAGCTATTTACTTACGGATACTTGTTCATAGAACATAATATGCATATAGCTTTTAAACCTTTATTTCCCCTTCCTCTCTTCTGATTTGCCTCTCACAGTTTATGGTTACACCATGGAATTGGAGGTGAGATTCCTTTAAAACTTTTGAGAAATGTTGAGGTAAACGCTAAGTAGTAGGGTAATATTTAATTTCTTAATTTAAAGTACCTACACTATAGTAATTATTGTTAGACGTCGTCGTGTCTGTCAATGACCAAATAAAATAAATTTTTATTCGTATATAATTTTTTTAATGCTGTAAATTGCAGCCCAGTATTTTTCATCATGCAACCATATAATAAATTATTATCTAATATACTATATATATGCGTTTCATAACAATGTCAGTCCGCCGCTATCAATTTATCTATGCAGAATGCAGAGATGTAGGCCTGATAGAGAAAACATAAGAAGTAACTACCCTATAGGAATTTTAATGGTCCTGTCATTCATCATCAAAGAGAGAGAAATATTTTCTCTGGAAAACCGGCCGGGTAATTCTTGTTTTATTTTTACTTTCTGATCCATTTCAATTAAGAGAGGTAAAAGAAAGAGGGGAGCGACAAACCATAGCATAGGCTGCATTTAAAGAAATTAAGTCTTTATAACTACTAAAAAAGTGTATCTACCTACCTACCTATATATTTAGTGAAACCATGCAAGTATATATACATATAGAGAGATACACTCACCTATGCATGCGTAAAGGGCACTTGATACCTAAAAGTCTGTTTCTGTTTCACTAATGGACAAGGATAATAATTGAAGCAGTAAGTTTTGCAAAAGAAAAAAAAACTCTTATCATCTGTTCTAGTTCTGCTCAGGAGTACATAGTTTATGCTCCGTTGATGTTGCAAATAAATTCTTGTACAGCCCCATATCGCTCATTTACCTCTTTAAGGTATTCCATTCTCCAAAAGTATCTTAATACACAGTGCTCGAGACGAGAGTAATTATCTATATAGAGGTACTATCCCCCCATCCAATCCACAACTACTCAATCCACTCGACACACACACACACAATCCTTAAAAACTTGTCTAAAAAAGAGACAGTCGAGACTTGAAGACCATTATATACTTTATGCTATTTTTGTTTAGTCTATCATCAATTTAGTCTTGTTAACTTTAACAAGGAGTGAAATCAGTAATGATCAGCTTGACCAAATAGTATTGCTATTATTACTGAGTGACTGAGTGATGCAGACTCTACTGTACGATGTGATTCTTCTACACGTTCAAATAATTACACAATGCCATTTAAGTACACTGGGAATAGTACCTACCGTACGGCAAACCGTATGGAGATAAACACATAAATAAATGAAAATAAAACCAAAATACTTCAAAAAGAGAATCAAACTGGGATACTAACATCAACCAATGCAACCGTATCTGTAGAGAGAGGCAGTCCGAACCCATAAACCCAAACAAACATCATTCAGAAACTTCTTCACAAATACTACTATGATGTAGTTACGATCATCAGCGCTATTATTTTATTTTACAAAGAGCCAAAAATTTTGTTCCAAACCGCAAACATCTTCTTTCATAAGAGGAAATAGTTAACGAATGACGAAACTGTGGACTGCGGACTGTAGTATCCACATGTATTGTATTTTAAGAAAATAAATTATATTAATCAAAAGAAGTACTACAAAATCAAAACTTTTAAGACTAAGACTAAGCCCCAAATTTTAAATGATTTCTGACTACGTGGAGGTTAATTTAATATTATTATTAATATTGTCTTCCTTCCTCTACGGTATTGACAACCGTCAACAGTCATTTTTAACAGAAATGAAGGCTACACAGAGTCAGAGAGACATCATCATCATCATAGACATGGAGAAGGAAACTTATTTTTCTATTTTAAAAATAGGTTATACATCCAATCACAATCACATTATGGAATTGCTTTGACTCGTTTTACTGCGTCTAGCAAAATTAAAGCATTATTACTGTTTCTTCATGTTCACTTTCGAAGGAGTAATGGATGGAAATGGATGGAGTTAACGTCATAAATGTCGTGTAGTCTGATTCTGTATGTGAGTCAGTAGTCAGTAGTCAGTAGTCAGGAGTCAGTCGTGGGATGACTAAAAAAAAGTACGAATAATAGCGAAAACTATCAACTCTATCTTCTGCATTATCTTCATCACCGCATGTTCTACGTCAGTCAGTTGGAGTCAGTTAGTAAATCAAATCCTATATGTTTGCTCGGGTATCCAATAAAATAAACATACCATTTACCATGAAAACCATTAACTTGGACAGGATTAACCATAAAACAAAGGGAAACTGTCATTCGTTTCATAAAAACGCAACTTTTACGACGAGATGCTAGAAATGTCTACTTACAGATAAAAACTAAAATCGCTCTATTCCTCTACAGTGTATTAGAGCAGCGTCAGTCAGCCTTTAAAAATGTCATTTTTTTTCAGACCTTTGTTGTTGTGTATATAAAGTTATTACGGGTCTCCTGAGATTTCATTATTATTTTTATTATTATATAGTAAATTATGCACAGAAAAAAAATAATGACACCTACATGAATTATTATTCCCATTGCAAGGGAGTGGGGGGGGGATGAATGATGAAAATATGAGAGTATCATTTCCTTATACGCATATTTATAGCACTATGCGGTTAGTAGTAGTAAATATATAATCAAATCTCGAAACTCTATTACTCTGACGAGTACGAGTAGTTGTTGTTGATGTTCACACAAATTAAAAACTACACAAATTCATTAGTTTTAATTTTTTTAATAGAAATATATATATATATAGAAAAAATAATTTAAACTACAACGTATATTATTATTATATGATCCTTCATTATTCTACTTACCTTTTCATTCGGCTTTGTACAAGACGAACAATCAACCATTATTGAGGTTTAGAGGTTCTCTCGAGTTAACAACACTCTTTTTCCCTGTTCACTGACTACTACCAACTATAAAAAAAAAATTATTATTATTGATGATAATCCATAAACAAACACACGAGCACTTGGAGCACAGAGCTAGATTTAGATTTTTACTCCACTTTGCACTGTCTTGACTGCGTATACTCGTTGTTGTACCACTTTAGTTTTTCCAGACAAAAAGTGTAAAAAGGTTTATTTTTATTGATAAAGCTGAAACTATATTTTGAGATCGATCAGACTTAATTACTTTTCTTCTTCTTGAGTCAATAATAGCCTTATTCCTACATGTCCTATAGGTTTAAGTATTGCTGGTGCTGTGGTTAGTTTTCTTATTCTCAAAACCTTGTAAAATCCACTGTCACGAAATCCACTTTTAGACAAAAGACACCTATATTCCTTTACTTGGAGAATGTAACAATAAAAAAAGATGAGAAAAGTTCAAAGTTACATAGTTAAGTAAAATTTTTAGCGAGGGAGGTGAGACATAGGACCAGGAGGACTACTGACTGAGAATTAAAGTGTAAACAGTAAAAGTAGTATTAAATTTAATAAAGCGGGAGTTGGAGACGTCGGCAGCGTAGGCCAAATGTGTCTAATGCGATAATTCGATTATGTCAAAAGTTGTCAGTTGCTGGTTGTGTGTGAGCTTTAAGGTGAGAGAAGTCAGTTATTTAGGATAGAACACTTGTGACTTTGAGATGCTTTTCCTCGTACAACTTACACATGACAGATTTCAAAGGAGACTAGAGCTATATACTATCTGTCTTCCTGGGTCCACCGATCCGGTCCGGTCCGTTCAGAGAACTCAACAAGAATGAAGAATGAAGAAAAAGAGAGTTACAAATTACTCTGAAAATAATTTTGGACTCAAGTAAAAGTGTGTGTGTGTGTGTTTGTTGTTGAGTGGAGGAGGGATAATGGGATTTTTCAAGAAAAACTTTGAAAGGTCTTTTTCTTGATATTTTTTTTATTTGGAGGAGACAGACGAAAAAAAGTCCGCGGTCTCTCTACACATGGATAAAAATAAATATGTTTGACGAGAAATCCACCTCCTCCTGCAGCAGCCACAAATATCAAGGAAACACTGAACCCTCATAAAAAAGATTCTCTCTCGTCTATACTGAATCTCTTCCCTCGACTATTCTCCAATTCATCCCAGTCTGATTCAAGGGAAAGACACACCACACCTACACACAGACACACACAGAGAGAGCATAGAGACCCACAACACTATTTTCCTCCCTATATGCTTCTTTTTTCTTCGCCTTTTCGTATTTTGTACGTAGTGGTAGTGGTAGTGCACCAAAACCAAACCAACTCCCTTTTATCCCTCGTCGTCTCGTTTATCCGTATCAGTATACACAAAATAATAAGTAACACTCACATTCAGAGTCAGTCCGAGTCCAAGACCAATTCCTATCAGAGACTCCGAGACCGAGACTTGCTTCCCTATCGCATGTCAAGGAAAAGGAGCCAGTCAGTCCGCTCCGACTCCGCCGTTGTGCATGGCAACTTTCAGACAGACTTCTCTCCGATATATAGGCATATCCTGGCATTTCTGGATTTCTCCCCCATGGAGACAAGGTTTTCTCTCCCATATTTCTGCACAGTGCACACACCACCGTCGGTCGGATCGGACTATATGCATATATCCACTCCTACTACTAGTGTGTGTTAGTTATGTACAAGTATATACTCATAACATTACTCCACTTCTCTTTCTCTTACTCTTTTACTTATGCGATACTTCATGGGTTTTTTTATTGATATTTTTTTCCTTCTTGTCATGGAGATCAGAAATCAGCTGAGTTTTTCAAGCCTTCATCCTCTCGCACTAACTGGCCATTTAAATTCAGCATTAGGCTTCTGACTGCTGACTGCTGGTGTTTGGTGCAATTCTTGGTAGTACTGGTATAGGACCAACACGCCTAATGGTGGTCGGTCCCTAATGGTGATCGGGTGCCACCGCCAGGGCCGGATAATGTGGCCAGCGCACGGACCCCCGCTGCCTTAATTTTCAAAAAACATGTAAATGGAACATTTTGGAGTTTTCAAAAATAGGGATGGTCCATAAATGATGTCATCGCTTAGGTGGGTCCCTCAGTTCAGAAAAAAGTGACTTAAATGACACGGTGGGTCCCTCAAACGGGCTTGGATGATGTCATTCGATTTTTCCGTGGGTTAAAAATACATTTAGATAGAAGAAACAAGAATTTTGGATCCAGCAAAAAAACCACAATTTTTGAAAAATGTGTATAAAAAACAAAATATTCAGAATTCATAAACAGTTAAAAAGATTCTGAAATTTTTTAGATTTTCAAAATTTTGAAACAAAAAATATTTTGCCGGTGCCTTTAAATTTTTTACTAGCAATCCGGATTATGATTTTTAATTTATTATAATATTTAGTGTATATGACATAAAGTGATGTCATACTATGGGGTGGGTGGGTCTAAACCTGCAGTATGACTTGAAATGACATGAGGGTGGGTCGGTCCTAAAAAGGGAGAAATTTGAGTGATATCATTTATGGACGATCCCTATGTAAAAAGAATATTTTGAGTTTTCAAAGACATACAAATAAATTTTTTCTGACATTTCAAAAACATGGAAATAAAACAGCGTTTTTCTCATAACATGTAAATAGAACATTTTGCACTTTTCTGAGTCAAGTAAAAAGAATATTTGAAACTTTTCTGAAACATGTAAATACAACATTTTGCTTTACTAAAGAAAACCATCAATAAAATCAAAATAGTGGTTTTTGTATGGAAACAAATTGCTGTCTAAAAGCAATTCCATCGTCCGGCCCTGGCCACCGTTCGAATACTATCGCTTTTAAAAATCTAGGTGACTTATAATGATCTAGCTTATAGTCTCAACTACCTACAGGCCTACATTTGTATTCTTTCAGCGCCGTTCTTTAAAAACTATGCCTAGGTATGTAAAACCAAGAAAGTTTTGACACCTTTTTCTAATAGCTTTTAGTCCGACCACGTAAATTCGATACTTTTTTATTGATATTAAATGCATTTGTAGTAAATAGATCACATATAGGGCACTTTTGGGATTTTTCCAAATTTTTCCATTCAATGATCTGTACACCTCTTACAATTTTTAATTTAATAGACACCGAATATTTTTTACTACATAAAGGATTAAAAGCCAAGTATAATGGTAAAATCAGCTCTACTGTACTTTGGATATGAAAAAAATATACAGGATCTTTCAGTTTAAAAAAATGAAGCCGATCACCATTAGGCAAGTTGCTACCACAGCACGCAGGAGTTGTTGGGTTTGGGTTTATTGGGCAACGGAAGAAACACTTAAGGACAGGATAAATGTTCCTCCAACTCACCAGTCAGCCTCCTGCTCATGGTTTGGAGCAGATACCATGTCAGAATTTCAAATTACCATGATTAGACTTTAAAAAAAGAGGTTGACGGGGATGCGATGGTTCACTTCATGGTAGTAGAGTGTTAAGAATATATATGTATGTGAAATATAGGGAAAGGAAAAAAAATTGAAAACATCCATCCATGGTTCTGTTTCCGTGTTCAATGTTTATTCATTTGATTACATTGGATTTGGAAGTTGGGATATTGGGAAACTAATGAAGTAATTTTCTAAAATGCATGCCTTCTGTTCATGTACTATCAACTACAGTCCACGGGAACCGATACCGATTTATATGGGAAAGGCAATGAGTTGTTTGAAAAAATTTATAGAGTCAGGATAACTCTAATTATTCGCTCTCTGGAGTCTGGGCTTGTCTATCGGCTTTGTTCCGGCCAGTCTGGTGTCTGCACTAGTGGTCTCGGTAATACATATAACCTTTGTTTCGAGCCACATCGTCACATCTACTCTAGGAATTGAACGTGGAAATGCGTTATAATCACCGATGTGTATAAAATACATGGAGGTGCTCTCTCTTCTATCAATATGTGAAATGTCAAAGCGAATTATCCAAAATTCGAGTTTTAAATAATTTACTAACGAAATATACCTAAAAATTGATGTTCCCTCAAAGTACCACACCACAATTGGATTAAATAACAAAATAACAATGCGTCTTTGTGCTATGAACTTTAGTTAATATTAAGATATAATGTTAGCTACTGCATTACTATTACTATTATTAGCATTATCGCAAAAACTTTATAATCCTGCAGATTAAAAAAATGTGTTGTAATTTGTTGTTTGTATGCTGAGCCGATTGCAACGGTGGACGACTTTACCCCTTACACATGATATAGCAACAGTCCTATAACTCCTAATTAATCAGAATTACAATGATATTTTTATCGGGATGTATAATTGTCTGAATACTGGACTGTGTATTCTACAACCTGCTGTTCACCTACAACCTACTGGACCTACAGGGAGAAAATATCTTGGTGAAAATTTTTGCATTTGGAGTGCGTAGATAAAATCCTTTGTACTCACATTCATACAAATCAAATCGGGGACAAGAGATTCAGATTATTAGTTTTTTCTGGACATAAAAATATGCTTACTTCCTTACATAAGCAGAACCAAAATGACCCATATCTATTTTCCACTAAAAATAATATCCATTATCTAAAACATTATTGAAAAATGTCTTGAAAGAGTTTAAATAGAATATTTTACACTTTTCAAAAACAAGTAAATAGAACGTTTCACACTTTTCAAAAATTCTTAATCAACATTTTAAGCATGTTTCTCATTTCGTTTTTATAACATAGCTCATTTTGATTCTAGCTTAAATTGGATATGGGTCATTTTGGTTCTTCACAGACGATATGTAATCGATACCACCCCACCTAGTTTATTTGCCTTGACTACTAGGTAGGCACCTGTTTTTGGATCCAAGATTACAAGGTGCACATGCATGCTAAAATGGCTTACCTATTCTATAACCTATAACGACTTGGTTATTCATCTGGAAGTCCCATTCACGTTTCATTGAACATTTTAGGCAGCATCATTTAGTATTTTGTTCTTCACGCGCCACGCAGTTATCACTAAGGAAGAAAATATTAAAAACAGAATCAATCAAATTATAATCGTTATACAACAATTATTCGTGTCAATAATAAATGATTATGCCGTGTATGAGCCGAAATCGAGAAGATTAGGCAACCAACGCAGGGGTAAACTGTCAACTGACATGACTGAACAGAAGAAAGAAGCAGGCTGGTTTAATGCAACTGGGAAATGGAAATGGAAAACTTGGAATTGAAAATGGAACTAGCCAACTACTACTACTACTTGCTACTGTGAAAGTGACTGGCATCAAGTGAAAACCTTAAATTAAATTCTCTATGCTGTGCCAAAAGTGCCGCGAAAATTGAGTACGAATCATTGGAAATAAATAAAGTTTGCAAAATCATCCGCAAAAATATATTTAAGAAACTGGTGCGCTTGTAAATTCATAATTATAGTAATAAATTATTGCTTGTGACTGTGAAGAAGATAGAAAGCAGAAAAATATAAAAGTATAATTTAAAAACTACTTACTAGTAAGTTGTTATTTTTCTTGGTGGGAACTGAGAACTTTTGCGGGGTAAAAGTTCAACTTGAAGATTTTAAACTCTGACATTGTTGATTGTGTTGCATGTTGTAGTTTTTGTCATTTGGTTGCTGGACCAGCAATAGCAATGCTGGTTGTTGTTGTTGGCAGCCTGTATTAAGGTTTGTGTGCATTCAAATTTTAATCTAAACTTGTGTGAAAGAGTTCAAGTTAGGGGCATTAAACGTATAAGATAGCTAAAATAAATAATTAAAAAATACTTACGTGAGTTTAATATTGGTTAAGATATTTACTAAATTACTTACTACGATTTCCGTGCTCATCATTTTTTGTGTGGAGTCAACAGTTATTGTTGATGAATTGTCGTTCATTATTTTGAAACACTTCTCATGAACAACTTTACATTATTTAAATTGTGACTTTTAAAAACGCTCTGTCATCAGTGTCAGTTCAGTCGTGCAGTTGCAGTATTGGTAGCAGAACAGACTTAAGGTTATTTTTAGAAAAGGTATAATAGTACAGATACTCCTATAATTACTGTTTATATAGTACAACATGCATAAAGAGCAAGTTCGTTTTTTGTACAAAACCATTCTTCGTCTTCATAGAGGCTTACCCAAGGAAATGCAAGAGCTTGGAGATCAGTATGTTAAAGATGAATTTAAAAGACACAAAGGAATTTCACCTGAGCATGTGGCACCTTTTATGATGGAGTGGGCAGTAAGTTTATGAATTATGAAAGGTTTTATTTCAAAACTTGTGAGCTTATTATTTTACATTGATTTTATGTATGTTTATGAATTAATTAACGAAATTAGATGTAGAGCTATATGCAGTATGAAATTGAAAATGTGAAGTACACTGTAATGAAATACGCTTTCTAATATTTTTAGAATTACTGTACAACACTAGCGAAGCAAATAGGCTTGCGTGGACCCAAAACATCCAAGACTTTAGGACAGCCTTTAGACGTATCAAAGTTGGACCATTTTGAAGACCAACAACTGTATCAGCTCTATGAACTTAAGAAATCTATTGATGGTACGGAGGACACAAAGTGACCCAGCCAAAAGTTCCGAAGTCGTAATGGCTCAGATTCTAGTCGTTTCTTTGATAATTTTAATGAATGAAAATGTTAACTATGTGACGAAGGCATGGAAAGTGTTGTACACATGTACCTATGCTTAAAAATAGATACCGTTAATTGATTCACGATTGCGTAAAATAAATCTGGATTGCTTTATTTATCAATTTTTTGTATGTTAGCCCGAGTTTCAACTACAACTCTTATTCCGAGTACACAAAGTTTGTTAGCGCCACAAGTAAAGCACAGGTCCGAACAACAATAATTATTTATTATGTGATCTGATAACACAAAATTATCTTTATAATATAACTGACAAAAGAGCCCTATGGCTCATATGGCCATAATACCAAGACCTAAAAGTGTCAAAAAACAAACTTGTTAGCAACGTATAACATTGTATTAGCAGTAACCTACCAGTAACATTAAGAATCTTTTAACGTAGGTAGGCATTTTTACGTGGACAAAGTTCCAAGGCACCTACAGTATAACACATCTACATTTTAGCACATTTTTGTCCTTTTGTAATACTTTGACGCAATTTCTTGCACGTTTTTAATTTTATCAACATTAGTAAAATCCATTGCAATGCAAATGTTATCGTTACATTTTAAGTTTATATATTTTCCTTATGCTATTAAAATATTGATTAATTAATCACATGACCCCCTTAATGACATTAATATTATTTCTATTTGTATAAAGTAATACTTGGCATTGACTAGATTTTAAATTGAATAGCTTTTGGATGTGCTTTTGTATATATAATGAAAAGGATGCTTGCACAGCGTATCTTGATCACAGTTAAGGATTATTGCGGAAATATTTGGTGCTATTTTTTGCTGAACGTGCAAAACTATTTGAAAGTAAGACTATAAACTACATAATATTTGTAACAATCCATTATTTTTATCCACCGCGGACTTTTAGCTTATTTTTGTATTGCTTTTTATTCCGAGTTGAGTCTTTGAGCAAGAAATTCTGATATACGGTTCTGCAATTCGAAGTTAGGAGTCAGTGTCAAACTTCCAAGTTCCATATTTGTGAGTGGGCTTGTAGTTTTCCCAGTTAAGAACCACTCCGTTATAGCTGCTCTTTCGTAGGTATGTCCATCTATAAAATTTTTAAAAGTTATTTAATTGCTAAGCACAAACTAAAATGGTAAAATTATTCCAAAGTTGGAACAAGAAGAGTATTTCTATACCTCCAGTAATGACTGGCTCCACCATGATATCGTGAGTAATTGGACAGAAGTACTCAACTGGGGCTGTAATTGTCACAGAACGTGAAATGTTCTTCTTCTTAGAGCTTACACCAAGTGTCTTCAACCACTGCAGCTCCGTTAGAACTTGTTTCCTCACACTTTCTTCCTCTATTCAGTGATTAATTTCGTAATAAACACAAAAGTTTACTGTACTAGCCTTTACTAATGTAATCAATTATTAATCAGTAATTGATTTATAAGATTGAATTACCAATATTTAATTGGCTGATTAGTTCTGCTTCGTTAAGACGAACAAATCTTTCCCCAACAATTTCATTCGATTCAAAAACGTGGCCTAAGTCGCCCAGACCTATTTCTGCAAGCCAGTTTACAACTTCTTCAGATGTCCATTTCGAAATCATGTTTTCAATTGCCAAATTTTCAACTCCAGCAGCTTCGCATGCAACTGATTCGTTTAGTTGCCACACTTTGACAGTATGATCACTTGAGCAACTTACAAGCAAAGATCCGTTTGCTGAAAAGGCACAACCTAAAAAAATTACGCAGTTTTTTTTAATTGTCAGTTAATATCTTTACATACATATATACATATAATTTTAATTCGCTGTGTGTTTAGGAGGGTGTAATTTAATTTTTTTCGACGTACCTGTCACATACCGATCATGTCCTTCCATTACTTGAATGCACAGTCCAGAGCTCTGAAACAGAAGAAACATAATTAAATTGCATTTAATGATGTAGTATCATATTTTTATTCTTTGGGCGTTGACGGTATAATCATGACAAAAAAAGAGTTTTCGCCCTTACCACATCCCATAGGCGCACTGATTTATCACCAGCTGCAGATGCTAATAATTTTCCAGACGGAGAGAAAGCCACAGCCATTACATTGTCCGTTCCATGATCAGTAAATGTTTGCCAAAGAGAGAATGTAGTTTCAGAGTCTGGTCCGATTGTAACCTGCCAGAGTTTTATTAGGGAGTCGTTGCCCCCTGATGCCAGTAACAGCCGATGTTGTCCACGAGTCTGGCCAAGTCCTAAAGAAAAATGCACATAGCACATTAATTTACTATACAATCGTATAGACTTTTAAATATAAGTATGAATGTAACATAACTTAAACATTAGCTTCAATTTTATAGCTTCAGAGCACATACCTTTGGGTGAGAAGCTACAAGAAGTGACGCCAAGCTCATGTCTTTAAAATAAAATGAATAGAATTAATTTCAGCTTGAATTAAAAGCAGCGTTAGAAACGAAGCAGAAGATGCATGTTAGCACGAATACTGGAAAAATAGGATTATGATTCGTGTAATTATATGTTATGAGTAGTAGACTTACGCCTCTTGCGTGAACAAAGCGTCAGGAGAGCCATCCTCTCTGCAATCCCAAAGTTTTAAGTTTCCATTGAAGCAGCCTGTCACCACGAATTGTCCGTCAGGAGAAAATGCCGCACCATAAATAGCAGCTTCGTGACCTTCAAACTGCCTGTGGAGTGATACATGAAAATAACGAAAACGGACTATTCACATGTTCGAGTCAGCGTGTTTAGCAGAACATGCGATCCCAAATTTGAGTGGCACGACAAAAATTAAAATCAATATTTACAAAACACACATACGTATGTACTTACTTTATTAGACTTTCCGATTTAACTTGCCACAAGGATGCTTTTTCATCATCCCCAGCAGCAATGAGGAGAGAAGCATCAGGAGAGAACCGGCAAACTCTTAGAGCACCTCCACTGGGATGGTAAAGTCCACCAACTTTTTCAGATGTCTATAAATAACATATAATATTAAAGCATGAGGAGTTTAGTAAATTGAAGAGGGATCCAAATTTTTGTAGTACCGTAAAATATTTCACTTACTGTGAGATTGGCGAAAGATATGGTGCCATCAGAGGATGCAGCGGCTAGTATCTCTAACTGGGGTGCATAGGCCACGCTGTTCACGGAGTATTTGTGGGGGCAAATAGACGCAATGTCTACCTCCTCCATGGTGTCCAGATCCCAGGCGAAGACACACTTGGAACTGCTGTTGCATTGAAATCAATCACCAAAAACCCGATTCAAGCTCATGCCACAAGCTTACAAACAATACCCATTTAGATGAGCAGAGCACAACTGGATAATCATGCCAATCAACCGCTACAGTTAAGAGTCGTCCAACGGACAGAAAGTTCCAATCAAGGCCAAGAAACCCCTTAAAGCAACGACTTTTTTTTTGCTAGTTCAAAGCTTGGAAAGAATCAAGTTAAAAACAGAGGAGGCAAAATAACCAAACCACCATGCACGGTCGTACACTATGCCGATATAGCCTGAGCTTCAGCTGTACTTACATACCCTACGTACTACTGCTAGCAGGGCTCTCAAACTACACGTTCATTCGATGCATAAACGGGGTTAAAAATGATACTTGAGTCAAAACAAATATTTACATAGTCAATCCGCATAGCAAAATGCTTTTCTGCTTTTACAAAAAAAAATCAAAATGAACACACGAAAAACTATACCTGGCAGCAGCAACGACAGTGGCATTGCCGACAATAAGGCAAGAATTGAAATCAACTTTTGGCACGGTGAAAGTTGCTTTCAGGGACACTCCTTCCTTCTCCTGCAGCATTCGTGATTTACATAATTTTTCATACTGTGGCCACATTTCTTCTGTTGTCAAAGTGAACTCATTACTGGACCCCTTTAATTCTTCTCCAATGCTCACCGTCCCACTCAAGTTCCACAGAATCACGTGCTTGTCATTTGATCCTATAAAAAACAATTATATATGAGTATCAAATAAACTCACAAGGGATATCAACTATACCAAGGGAACAAAAGGGATAGAGCAACTATTGTTATCTTTCTAACCACTAGCCAATAGTCGTCCATCGGAGCTGAATGCGCAGGATGTGACATATCTGTCGTGGCCCTCGAGGACTTTTACGCACTTTCCACTCAGCTGCAAATTAAAAATGCATAGTGCATAAAAGTGTAGGCTCAACAATACGGGATATGTACATAATTAATGCCGAGCAAAAATGTGACAGGGTAATTTCAACTTACGTCCCACAGTCGAACAGTTTTATCTCCCGAAGCAGAGGCAATAAGGCCTGCTGTAGTGCTAATTCGAACACACATAACAGATGCGGAATGACCTTGCAAAACACGGAGAGGTTCGATGTCATAGTCCAATCCCAAAGTTACATTCCAAAGTTTGACATTATGGTCTTGACCGCTTGTAGCCATGAGGCACAATTTACCGAATCCTCCATCACCTTGTTTTTATCAATACAGAGACGACATATTATTTTAATGTCCATCACATAATACAAACTATGTATGTACTTCAAACCTTATAGTTTAAGATATAAGTACAATCCAATAAGTAGCAACAGACAGTTTTCGATTATACATTTCGCCTGCCAAGAACCAAAATGACCCATTTCCAATTTAAGCTCGAATCAAAATAAGAAACATGCGTAAAATGTTAATTAGGAGTTTTTGAAAAGTGTAAAATGTTCTATTTACATGTTTTTGAAAAGTGTAAAATGGTCAATTTTACATGTTTTTGAAAAGCGTAAAATGTTCTATTTACATGCTTTTGAAAAGTGCAAACTATTCTATTTAACATGTTATTAGATAACATGTTAAATAGAATAGTTGACATGTTTCAATATTTTTGTAGATAGAGGATATTGTTTTTAGCTACTAATGGATATGTGCCATTTTGGTTCTTCGCAGACGATATAGCAACTGTCCTTTTAGTGTCACTTACTGCTGACCAACGACGGAGCAAATGTAATGCAACATATTCCTAAATCATGAGCGTCATCAACAGATGCTAAAGGCTTAGAATGACTGGCAGATCCATCCCAAAGGTGCAAAAGTCCAGCACTACATCCGCTCACCAAGTAGCTTTCATCAGGTGCAAAGCTAGCTGCATAAACAGCTTCTTCGTGGCTCACTAAAGTTCTGATAAAAAATAACAAGGTAAAAAATTGGTTGTCACTATCCTGGGCGTAATGAATGGCATTCATTTAAAATTGTTATTGTTGACAATGCTCCACACATTCTCGACACGTAGTTCAAACTTTTATTTCAAGAAGACACAGCTTACCTTTGCAAATTCTTTGTGGAAACATCCCACAAATAAACAGTGCCACAATCCCCTGCTGTCAACAGAAGCGTTGACCGAGCCGAAAAATTGCATACCCTAACTGCGGAATTTCCCGGCTGAACAAAACTCCCAAGTTTTTCTCCACTCTACACCACAAATATTAAGTAGAGCGGTGGACACATTTCAATTTGTTAAACACACATTTTATTCTTAAATAAAACTAACATTCGTAAACTTAAACAAACATAATGGATTCAAAGTTTACAGCACTTACTGTAACATCCCAGAGTATCGTTGTGCCATCAACAGAGGCTGTTGCAAGGATTGTGCCATAAGGAGAAAAATCGACGCATGTAACACCATATTTGTGGTCTATTAAAAATACAGACAGTAAATAATTAGCCTTAATTAGTCAAATTTCAAACCAAACTAAAGTATGGTCTTCCAATCAGGGCCGGACGAAGAAATTGTAATTTGTTTCCATACAATAACCACCAACTATTTTGATTTTATTGATGGTTTTCTGTGGTAAAGCAAAATGTTGCATTTACATGTTTTAGAAAAGTTTGAAATGCTCTATTTACTTGATTCTATAAACTGCGTAATGATCTATTTACATGTTTTTTAAAATGTGTTAAATATTTTATTTTCATTTTTTTGAAATGTGCAAAAAAAATTTAATTGTACGTTTTTGAAAAGTCAAAATATTCTATTTACATATTTTTGAAAAATGCAAAATGTTCTATTTACATGTTTTTTTTCAAAATTCAGTCAGCGGGGGCTACCTGCGCTGGCCGCATTATCCGGCCCTGCTTGCAATGCAAAATACAATATGACCGATCTTACCTGTCAAAGGCGAAAATGGAGTTTCCACGTATCCGCTATCCTTCTCCCACTTCAACACTTTGGCTTTCTTATCACTGAAACAAATCAATATTAGAGATATTTGCTTTAAATTAGTGCAACTTAAATTTAAAATTGTAGGACTTAATTATAATAAATTTACACCTTGAGTAATAATAATCAATTAAAAATTGTTATAGTAGTATCGGAAAAATGTAGAAAGAGCAAAACCTCGAGCCTGTGGCGAGAGTAAAATTCCTTCCAAAGACAACACTATTGACATCACTCCGATGTATGGTGAGTGTTTGAAGCCGGGAAATAGTTGATGCATCCCAACTCATATTGTCGGTCCGATATGCACTTGCCAATGTTTTCCACTCGTCAACCTTAGGATTATGGCGTTTCTTAACTCTGGAAAAATTTCGACGCCCCATATTTTATGACTCTCTCAATTTATGTAAACTAGGTATGGTGACCGACTAAGTACTGACTATATTTTTGAACTTCCACTCTCAGACACTCTTCAATGTGATTGTGATTGTGATGACAGGACAGGGTGACATTGACACCGACTGTCAAATATTGTGCACGAGAACCTAGTCAATAGTAATATTCTTCGTCGTGCCATAATGTCACAGTAACTTTTCCAAATCAAAATCTTTTGTCAACTAATGTCAAATTGAATATGACCACTGCTCCAGTTTACTTATACTATAAACAATGTCTTGTCACTCTCAACATGTCTTTAAAATGTCTGTTAGCTGTCACAGAGAATTACTTGATTGTTGAATCTTCCATTCTTCATCCAGGAATTCTACTTGTCAATGACTACTGACATGACCATATAAGAATTTATCACTAGTCAGCAATCAACAATTAATGAATTCAACCGCTACTGCCAAACTATCAATTAATGTTTCCATCAAAGCGGTCTCATTAAAAACGAATATATGAACGTGAATTTGTGTAAATCTCTCTCTCTTGACTTCCGTAGTTGTGTTTTTACGACACGTCGAATATTTTACCTTACCGCAGACAAGAAAAAACAAAAACTAAATTATATACCAAACTAGACTTGTTTGTACAGTTTTGCTGAGCGCTTGGTACTGAAACATCAGCACTGTATAAGCAATCAGAGCTAATCAGCTAGCCCTATATTTTAATAAATGACATTTCGAAAATTAAGTCAATACTTGTTGCTGCTTGTTGAGAGTTCTACCCACTGTTATTAATAGTAAGTAAGGCCGTGATAATTACAGGACTCGCACTACTATAATTAATGCAACTGTGTATTTTTCTTCACTTGCCACTTAACAAACTTAATGAGTTTATGTCTCTTCAATAACACAAAAGTTGTTCTTTGATATAGGAATGTGGGAATGTTTACAAGTACTTTGGCTCGTGTACTTCATTAAAATAGGAATACTATAAAAGCAAAACATCTACTAAAATCCAAGATTCTCCCGCCGTTGAAACAACCAACGAACACTGCTGGGTACCTTTCACTACTCGTCCTTTATTACTAATATACTGCTCGAATTTCGGATTTCGGATCTCAACTGTTCGGTTTTTGCGTACCTAAGGTACTCGGTCGGTACTCTATTTTCTTCTGGAATATACTTTCAAGTTACAAACAAAAAGAATGCAACTATCCTATCTTATACACTCCGGGACCTGTGCCTTTGTCGCTCTATCCTCATTAAATAGTAAATATATATATGTTATAGTATTAAAACCACTTTTAAAAACAAACCCAGGAGCACATCTTTTTAGGCTTTGTTCCGTCCACGTTCTACTTTTAAATCCTACAATTTGGAATTTAAGAATCTTAAAATTGTGAATTATTAAATGGGTCTCTCAGGAGCAACAACACTCACAAAAAAAACGACTTGACTTGTCTCACAAAAAGTTTATTTGCACTGTATAAATTTCATTTGACTTTTGTAGATGCCAACGTGAGTGGTTTTCTTGTTCGTACATGAGCTTGACTGACGACAAGACGAAGACTGACTACGAGAGACACAACTACGCTGCATTTTAAATTTTCAATGTGACAAAGAACAAGAACAAGACGAAGACTAAGACGGTGGTGGAGGGAAACGTGGAGATGGGGGACAATTTCTTTCTCTCTCTCTCTCAACTGCAACTTTAATAACTGTATGTTCTTCCTCCTGACTCGGTTTCTGGAACAAGTGTGAGCTGTGAAAGCTCTTGTAGGTGCTTCTTATGTGGTCTAATCATTGTGACTGCTCGTGTCGTTCCTCTGATAACATCAACTCCACTTCCACTCTCACACAGCTACTAAACATCACATGGATCTCAACCAACTATTTTCATTTTGTCTACCTCCATAGGAAAGAAGAAGTAAACCGTGAAACTGTTCTATCTGCTGCTGCTCTCGCGGGTCTAAAAATATATAATCTTCCTTGTGTCCGTGTGTAGTACAAGAGAATCATGTGCTACTTCTATATCTCGAGACTTTCACCTTTCTCCACCACTACCAGCACCGCAGTACTAAAATAACATGGTGTGTTACTGGTTACTGGTTCCTGATACTGTTACTCGTAGGACTTGGTCATACATATCGTCTGTGAAGAACCAAAATGACCCATTTCCATTTTTAGCTAAAAACAAGATGTACTATCTACAAAAAATATCGAAATATGTCTTGAAAGCATTTAAATATACCATTTTCAAAAATATGTAAATAGAACATTCTGGAATTTTCAAAAACATGTAAATAGAACATTTTACACCTTTCAAAAACATGTAAATAGAACATTTGAAACTTTTCAAACACATGTAAATAGAACATTTGACACTTTTCAAAAACATGTAAATAGAACATTTGAAACTTTTCAAACACATGTAAATAGAACATTTGACACTTTTCAAAAACATGTAAATAGAAAAATTTGAACTATTGAAAAACATGTGAATGAAAAATTTCGGAGTTTTCAAAAAACAAGTGAATAAAACATTTTGCAATTTTCAAAAACGTGTAAATAGAACATTTTGCAACTTTCAAAAACGTGTAAATAGAACATTTTACACTTTGAAAAAACATGCAAATAGAACATTCTACACTTTGAAAAAACTCCTAATTAATATTTTACGCATGTTTCTCTTTTTTTATGACATAGCTCATTTTGATTCTAGCTTATATTGGATATGGGTCATTTTGGTTCTTCACGAACGATATCCTATACTATAGTATGTTGTACATTATGGCTCTGTTTTTAGTGTGGAAAACAGACAATATAAAAGGCAATGTTGAATTGAGTGATGCAAAAGACGGGAGCTACACATATTGTAAAGATGTAAATAAACCAATAACTCTCTCTCGCCAGCGTCGCCTTCCTTCCCCATATCCAACTTTCTCCTACACTTTTGTATAATGTATTCTTAGGAAAATTTCCAATTTGCATCGTCCTCCTATCTTTTGTTATTGTTGTTCCAATTGGATATTGGATGCTTGGCTATAGGAGCCGGATTAAACTTTCATGGGCTTCCTTTTGAACTTATCAATGTGCTGATATTATGATCTTGGACATGGACACGGACTCAATCACTCGCTCACTCCGCAGCTCCATCAGTGATCAAATTATACAGGGGGTTTTAGTCAATGCATTCTTCCTTCGTCTTCGTCTTCTCAGTTTCCTCCAAAAACAAGTATAAAAATACGGGATATGGAGATCTAAATTGATACTATGGAGGGAAAGTAGAGGGATTTCGTGGAAATCAAAAAGTTACTTTATTTAGCTTTCCTTCCTATACCTACACTATACCTGTACGTATGTGCATGAGTGTGAGTGTTAGTAGACTTAGTAGATTAGTTGTACGGGGTATGAGACCACCAGTTTAATTAAGCTATAGGCTATTGATATCACAATGCCCGTAACTGGATGAGCATTAAATTTCCTTTCATTCTCCACTATTTTCTCGGGAGAATTTCATCATTTATTTTCATCATCATTCCCATCCTAGTGAATAATAGGATGAAGGCCAGTGATGATCTTTTACGTTAGCCAGTGTGTATAGGCAGTAGATCATGGGGCAGTGCTTCCCTATACTATACGTATAAATGCGTTCGGCCTATTACACCCACCCCTGTTGTAAAAGTCATTCAGTCATTCTCTGTTTATAATAGCTTTTATACTTGGAGTTCTAAAAGTAAATTACTTTCGTTCCTACCTACCTACTTACACTGGGCTATTTTCTGGTTTAAAGTATGTAACTACATTCATTTAAGAATTTAAGTAATCTATCCCTTTTGGTGCCTTTTGAATTAACAAAGGCGATTTTTTCAAGACTGTTGTGTGTACCTTCTAAATTACCAATTAACTGTTTCGATTATATTTTAAAACTGTAATACTAAGCTTAGGATACTTCTATAATGTCTTTAGCTGTAACCGTAACCGTAATTATGTATAAGCTTTGTGAGTGAAACTGACTAGTTTGACTATTTGTGTATGATTACATTGTAATGTTAAAATCTTTAAAAACAAAAAATAAATGTTCGTAATGGAAAAACTTTGGAAAATTATTAATGGTGGCCTCTACGTCATCGTCATCCAACATGAGAAAATATGAAGGGGCAGAAATGAAGGATGGAAAATGAAAAAAAGTGATGAGAAATTTAAATTGATTTTTTTCACGCAATTTCCGTCCTGTCCTTAAACTATTGGATTTTCAAAAAAGTTAAGTAGCGCTATAGGTACGTAGGTTGGGGAGGTACCTGTACAGCGAAGGCTAACTTAAGCTTACCTATATGTATTTACCTACCTATATATTAGATTGGGTTGTAGGGTAGTTTAAGAAGGAAATCCGACGAATTTTCCTTATTGAATTTTGATGTCAATTTCCAACTCCAACTAAATCTAAATTGCAAGAACCGAAATAAAAGATAAGCATCAATTTTTGAAATTTGATCGATGTTTTTCTTTTTCGAAATAAATTATGCTTTGAAATAATGTAATTCAACCAAAATTACACTGAACATTGAAGTGTGACAAATTAATTTGCAAAAATACGGTTAATTCCTCATAGCCAAAATAGTTATTTTTATGACTTAAACTATTTAGGAAGTGACGTCCTTGTCCACGTTTGCCCTTGAATTTTAACTCTGACCTTTAAAGCTCTAAATTTCTAAAGTACCTACAGATTGCATACTTATAGGTAGATAGTACATAAAATAAAATAAAGGAGTCCCTTAGGCCAATAATAATTTCAATTTCTTTTTTTGAAAAAATTAACTACTGTTCCTCCGAAGTACTCTCCATACTAAACACTGCATTCGCTCAATACACATGTAAGGTACTGCTCCAAAGTTTCCATTTCTTTGTATGTAAATTTGGAATGGGAAGTATCGGTTACTCTAGATTCTAGTAGATGAACCCGAGATAGGAATTTAAATGGAGCATGCTATTAGCCTCGCCTCAGCTCCTGTTTATTAACATAACAGGGGCAGTTACATCCTATAGTAAGAGAGTAAAAAGACGAGAACATTCATATCAGTATAGACTCTCAGTCAGTTCATAGTACATAGTAGACTTTTTGTTTCCTTCAGTCAAACATTCTCCAAATGGAGAGAAATGATGCTGAATTGGAATTGTCTCGTAATATTTGGAGCACGTTTCCAGAATGAGGAAGAGGACGATAGGCAGAGTCCGTGTTAGCGTGAATTCCTTTTATTATAAGTGGTGTGTATGCACAGTAGTGCTATGCATGCATGCGTTTTATAGCGGAATACACCAAAAGTACCGAAACCGAAACCGAAACCGATGGACCGATATGCCTTCCAAGTGAACAGAACAGAGAGTCGCGGCTAAAATGGAAAGAGCTCCTGCCTCATCTGTGATTGATGAGTACAATTCTACACAGAGAGAGACCAGAGTTTCTACATATTATTTAATTATATCCCCTATATCTATTCCAGGACGTTGAGTCCTACATCTATAGCATGTCTATAAATAAATCTGTATAGAAATTTCTATGGACAGGGACAGGGGACTCCTGATACTGCCATGATATAATATCATGTGAGGCACGATAAGGAAGATATGGATAGGGATACGGCTACGGAGAAAGCATGTGTACGTGTGCTAGGTACGTTCTGCGTTGTACGTGTAACGTATTACGTAGTAGTAGGTATATTCTTTCTAGGTATATCTCTCTTTTTATCTTTTTGTATGCTGTGTTTAAGGGTATTTATGCAATAGAAAATTGGATTTGTAAACTTAATGACGTCAGTTGCGTCAGTTTAGGGAGAAAGCAGGAGGAAAGGAAACGGCACAAGGCAAAATTTGAGGCTAATATTCTCTCTCTCTCTCTCTCCAAAGCATCGTGCACGTCGCGTTCCATTATTGTAGGGAACTGAAATGTAAAACTTAGTGTAACACATTGTGATGAGTCAGTAGTCTGTGAGTCGTTAAAGGAAAACTCTCTCCCATCACAAAATGAACCATCCAGTCACTCAACATGCTCAAGATATGAAGAGTGTCTTGGCAAACGGAAAAGTCCACAAATTGAAATGTTTTAAATTTTTTTTAAAATTCTAAACGTTGTTTAGATTTATGAAACTACCTACTTGTAATCGCGCTTCGTCAGTTACAGTGCCTGTTTTAAAAAATTGAGTTAAAAAATAGTCCTGTCACTTTTTATTCATTATTCGTTATTCATGTAAAATTTGCATTAATGTACACGACCCGCTTTGCAAAAAAACTTTTCATATGTAACCTAGGCACCCTCTGCGTAGCTAATACTACAGGTATATTCGTACCCACCGTATTACCAAGAAATAGAATTTGCTATTATATACAATTTATAAATAGAACATAACTATAGAAGCAGCCTTCTTCCCGGTGTCGGTGTTGGTGTCAGTGTCAGTGTCAGTCCCAAGCCACGGATGATATTATACGGGTATCAAATATATAAGCACAAATTGTAGATGTAAAGCGGAGTGGAAACAGAGGCGAGTCAAGAAGACCAGGTCCAGGACCAGGTGCTTCTTTCCCTCCAGTCAAAGTAAATGAAGGGAAGACAGCTATACATAGCTATGAGAGAGAGAGAGGACGAGGAGAGACATTTAAGAATGATGTGCTTTATTCTCAAAATAGTTTCGCTTAAATTTCGTGGCTAAAACATTTCTCTAAGAAGTAAGTCAAGGAAGAGGGGAAAAAACGGAAGAAGAAGAATAACCGGTGTGGATTTTTGAACTGAAAGGAAACTGTCGGCTTCATTCTTGTAGTGGGGAGAAAGGGAGATGGACGAGGAAACTAGCTGATTCGTGCCTCATTTTTCAATCTTATGACATCGCAAGTCTATTGTGTCTGCGTTCATGCCGTCTTAACGGCAACGGGAACGAGAACGGTAACGGCTACGGCCACTCTAAAACGTGTTTTTTCACACTATTTTTTTCTTCTTCCAACTCCAACCCAGTATATTACTATAACTCCACAAAAAAACTCGGTATATAGCACCAAAACATGAGCTGCTCAAAATCTTATCTCACTCTCTCCTTGCAACACACAACAAAAAGGGTTGATAATTGAAAATTGGAAAATTCAATGGAAGCAGACGTAAAGAGTGTAAAGATATGACTGACAACTTAAATGCATAAGTAAAAAAAACGTTTATTTTTCATTTTCAGTTCTCGGCTTATATCCGAATGAAGGGAAACTTAACAACCTTGAAATACAATTAGGAAAAACCTCAACAAATTCAAATGGTATTATGGAAATGCTGAGTGAACTCAAAGAAGCACTATCAAGTCAACATGCACCAACCAAGTCAAAATTAAAATATTTAGTTGAGTGTATAGCCAAGTTGAATTTGAGCTCACAAATAGAGGTTGACTAAAATTTCTTTTCATGTCTATCAGTATCTACACAAATAACATTCAAGGATACGTAAACATTGATAAGCAAAAATCTTTAAGCGATTTCTTACAAGCAGTTAAGCCAACAGTACTGTGCTTACAGGAAACAAATGTAAATCCTGTAATTCACTCAATAAAAAATGACAATAATTATACGCATTATTTCAATCCAGTAACCAACCCGTGCAGTGGTACATGTATTATAATTAATAAATGTCTAAATGTAGTAAAAGATAAGATATTAGTATTGGGAAGACTACACATGTTATCCTATCAACATAATAATCAAATCTTTCATATTTACAATGTGTATATCCCACACAAATATAAATATGCTGTTGACGTGCTCTCTGTCTTAAAAAAAGATATTATTCTTATGCAGGGTACTGGTAAAATAATTGTGTGTGGTGACTGGAATTTTGTAGAGAATGAATACTTAGACAGACTTAACTCTCGTGAACGTCGGAAAAGTGTTCAGAAATACATGCAGGAATTATGTATTGAACTAAATCTTGTTGACAGCTACAGATACATATATCCCACTATAAGGCAATGACACATGTAGGAGTGCAAAAACATAAACCTCAAGCTCGACTTGACAGGATCTATGTACAATCAACAGAAGCTAAGTGCATACGTCAATGTTCAATACTTCCCTTCATTAGTGATCATGGCATTGTAGAGTTACATTTTAGTCCAAGTATTTCATACACAACACCATATTGGCGATTCAACAATAATTTACTCTCGCAAAAAGATTTTATTTACAATGTTGAACAGCTACTTAAAAACTTTATCAAACTTGAAAATAAAACACTGTGTGACTATGAAGTTTTAAAATTTAACATTAAAGAAATCTCTGTCAGCACTGACGACTATAATAGAAGGAAAATTAAGCAAGAAATGTTAAGTTTTTCAAAAGAATACCAAGAATGCTTATCTTCAAGTTATACTGACACTAGAGAAATTTTCAATAAAATGCTAAATGCAATAGGACTCACAAGTGACCAATCGGAATCTGCGAAAAAACTCCCTTCGAATGAAATCAATACCACCATTGAAAATGTATTTAGTGATACCACAAGTGCAGTGAAGCTTAATATGGTTTACACTTTTTTCAGTCAAAAATATAAGCATAAACGTACCAACTCTGAAGGATTAAAATCATATTTATCCAATTTAAAAAAAGTGACAGAAGTAGATAATAAATCACTGTCTGAACCGTTTAAAGCCCAAGAGTTTCTCAGAGCAATTTTAAAGCTTCCAAACAATAAAGCTCCAGGCCTAGATGGATTAACATCTGAATTTTACAAGGCATTTTCTTACTATTACAAGACAATATTGCTATGGATCATGGAAGAAAGCCTTAATTTAAATCAACTTCCTAAGTCAATGCGCATTGGCATTATAACATTAATTTTTAAGAAAGGTGACCCTAAAGACCTTTCAAATTGGCGCCCAATAACACTATGCAATAGTGATTATAAAATATTGTCTACAGTTATTAAGAATCGCATTGCCACTATACTACCAAATATTATTGGACCTTACCAAACTTGCAATATTGCTGGTAGGTCAATTTTTGACAATTTGAATTTCCTACGAGATATGTTTAATGAAGTAGAAGAAGGAGCTATCTTAACACTGGATCAAGCATCGGCATTTGATACGCCTGATCACAAATATTTGAAATCGGTACTTGAAGCATTTAACATTTGTGACTTCATAATAAATGCTGTCATGCTGTTGTATCGAAATAACTACGTTTGTGTCAAAATAGGCTCGCTTCTAACAAGTCTGATAAAAGTGTCAACAGGCATAAAACAAGGTGATCCTATTGCCAGTTCTCTGTACGTTATCATAATTGAACCCTTCCTCTCGAATTTGTCTCTAAAACTACCAACCGCAGGTCCAAGTCCAAGTATTTCATCGCCCAACACATATATTTCAGCTTATGCTGATGATACACACGTGCTGATTAATAATGAAACACATATTAAAATAGTTGAGGATGAACTTAAAAAATTTCTCAGATTTTCGGGCGGAAACGTAAATCGGACAAAATCAAATCTTCTCCTACTGGGAAAATGGAAAAGCAGACGAATCCAAACTCACTTTCCAATAATAGAGGATGGTGAAAAAATTCTAGGAATTCACTTTGGGAACCCAAGCTACACCCAACAAAACTGGGATGTTCTCCTGAATAAGTTCAAAGCTAAACTACAATTCTATGACTCAAAGTACGAAATGTGTAATATTTTTCTGAAAGTACGCATACTAAATACATTTGTGTTACCAATCCTGTGGTTTAAATTAAAAGTGCTCGACCCACCACCCCAATTTATTGAGACTATTATCAAAATTGTCAATAATTACTTATGGAAGAATGGGAAGCATTGGGTAAAACAGTTTTTTGTATATGCTCCACTTAACTATGGAGGGCTTGGAGTGAAACATCCTTCAGCTCAAATTGGAATCTTCAGAATTCGACAAATATTCCAAATACTAAAAAAACGTCAAAACCATTACTTTGGTCTGCAGACAACAAAATAATATCCAAGATCATATCCCATCACTTTGTTGAGTCCAAATTATCCTACTACAAAAACTTGCAATGTCTTTTGTCCAGATTGAAATTTCATCTTATTAACATTAATGAAGAACTCTGTAATACAATTAGCGTTACAAACCCTATGTACGTTACAAAACATATGGGTAGTGAATTCCAATTGTATGGCCTAAACGTTTTAGGCGATTTCCTGAATAAAGAAAAAACTAATAACTGCATTCTCTTGGCCCCGAGGCACAAACAAAGAACTCTGGAATATTACGCTCAAATTGTTACAACTCAAACTAACCTATTAAAAAGTGATAAAGAAATATCAGCAGTAGCCTACAACTCCTTAATGGGTAGTGAAACAGAAATCACTAAAAATAACGATTACTTTATATGTATGACAGTCACAAAGTGCGACTACACTGAAGAGGACTTACAACAATGTAAAAACTACGACTGGAAAAGCCTAGCAAACTGTATTAACAATAAGGAAAGAGAAATAGTGTGGAAGTTCTGGCATGAAGCCATATGTACACCAAAACTAGCAATGAAAATGGGACTTATAAAATACAACCTATGCCCATTCTGTAAAAATTTCAATCCAAAACTAACGCATTTTTTAAAATGTGTCCATTTTTCTCCTCTCTGGGATTACATTAAAAAACTCGTTTTAAAAAGTCAGAATAAATGGAACGGGAAAACGAAACTACATGGAATACCAAGGAAGTCCTGTGTCAACCATGCCATTTATCTAGGCTATAACATTATGTATGAAACTATTATATCGTACTATAATCAAATAGCGTTCAAAAATAATCCTGTAATAAGATATAAACAAAAATTCTTCGAAATGATGTATCTACACTTTTACAATTTTAAAAGCAATAACGTGACACTCGAACTATTTAAATTATACTGGTCAGAAGTCAATTTCTTATTTAAAATTCAAAACAATAGGATTGATATCCGAATGTCGTCTTTCAATTAAAACATTAATATTCCCAATTAATCTAATCACCTTTTAAGAGTCTGTCCCAGCGTCAGAAAATGTTTGGACCCGAATAATCAATAAGCATAGCTTATTCCTAATCTTGAATTTGATATTATAACTAACATTATTTAACTCCCTGTCCAAACTGCTACATTAAAATAATGATTATACAACATACTGTATGTACTATAATTTATATTTCCTGAAATAAAACCTAAATTTTCAAAACCTTAAAAAAAAAGTATATCCGAATATAAATAAATTATGTGGTCTATTGTTACTCTCTAATATTATAAGCTTAGCCCACAGTCGCAGTTATGACTTTAAGTTTCTATTACAATAAGTGCCATGCCATTTTATTGTGCTTTTTTTTACTAACTAAATGTAAGCTCATAAATCCATAAATCCATAAAATGCTTTTTTCTCTAAATAACCTGATGACACGGCATGGACCCACCTAGGCCTAGGCCGGAGGATACCTAAAAAAAATTTATCCGTGTATTTATCTACGTTGTATTTGACTCGCACGTGTCTCAAGTGTGTGTACATATCATTATAGAGTTATAGTTCCATTATATGCTGCATGCCGAGTATTTTATGTTTCTCGAACGTCACAAACCATAAATTCTGACTGTACAATCAAATTAATTGAGACCAGTCCATATAGGCCAGATCCAGATCCAGATCCAGATCCAGCTCAATATTCAATTAGTATTATAGGATTATATTATAGACATATCAATTCATTCCAATTCGATTTTCCTCTCTCCTTTTTTTCTGGCTTAGTTTAGATATCTTTTGAGTTGCTAAGTTTTATTTACACTCTTTCAAACTTCCAACATCGGCATCGGTATTGACATGGCGGGGTCGACCTATTTTTAGAAATAAGATGCTCCGCGGCGATAATAAAAGAAGAATAAAAAAATGTCCAAGTTGCAAAAACTTTTTCCTTAAAAAAAACTTTTTTAAAAAAAAGAGAGAGCACTGTGAAACCATAAGAAGGTGTGTCATAAAACGTTTTGACAGAGAAGTTGTGTAACCGCACACACACACACACACACACACAGACACACACACACACGGCTCAAAGGTTACGTTTCCCGCACTCTCATGTCAAGTAAGTTTGAGAAAGCGCGAGTAATAAATTGATCATTGTAAAAGTAGAGAGAGAGAGATACAAATCAAAGAAAAGCGTTTTTTAAAATCCACTCTGTATATTTGACACTTTCTCTAAGTTCCAAGGTACACAAAACTTTTATATAGGTATTTCCAAATCCTAAGCAGATAACCCAAATTTTCTACACAATTTATTCTTCTAGTTATTGAATCTATTATATGTTCTTCTCCTTCCGCTTGTCAGTACAAAGTAGAGTCAAAATCTCTCACAGAAAATGAAATTACATGTGAACAGAAAATATAAGAAAAATATATAGCGTATTGAGCAAAACTGTGGCAATTCCTGTCAGCGTCAACTGCGTAATGTTTGGTACACACACAATGCCATTTTGAAATTCAAAAGTTTTGGTTCCCGTAGCTTGCCATTAAATTAGAAATTTTGAGTTCAAAATTATAATCATATAAAAGAACCCATTACAAGTATTAAACAAAATCGATGTAATATTGAATCAAATCATAATTTTAAGTTATGTAAATCAACCTTCCCACGACCAATGAAATGCTAATGGAGTGTCAAATAAGTTTATGACATGAGTCTTTCATCCTTCGTCAAAACTGTAGGAGCAGGAGCGGTTCCCTATAGAAATAAGCATAATTTCTTTTTACTGTAGTACTATGTTATTCATGGTAAATTCTAACTGCGGATTGGTTTTGATTTTTGATATCCATGCATATATGTGGTAGTCATTAGTCAAGATAAATCTAATAGTGTAAAACTGTTCTGGGACCTGGGAATTGCAATACACGTAAAAAGGATGACGAAATACATTAACGACATTTAAGTATATACTTATCGTGAGTGAAGAATCAAAATGAGTCATAATGCAGTTTGTGCTGGAATTTAAATGAAGTAAGTCATTGAGATATTTGCGTGGTGTTAATCACGAGTTTTTAAAAAACACAAAATTTTCTAACGACATGATTTTTAAATTGCAAAATGTTCGATTAACGTGACTTTTGAAAATTACAAAATATTCTATTTACATGTTTTTGAATAGTGCAAATTTTTCTATTTACTTGGTTTTGGAAAATTGTAATTTTTTTTATTTGAATATTTTTGAAAAGTACAAAAATTTCTATTTACATATTTTTGAAAATTGCAAAATTTTCCATGTACATGTTTTTGAAACGTTCAGAATGTTCCATTTACAAGTTTTCATGATCAAGATATTTTAATCTTTTCGTAAGTAGTAAGTACATGGTGAATTTTGTTTTAAGCTAACAGGGTAGATGGATCGTTTTGATTCTTCACAGAAGATCAGAATATATGACCCTATGTACATAGGCACATGGACCATACGCTGCCTTTCGAATACACTCCCCAAAGAAAGGAGAAAATGCAAATGTATCAAAATTAAAATCTCTTTCTCAAAATTTCCTATAAAATATTCTGCAAAATCTACACTTCCAAACCATAACCATCCTCCGCCTCTAAATAAATACTTTGTACACATTTTATTCTGCATCAACTTATCAACCAAAGACAAAAGTTACAGACAGACATATACCAAAGTAAATCTGCATCTTTCCAAAATTTTCTGAAAGCAAATCTGCATCTTTCCAAAAATTTTTAAAAGCAAAACCGCATCTTTGGAAATTTGGGGCTAACTGCGGGCCAACGGCTCTACTAGTACCTGCAACCTTACTATTTCAGGGCTTCATGGCTGTAGTACACTTGGCTGGGTCAATCTACTGTAGATAACTGATTTTAAATCGAAGCGTGCCACACTGTACTCGTTATGCGATTTGTACGGAAAGATGTGGACTGCTTCTTCACCAACGATATGTCCTTTTGCAGGAAAGAAAGTCTTCAAATTGTAATTATAATCATAATCATAACTAGGTACCTACATAATTTTAACTACACCGTTCGGTTTGAAATTTGTAATAAAATTAGGGGAAACTACTTTCCCTGCCTATACCGCCCTATCTACCGACCTACACTGCAAAATGCCTGAACCAGAAGGCTCCTCAGAAATCTATAATGGAATGAATTTTAAAACGCTATTCACTTTAATATAAAATTATAATCCCTACAAAGTTAATCGTTTATTAAGGAGTCAAAATGAAGTTTCCAGTGTCTTCCAAGCCGAAGAATGATTCTTGGGACCACCTACCTACAAAATAAGGAGGCGCTTGTACGCACTTAGTTCACGAGTAGGGAGAAAATATAAGTTTGTTCTAAATTCTAATATCTTTTTGAATGGTTTTAAATCTAATAACCCGTAATGTAGGAAGTGCTGAGTGTATAATAAATCATGGAGTACAGGAGGCAATAAATAAAAAGACTGCCACTCTCCAAGTGAAATTCTTACATCCTCACTATATGCTAATATCCGTATGGTCTTAAACGGTATCTTTTCTATACTGTCTATAGTTACATCTCGTCCAATAGAAGCTACATTATTACCTGACCTATATGCTACCTATATGCGTTAGACATTGTCGTCGTTTACATGTATGGAGAAAGGGTAAGGGTAAACTCATTAAAACTCTCACACGAGTCTGCCTGGTTCTGGTTCTGGTTCTGGGCGACTACTAGCATTTGTAAAAGCACTGCCCAATCATAAGGCATAGTTAGTATTATTTAGTATAGAAGAAGCTATTGTTAGTTTAGAATAAATTTCTCATCAATTTTTAGAAAATTTTCAATCTCCTATATATTCCAGGGCGCCAATGAAATTAGTGCTGTAGTAATGGCTGTAGATAGTACAGTTGTGTTATTAAGTTAAAGTTGCTCTCAAACTCCCTGTCTATGGACTAAATTGAGTTGTGTATAAGTTGCCTATGGATGGGAACTGGATGCTGGATGGATAATGGCTGCAAGAAGATAGTTGGATGGATGAGGCACAAAGGACGCGGAGACTCTGTGGAACATTCTGTTGTTGCATAATAAACGCTTTGAAAGTTTGATGGCTCTCAAGTGAACTATACTGATAGCTAATGGAGCCCCTCAATAGCAAGACGAACGACGTTGTGCAAAACTCTATAAGATATAGTACAGTGTTGGACTGAAGACGAAGACGAGGCTGGCTATACGGAGCCTTTGTAGATTCGCCCCTACCCCGAGACATAGACCCATTGAAGTCATTCAGCATCTCCATTCGTGGTTTGTACAACTTCTCAAATTCAAAGCCCTTTTGCCAGAAGCCAGAACTCACACATCTCAAATCCTGAGCCACAGTTTATCCTATCATCTCCCTATAAGTGCAAAAAAGGAAGATGTGGAATTTTCTCAGCGTCTCTCTCTCGCTCTCTCTACGAAGTGCTTGGGAAAGTTGAGAGTTCAACACGGCTGGATCGGATGTAGAAATAGTAGAAAGAATGAGGTAATGTTAACACTGTGAGCGTCACCAATGACGTCATACGAAACTCATGTGTTCATCTCCCTCTCTTTTCTAGTCCACATCCAGAGCCAGAGCCAGAGTCAGACCCAACACACTCCACATGCATAATAGCTACTCCCCACAGGACAAAAGTCCCACAAGGAGAGAGATAGGGAAGATGCACTACACTTCTCTCCCCTCGACTTTCTCCTCGTTCCTCGTGCTTTCTCTTCCCATCACATTTCATACACAGCTCCGTCGTCCCGATTTGGAACGTGACGCCATCGTGTGATGTAATTACTCGTCTATAAATGGAAACTCGAATATTCTCAAGTCTGAACGTTCACAAAATAAGTGGATACACTCAGACAGGGGCGGAGCTAGAAATATTTTATGGGATGGGCAGTACATATATCATGAGTAAGGAATCAAAATGGGCCATTTTACAATTTAGACGAGAATTAAAATGAGTTATTTCAACAAATTAACTACATTAGATGGGTGCACAAAATGTAATATATTGATAAAAGTTTTAAAAAATTGCAAAACGCCATATGCACATGTTTTTTTTCGTGTAAATTGTTCTATTTACACGCTTTTGGAAAGTGCAAAATGTTCTATTTACGTGTTTTTTAAAGTGTAAATTGTTGTGTTCACGCGTTTTTAGAAATTGCAAAATTTTCTATTTACGTGTTTTTTGAAAAGAGCGACATGTTCTATTTACATATTTTTGAAAGTGTAAATTGTTCTATGTCCATGTTTTTTTAAAGTTCCGTATTACTTCTAATAGAACCCGGGTCTCCAATAGACCCCGGGTCTCTATTACACCCCGGGTCTAGCTGAGTATTTTGATGTACACCCCGGGTCTCTAATACACCCCGGGTCTCCAATACACCCCGGGTATTTAATGCACTGCGAGCCTGGTGCAACTCATATTTCAGCTTATATTTCAATACACTATCATATGGTGTAACGCTAAGCAATATTATAACTATGTTTTGGGCAATTGAAACGATTGTAGTGCCATTTACTGTCCCTTAATTTTAACAATTACCCTTTGAGAGCGCTGTTTTTGGGTATAACCCGGGTCTCTTATACAACCCGGGTCTCTAATACAACCCGGGTCGCGAGTCAAAGTTTGAAATATAACCCTGGGGTTCTATTAGAAGTAATACGGTTCCTAGTGTTTTAATTTGGTTCCCGTGCGTTTCGTCGGGTAGTAATTTTTGCCTAAGATATTTGTCGGGTATGCGTTTCGTCGGGTAGGTTTTTTGAAATATGTGACGTTTCGGCGGGTAGGTTTTTTGAGGTTAAACGATACCGAAATGCAGTGGTCTGTTACGTTCAGTTGGTCTTGAATGAGTAGTAGCTGTTGAAGGATGGAATAACGAATTAAATCCAGAAACTAATTATTGCACTGATGATGGAGTAAGCCAAATTTGAGAGAAATTTGGAACGACGTCTAAGTGGAGAACGCCCACCGTTAAAGAAGCCAAAATACATCGGTCTCAATTCCAAAATTTTCTCCGCTTTTAATGTATGGTCCGAAAATTGCAATAAAATTAAATATGTTCATCGCAATGTTTTCCTATTCAGAATTTCCTACTTCAAATGCTGCGTGGAACTACATCAAACCACAACAACACTCAGTAAATGAGAACAAGATCAAAAACAAAAATACAACCTAATCTTTTAAGTATCAATGAAATTGCTACCCAAGAGTGCACTTAATTGCACTTAATTTTCATTACTGCACATTGTATTTAGTATTTATTGTGTATTGGTATTTTTTAATTTGATTTTCATACTTTGACAAGGAACATGTTCCGCTTGTGGAGGACAAGGAATCACCTCCTCGTTGTGTCCTCTGGGTAATACTGACGATTTCGACATTTTTCATTAAACCTACCCGACGAAACGTCACATATTTCAAAAAACCTACCGGACGAAACGCATACCCGACGAATATTTCAGGCAAAAATTACTACCCGACGAAACGCATACCGACAAATCGCCACAGAATCTCTAATTTGCATGGTTGGAGGATCATCATATTTTAGTTTGTTTTGTATACACAGTGAATTTTATTTCTAGCTAAAAAAAATAGATATGAATCATTTTGTTTCTTCGCTCTCGATATAAGTCGGTCACCTCGGTTTAAATGCCCCTGCCCATATACTAGCATATGTTAAAAAATTCATTTTTGAGTGAAACAACTTCCCTCTTGCCCACCACCAACTGGATCCGCTCCTGCACTCGTAGACGTTGGTGATAAACCCTTTCGGACTTACTTGAGTTTCCAGTAGCTACCTACCTACCTACATAAGAGTCAAGCCCATCTTCTAAGGACTAAAAGGACGTCTTCGGAGTCACTTTCCTTCTCGCACTTTCCTATTTTCTTCCACTCTTTTCCGCTCCATATTATATGCATGTGGGAATTGAAGGGTCTCTCCTTTTTTTCTGCCTTTATCCTTCTTATCGTGAGGCTGCCTCGGTTCCCACTGAAACTGAATGGGAGGTCTATGGTGCTGGTGCTGGTGCTGGTGCTGGTGCTGGATAAGGTTTTTGATCTTTATGGGATCGAAAATGTGGATGCTACGCGGGACCAATATACCTCAGACACAAACCGAAACAGAACCTCAATTTATATTTGGATATGCGTATGTATATATAGGCCATGAGAGAGAGGGAAGGGAAGGAGGAAAGTATGACGTTTAGACTTTAAAGATAGAAAGGTCAGAAAGTGTGAGAGAGTGTGAGGCTGTCTTCCCACTTTCCAATCCTTAAATTTCATTGTAAACGGGAGGATGTGTTCTTGGGAAATGAAGTAACCTACCTACGTAGTGTGTGTCTTTCGTAGTTTCAAACATAATTTGTCTTCTGTATTGATATTTTGACACTGTGTCGAGAGGGTCTGTCTACTCGACTCATCACTGTGTCTCCTATCAATACCTCCTCTTGGCTCGGCTTTGGCTTTTTTAACTGAAGTTTTCAGCCTCTGTAAGATTGGATTGGATAGCCATAGGAGAGTTCTCAATTCCCTATAAGCACCGGGCCCCAGTCCAACTCACACTCTCGCATCTCATCCATAACAGAGAAAGCGGAGTGGACGGGGAATTGGAATAAATCTCATCTTCCCGTATAGATTCTTCCTCATCGCATCTGTACAACGTCCGCGAGTCCGAGTCCGATGACCGTTTGTGCCCCATACAACTTCCCATTGCAAATAGCATGTAGGACATAACTACAATTTAGCTACGGCTACACGTGCTTTCATACATGCACGTACACTTGGTACCTACATATTAAATTTAAGTGCACCATGTCCCATAATAGAATCAGAGATAGAATGAAATAAAATATAATAGAATTATAGGCCTTTTAGATTTTAATAAAATTATAATTATGCCGTATTTGACTTCCTCATCGAGATCTAGGTACACTAGGAAGTATGTATAGGAATTTTATTATAGTCAGTAGTCAGCTGACTTATGTGTGAGAGCGTCTGTGAAAGTCTTGAGCTTAATTGCATCATGCAGTCGCATGCTTCCTCCATTCTACATCTAAACTCGACCTCCAATCCCCACGTTATGCCGTCCCTTTTTATTTCTTCTTCTTCTTCTTCTTCTTGGAAAAGCTACGCAATACATCCACAAATTTCTATATTTACACCGTGGTGCTCATTTATTACCATAATAATAAAATCAAAGGCTCGTAAGAATGTCCTCAGTTCGCAATTTCGTATCTTATATATCCCCTGTTTTTCCGTCCCTATTTTTCCCTATACCCTGGCTCTGGAATGGACTGGAACCGCTTTCTTGTCGTCATTGATGTTGATGCATAATTAATTATGTGTAGATTCCGAATTGGAATTGGAATTGTGTAATAGTATATTGGTTTTTGCGTCATACTACGCGTCATGATTTTTTGACATGTCGGATTCGGATTCGGGTTCGGTATACTTAGTATAGTAAGCATTAATAAATTAATATGTATGAGCTGTAATTATTGGCCATCCAAGCGGGCAATCAAGGAAGCACTTTCATCACCCTTTGATTAGACGCTCGCTCACCATCATCTCAACTACCGACAATGGGCAGGATATCAAATCACAAATTATATAACCGTCACCGTCACCGTAACCATAGCAATAGTTGTGTCAAGTCCCGGCATACAAAATAACTCAATTAACCTTAGATATAGTAAATTGGGTTGGGATGGTTTTGAAGAAACGTTGTATTCCGGAACAATAAATTATTCCCTCTTTTAAAGCTCTGTCTATTATTGTGGTGACAAGAAAGGAAAAGCTCGGTTCGGGTTGAGGGTCAAAAAAGTGTAAATAGCTCCTCTGCGGGTCTGCGGTGATTGTCGCCTGTATAATATATGTGGACTTTTATTTAAATGACTGGAGAGACCTGAATGAACTGGAGCTTTTTTCATCCTTGCTATGGCTATGAAACACGGTGCTCCGTGCTGATGCCGAAGCCGAACCAACACCAACTTACCTACTTACCTACCTACCTACCTAATAGTTTCACATATACCTATACGTGAATTTTGCAAATGGATTTTCCTTCGTTCATGCGTCCCTCTCTTTTTTATTTACTTAGTTTCACTGCACTACATACTCCACATGGAAACATTCCATTATACTCACTGAAAATACAAAAACAGAAAAGTAAGTACCTACCTACCTACCCACCTATACCTCCAGAATATTATTTCTCAGGAAATGGGGACACCGGGTTATCCGAAGCTCACTAAGTTCCTGGGCCAGTGTCACTTTTATGACGCGAGAAATGTGGGAAATCTATAAAAGAGGTTCTATGTGTATAGTAGACGAGTAAAATAGTCGATAAAAATTCAATGAAAATACCCATGGCTCAAAACTTTGCACTGTGCCACTGCCCTCAGAACAGAAGTACTGAGGAGCGTGTAACTTTTATATGTATAGGTAGGTACCTACATATTTTTAAATGTATGCAGAGCTTTCTCCACGCTTTGTCTTTGGGTATGTGTTCAAGTTTAAATAATTATGAGAGTACAAAGTTTATCTAATGTAGCTACATACATGTTTCAACCTTCCACTGTATGGACATTTTTCTCCGTCTTGTACAACTATTCAAAACTGTACTGATGGTGACGATGCTAAACGTGTGTTGTAAATGAAGGGAAAACAAAAGCTTACAATTAAACTTTGAGGCAGACTCTACTATATACTACTTCTCAGCAACACCACTCCCAACCTCAATGTCAACCCCATAACAAAACGGACGGGGACCCCGCCTCCTGAAGGACAAGGAAGGACACTTGTATTTGAATATTTGATGTTTAATTAATCAACTCCAATTACCGAGAGACAGTGGAAATACAGTTTAGATAAATGTGACGTGTATATTATGGGGTATATTATGATGGGTACTGGAATTCCATTTTAAATCGAAGAATTAAAATTTCTAACATAATATAATAATATACCTATGTATAAAAAATATTTTAATAGGATTGAATTTGACTTTTCAATGTGAAAGTCATCATCTCATCATCGGTAAATAAAAGGAGGGGTGGACGTCGACCGGCAGACGTTCCGCTCCGTCACTACTTCTGACGATTGCATTTTAAAGAATGCTCCCAAAAGTTTGGCGTTGGCTTGTTTTTTTTAAGTAGGTACCTACTTTAATAAACAGCGAAACTATGCGTTGAATTCATTTTTTTGTATGCACTGATTGCATTTTGTTTCTACATTGACAGTTAAGTGAAATGAATAAAAAAGAGCGACGATCATCCAGCAGACGCCAGACTGCTATATGTAATGGGAAGGGGAACAAAAAGTCCGACGGGGGCAAAAAGTCCGGAAGAGGGCAAAAAGTCCGAAGGGGGCAAAAAGTCCGCCAAAAGAGGGCAAAAAGTCCGGAAGGGGGCAAAACGTCCGCCAAAAGAGGGTAAAAAGTCCGAAGTGAGCAAAACAGGCCCCGTAATTGGAAAAAAACCTACATATATATGTTCCCTTATTTCGGAATTTTTGCCCCCTCCGGACTTTTTGTCCTCTTTTGGCGGACTTTTTGCCCCCTCCGGACTTTTTACCCTCTTTTGGCGGACTTTTTGCCCCCTCCGGACTTTTTGCCCCCTTCCGGACTTTTTGCCCCCGTCGGACGTTTTGCCTCCCCTCCCATTATATAGCCTATATGCTTCCTATACTGACAGAGACTGATGTGTGGAAGAAAAACCTCTATATTGAAGTGTCAGTTCCAATTCGGATAATGTCTTATACAACAAAAAAGGATTTAGTATTGGATTTTAGTGTGGACGTATTCATCAATCTGTCTCGGGTATTGCTTCGCCCAAGGTTCTACTAATGCACTTAGGTACATGTAGGGGGGAACTTATCAAGGGATAAATAATGCGATCAATTTCTTCAAGTGATCTCATACATTAAGGAGAGACAATATACAGATTATTCCTGATTGCCTTAGACCATAAAATTCTCCCATTATTATGTATCTCTATATATGTTTTCCTCATTTATTTCTATTTCACATATAAAATATCCAGTTCTATTCCTTTACACATTCGTCTGATTTTAATTAATGCATTTGAGTCACAATTTTAATGTATAGCATAATAATATAAGTCTATTTTCCCTGCACTATTTTTAGTTGCGCTTTTGGTATATCTTTATGTGTGCTGAATTAGGAATATTAGAAGACAATATTACATAGATTAATAACATAACTTCACCATTTCTATTTTCTACAATATTATAAAATAAAATTTCTAGAGAAGGAAATTCTCCAAGGTCAGGATTTAATGGAATATATCGTCTGTGAAGAACCAAAATGACCCATATCCATTTGTAGCTAACAATAATATCAACTAATCAACTATCTACAAAAGTATTCAAATATGTCTTGACAGCATTTAAATAGAACATTTTGCACTTTTCAAACACATGCAATTAGAACATTTTGCACCTTTTCGAAAACAGGGAATTAGGACATTTTGCACCTTTTAAAAAACATGTAGGTAAATAGGACATTTTAAATTGTTGAAAAACATGAAAATAGAAAATTTCACACTTTTCAAAAACTCCTAATCAACATTTTACGCATGTTTTTCATTTTGTTTCATGACATAGCTCATTTTGGTTGTAGTTTAAATCGGATATGGGTCATTTTGGTTCTTCTCAGACGATATGTGAGCCCTATGTACTATCCTAGCCACTATAAATACTGCATAACATAAAACCATTGCATTATGCTATCGTGCAGTGAAAAATGTTAAGTACTATTAGACCTTGATTTCACTAGAAAAGTTAACCATTGTTAGCCTTAAGAAACTCGCTTTCAGATTTAACAATGGTTAATTTTGAAAGCGTGTTTCTTAAGGCTAACAATGGTTAACTTTTCTAGTGAAATCAAGGTCTTACTAATATAAACATGTTAATAATTGCTAAAAGCTGTAGTTAACAAATTTGATGTCATTTTTACGTGACTTAATTGATGAATAATAAATGATTGCAAGACAAATATTTAAATGAATAGACTCCGCGTGCCTGGTTTTCCCTCAACCTCAATGTTGTTTTACCATAGCCACGAAAGACGCTCAA
>OX461809.1:16755873-16897706 GCA_949802685.1 Dicyrtomina minuta | reverse complement strand
TAACTAAAAAATTAATTCAAAAAATTAACACTGTTGAGCGGAGATGTTTAGGAATAATCAAAAATTGCTACGTAAGTAAAAATAAGCACCAATTCATAGCTTCCAAGTTAGGAATCGATACCATAGAAGAGAGATATAAAAAATTGCTTAAATCATTTGGGCAAAAAATTTTTAAATCCAAAAGATTCAGTGTATGGCTGAAACCATATCTACGACTCAATACACGACCCAATAGGCTTAATAAAAATTATAATTTATAGTTAGCTGTAAAACTGAAAGATATAGGAAATCATCCATACCGTCTATAATAAAAGCTTTAAACTAAATATGTTATTACTTGTTCCTTCAATAGAATGTACGAAATAAGGTGAATACTATAAGGAAATAATTAGTATTAATTATATAGTGTATAGTATTATCATTACCACTCTACTCTATCTTGTGTTATAATAATTGTATTAGCCTAACCTTTCTTTCCTCGGCGCACGATATATGTCGCGAGGGCTTCTTCATTTTTCCTCAACAAAATTGTTTACTCATACTTGGTGTATTTGGGTATATAAGTTAATGTTAAGCAAATTTTATCTATCTTTACTAGTACTGTTTTCAAGATTGATTAAACATTTTCATGTGTCTCTTTTGTGTATGTACAAGTTAAAATATGAATCAAAGAAATAAAACCCCAAATAATAATAATAATAATAATGTTAAAATTAATAGTTTTCGAATTTGTTTTTGTGAATACAAAATAATAAAATCTTCATTGAAAAAACATGGAGTAAAACTAGTATGCATATGTACCTATATGTCTACACATTGTGTCATTTTAACCAATTCAACAGTTTAGGACTACTAGAATGTCAAAATAAAAGGTAATTCAGTTTGTATGTATTTAACTTCCGAAAAATAATCTGCAAATCCCAAACATTGTGTGTTCATTACTTAAGCTGAAAATCCAAGTCCCGCATTGTATGTACCCGTGCCTCGTAGTAATAGCAACATATTAGTTTACATTGAGACAATCCGCTCGGTTAATGTAAGCAGCTATTGTTTTCAATTAATATTTTCCTTATGAAAGGGCAAGTAACATATACCTCACTTCAGCGGCTACTAAATTATGCTAACGAGGAGTGCCGACTGTCCTCAATACAAAGCACGCTACTTGAAATTCGACACGGAACTGAGGAAAACCATGCAAAATAAATGACGAAGTAATTACGGAACAATTTTAAAATTCAGTTTATTTAGCATGTAAGTGCAAAAGTTAAAGTAGGAATAGAAAAAATGAAGGAATATATATGCTCAGTGCTAGTGCCGTAATATTGTAAATTGTAATTGTATTTTTATAAAATTACATTTACAATTAGAATTGTAAATTGTAAATACAATTACAATACAATATCAAATTTATTTTCTGCAGTGTGTTCTGAGCCTTTGGTTTTACGCTGAAATCGTGTATCTACATGATAGTATTCATGGTAAATATCAAGTCAGTAATTTAATACTAATTAGGGGTCAAATTAAGGTTCCAAAAGTTCGAATTGTAATTGTATATTGTAATTGTATTGTAATTTACAATTACAATACAATATTAATTTACAATACAATACAATATATTTTTCTTACAATAGTTTTACAATATTACGGCACTACTCAGTGCTTGACTTTTTTGTATAAAAAATATTTTGTCATTGTTAGAAGTTAGACAATACGGATTTTTCTATCGGTAGTCGGTCTCTGTCAATAACTATATAGTCTTCAATGTATTTAATTTTCATGCAATCGTAATCCCAGCTGACATTGCCTGACTTGGATAGAATTTCCATGAGAGTTGCCATTTCCTGGAAACTATTGATTTTAATTACTTTCTTGATGCCACACTCACAAATTGTCATCGTTCATCACGCTTCGTTCCGAAATAAATCTATAGTAGGTACCTACCGGATATTTGTAAACGTATTGAACATTTATTTTACCTAAAACATGAATTTGTATTTGTATTTGTTCCTTTTACATTTTATATGGGTCTACGATTTCATTTCTCTTCCGAACCGAACGAGTAGTTAATATTTATAACACGAGCAAACTACGTTACACAGCTATAAACTATATACTTACTCACACTGACCGCCTTTTCGATTCGTGATAACATTTTTCTCCGAACGAATCCCCACAGTGTCTATACATTAGACAATTTTCCATAAAGGAATTACACAACCATATCGAATGTAAATGTGTGTATACGCAGAGCAGTATCAACTAAACGAGTTAAAAACTGATGAATGTAGCCCAATATTACACAATTTTAGCGTTTACTTATGCATATATTATATACCTATATATTTAAATATTATAATCCCAGCAGTTTCTACTTCGATAGTACAGAAAAACAACTTACATTTGAACACAGAATTAAGCTTATACATACATAGATTACACCTACTTACAACTTACAGATCGTAGGAAGCTTGATAAGAAATATTTTAATTACCCTTTTGAAGCAATAGTAAATTGTTGCATTGATTTATACCTGTTGAGTTTCTGACTAAAACCGGAATTGATTAGAGATGAAAATATCTTCAAGTATGATTTTCGACCTGAGAATAATAATTATTACAGTTAACATATTACAAAGGAAGTTAGCTCAAAAGCAAAATAAATAAATAACGGATGAGTTGGATCAACGCTGCATCACACCGTAAAGGTAGAGGCAAACAATTACACAACCTTTCTCAAGTATTCGCGTGCAGAACCACAAAACACATCAATTATTTCGAGTATACATACAATTAGGCTAGTCAAGACTTCTATGAGGAAATAAATGCAAAACAATGATTGCAAGTCTTAATTGTAGCACACATTATACGAAAATTCAAAGATCATTCAATTCTCAGCCTATGCGAAGTCAACAGAGATTCCGCAGATTATTTGTTTACACATGTAGTATGTCAACACACAATCCAGAAACGTCAACACATAGTATACAAACGTAAACACACAATATACAAACGTCAACATACAAACTACAAACGTCAACACAGGTAGCAAAATCCTAGGTGTTACAATACCAAGGAAGAGCTACAATTGTCAACACATATATAGCAACACGTTTGTAAACATACATACACTTTTGTCAACATTTTTAACTAGACTAAAATTACGACCAAAATGAAGCAATCTTGAAATAGGACATATTTGTTTTACAATTATCGACAACCATTATCAATTTAGATTGCAATATTTATCATTATCTCCGTTGTCTACGCATGTAACATCACATACAGGGATTTGGTCTTCTGAAAATCAATTGACTCCACCGTAAAATTAACAATACGAAACAAGTGGGTACGCGTAGAAGTGTACAAAAATACATACGCCACTGCCATTGTGCGGACAACATAACTTACGTTCTTTATCTAATTTATTATTATTACAAACTGAAACATATTATTAGTGTTATTTTCTTGTTCAAGGGACAACGTTTTGATGTTATCCATCACTTTTAATTCAGTGAAAAGCTCCAGGTTCTTTAAATCACGAAAATGTGTAATGTCTGAGAAAATCATACATAATGTATATATCACTTATCGATGCCTTGTATAAAATATTCTGGATCCTGAATTACCGTAACATTTTACAAAAGGAGAACACAACTGAATACGGTTGATTATAAATTGGAGTATTATATATAAAATCTGCTTAAATTAAATAAGGTAGTTGCAGTGAATATGGAACACAATTTCTTAGTTTGATTTGAAAACGCAAATTTTGCGTGTATGATTTAAAACTACCTAGTACGTACTTTGTAGTTTGCATTAACCTGGCAATAAGAACAAAAACAAACTGTAAGTGAACATGTATTAAGCTATATTCATACAACCACATGTAGGGGGGAGATATTTTATAAAGTATCAATGAGCGGTTGTGGGTGCTTGAATGTCGGATTCTGTAAGCATTTGATATCCTCAGTATTTTTGGTTAAGTTGATACAATAAATTAAAAAATTACTTCCAAGAAATGAAACAACTGTTGTGGACCAAAAATGAATATAGTGTAGCTGTTACACTTTACAGCTGATGACTACATTAAGTAAATTAAAGTAATTTTTTCCAGCATTAACTAGCGTTGCACCATGAAATCTAGTTTATGAAATATGTATAAGGGAAAAACATTCTCTGAGATTAACATCTTTTGAAGAAGCTTCTTGTTTAGCTATTTTATCAGGATCATTAATGAGAAGTTTGGGCAGTTGTGAGAGCCACTGACTCTTAGGAGCCTGATTCTCCGTAATGGCAGGATGCTGACGAACGATGTTTCTCAATATTTCTTTACGTTTTTTCAAGTTAGCAGGATTATTGGCTAGAATTAAGTTGACAATCCGCATAACGTCATCAGTAGTGGCTCCCCAGTTCTTGAAAGACTATTAATTTGGTATATGTATATATTAAACAATTTTTATGAATGATCACTTCATGTTACGAAAAATGATAGCTTCGTCTGACAAATAATAATAATAAGATTAAAAATTAATTTACTTGGATAATGGAAGAGTCGGTCGCATAGAAATGAACCATTATATGGTCTATTACACGGAAGATCGAGTCAAAATTAACTTCATTTTCAGAATGAATTATTACTGCACGCAAAGCCATTGTAAAAACACCTCGAACAACCTCTTGATGGTTTTCTATGTACTTCATGGCCAGTAAAATACATCTTGCGGCTTTGAAGCTGACTTGACTAAATTTCCAACACAGAGCTCTGTAAAGTTTGACAATATAATTATGACTGAATAAAAAGTTTGCGTTTTTTTAGAGAAGTAAAAAGAAAGGTAAATATACAATAAAATTATGGGGGATGGTGAATAGCAATATTATTTTCTAGTCGCCAAACGCAAGACTAGTTTTAGAAGTTCAAAATAAATTAAGAAAATAAAATAAAATAAAACTGATATCCACCCGCTCAATTAATTTATATTTTTGAATATAACATTTCATTTTTATAAAATATTTACAAATATATACTTAACGTACGTGGCACTTAAGTGAACGATAGCCTGAAAGCATATTTGATCGTTTAATAATAATTTGCCGATTTCGCCAAGTTCATTTAGATTTGATGACCCATGAGCTCTTGGTTGGCCGTTTGGAGCACCGTCTTCCATGTCCATTCCACCACCAAAATAAAATGATTTATTCAATTCTTCACTGCTCGTATTAGATAATTCTAACAATTTAGTCACAAGATCAAAATAATCCTTCGTAAGAGTGCGCAGATAGGAATTTTCTACTATTTCAGCCTCTTCGCTAGGGGCATTTTCATCATCAATTGTTTCATAATTTACGGCTTCCCAACGAGAAACCAAACGATTCATAACTGTGAACAAAAACAAGGAATTCAAATAAAACTGGCTTCAAAATATTTGTCTCCGGAAAATCTATTAAATAATATATTGCACATCATGGTGTACAATTACAAACTTAAAGCAAACAAAATTGAAAACTACTCAATAAACTCTTACCAAATGGTCCAAACTGCTGAACAAACGGAATAATTACTGATTCAGCATACTCAAACGGACAAGACTGAAGAAAAGGCTTGTACACCATCCGTAAAATTCGGCGAATTTGGAAGTCTTGCATGAGTGGACTAGCTGAACCAACGTAATTCAAATAAGCATCGGCAATGTTAGGGATAGAATACAATTTTGTCCCAAATTTGGATCCGCATCCACCCAAGATGCCATAGGTACTATCTTCAATCGTTCGCACAAAAACCTATTCGCAATTTATTAATTTATTTCATATTTTAGGTTTGGCTTCCACAACATACACTGTCAAAATACAATAGCATGTCACATGCCACAGTTTTTTGTACTATCCGCACACACATCTATTAAAATGTTTCCTTTCTGCAAATCATAATCCACAAAATTATTAATCATGTAAATCATATTATTAAACGTCAGGTTGTTAGCAAGTCCGCCATTTTTCACGCATACTACCTTTAAGGTGGAAATATAGCAGACCTGACGCTGCGAGCACAGCAGGGCATCAATGCCAAGTACTTACTACTGACGTACAATAAATTATATAACTCATTTTCATAAAAATACGAAATTAAGCCAACAACTTACTCTCGTTTTTTCTTTAAAAGATTTTTCAACCACACTTCCCTCATCGGTTACTTGAGGATCAACGAAACCTAAAGCCGCATTCTTTTCGGCTAGAGTCATTTCATGCACAAATTGCATATTCGGATCAAGAAACATACTATGAACTGTTTTTGTCAATTCCAACACAACTGGAAATGTCGGTCGAATACAATTGAACACAGCTTCTGCAAATACTGCAGGGGAATCAGAGGGAAACTGAATTCTATTAAAAATTGCTAACAAAACATTTAGATTCCTTAGAAAAATCGGCCGTTTGGCATAAAATACTGGCTCAGAGAAAAGAGTGGAAAATTCATTCAACGAATGGCACACGCTTGCAATGTCTTGCCACTCTGTTGGCACTATTAGCGTTGCTATAAAAGTTAACTGCAACGATTTGTCCTCCCTGAAATTCAAAAAGAAAATGTTGGATTTTTTGTTATGTATCACGTTCAGACTATATGACATTAGTCTATTTATCATACCATCTATTAGAGGTAATCAACAGGGCCTCGATTAGGCTGGTGTACTCCATGGAATTTAATCGGTCTTTCAAAGTTTCAGTCTCATTTCGTATTGATTCAAACATGTCAATAAAAAGTTCGCCATTATCTTTGGCAAGCTATAAATAGTTCCAAAAAAGGGTCACAATGAAAATAACGTGTAGTATAAATACAAGTATTTGTAGTACTTTTACATGAAACTAGTGTTGAAGTTGTTACTTTTATAAACAGTGAAGCAACGTGTCTTCTAATGTCTCGCTCAGACTCTGGATACAAGAAACATTGAAACATTGATTTTACTATGGAGCACATAAGATTTGTAGTTTGGCTAGTGAACGATATCTTTTTCTTTGCCAAACTAAGGAAGATGAACAGTCCCGAGACGGTGGACAACATGGCAGACTTTAGTTTCAAATTAACTTCAGCGCTGTATTTTTCAAAGCATAAATTAAGATGATGTAAACCCAAAAGCACCACTTCCTCTTCTTCCTATTGAAAAAAGGCAAGTACACATCAACCATTGTTGTTAACGTAATTGTGTGTTGGCAAAATCATAGCAGAAAGGTTATGTAATAATCCAAACAGAAACAGAAATTATAAACAAATAACAACAAAATCTGAGCTAACGTGCGACACAGTAGAGCTGACAGTATCGATAATTGAGGCTAAAGACTCCCACTGGCAAACTTCCATTTTATCAGCATTATTCAAGGCGTCGATTATCCAAGGGCTTATAAATAAGTACAAGTTTGGCCACAATTTACTCGTGGATCGTAGTATCAATGCAAACTCTCCCTTCAAGCGTCCTATTTCAATTTTTTCCTCCTGCATTGGGGTACTTACAAGCTTTTTGAGCATCAAATTAAGAAGGCTGTTGGTTAAGTAGACAAGAACGAACATTTAACCTAGGTCGAATACTTAAACAAATTCAATTTTAGAGGAATTAGACCTGAATATTACGATACAGGTTTACATCTTTGCTTACTAATTTAATTCTTGAGTGTACTGGGGATCCTTCAAGCTTTCTTTGTCTTTTGAATCCGTTGTATTTCTAAGAAAACTATTAAGGGCGATAGCTGCGCCTAGTACAGAAGTAGTTGACGACTTTGAGGCAAGGGTTCCTACAGCTGCAAGGAATTTGACGAGTGACGCAGAGTCCTTTTCACAATTCGAACCAATGAATCCCAAAATATCACAAACTTGCTTCAAAAAATGTGCATCATCATCACCCGCTAGCTTTAGTGCTTCAGTATATGACACAAAGTTAACATCCTTCATGCACTCCGAGACAACTTTAACTTTTTCTTTTTTGTCCGGTTTTCGTTGAAACATCTAATTAATAAATTATAAAATAAGCGCACAGGCAAAATAAATAACTGCGAGGAATTTCAGATTAAATATTACCTGTAAAATGCATTCCGCAGCTTCGATTCGAAAATCAGGATGACGAATCAGTTGAAAAAACAAACTCAAACGATTTTCCTCCAGGAAAAGATCAATATGAGCTAATTCAATAAAAGGAAGGATGGACCCTAAGAATACTTTGCAGGCGTCCAAAGAGGTAGCAGATGGAGTTGTGCTATACAGTTCCAACGCTTCACATAACAGCTTAAACAAAGCTGGAACAGTATCTTTTGATACTGCGACCAAACTCTGCAGCAAATCACGTTTGCGGGGGAAGTTTTCCTCGTTCTACAGCAATGATATTGTTTACGTTATTTACCTTTAGTCATTCACTTGTGTCTTCGTCTGCAATTCATTTATTATATTATGCTCTTAATCGCACTAAGAATTGATCTGGTAGTACCTGGCACAATGATATATCTTCGAATAAGCGTCTCATCACAATGTAGGCTAAATTCGAACTTTTTCCCATCTCAAACAAAGATGGGATAAAATCCGTCCATAGTTGCGGCCACTCCCTTTTGGCGATCTCGACAATAGTTCTGAATAAAAAATAAAATGAGGAGTGTTTTCCCTATCGCTTAGATTTTTGCTCATCGCCTTTGAAAATAGACTAATTACCTTGCAAGTGCTTCTTTAAGAAAACTTGGTTGAATGGGAAGACCAGAAAATCCAGTAGCCAACATATGTAGCAACCGTTGCTGCAATTAACATCGTAAAATAAAATTTGCATCTCATTTCGTTTCCAAACATATGACAAAACCTCTACCTATTATACCCAAGTAAATTAATCTCAGATCAGATTATCGATTAGCACAAAATGTACTATCACAATCACTATAAATATAACCGCCATAAAATTTACTAACCTTGACTAATTCTCTTGAATCCAAAGATGCCCATTTATATTTTGCCAAGTCTTCAAGCAATCGCAAACCAGAAAACACTACCTCAACTTCTGATTTTGTTGTTAAAAGAATTCCTACGGCTGCAATCATTGATGGCGATTCCTCGGCTCGAAATTTCTCACAAAATTTGTGAGCTTCTAACCGATGTTGAGGAGACGACGCAGGATTTAATTCAACCTGGAGAGAATTTTAACTGTCAATACTTTTCAAACAATTTAAATATCCATTCCTAGAATAGTTAGCCAACAAGCACCTAACATACACACTCACCCTATTTGAGCAAGCACTGCGTACCACGTAGGTACCTAAAGTACAGACATAAATGTTCCTTTTCCTTACAACATACTACTAATAATGATCTGGAGAAATAGTTATTGTAGAAGTCAATGTAATTTCATACCTGAATTGATTGAATCAAATTTCCTACAGCCGTCACAACGGTCTCTGTTTGAAGTTGCTGTTCCAGCTCCATGCCCGATGGTCGAATAAAACTGACTCACTCACTGAGCTAGTTAAAAAACAGCTTTGAGCTTCGTAATTTTCAGCTGGAATTGGAATGAATGATAAATAGTGATTAGACGATATTTAAAACTTTCCCGTTTCGTACGCTTCGTCGTAAATCATAAATGATTAATACTGTTAAATCAGTTATTATAGATATTTTGTGTTATTATTAAATATTTTACATTACATATTTTATATTAATATGTAAATATACTATGTATACTTCCCGGAACCACACAATTAAATTTTGACAAGCACAAAATACATTGCCAACATTGACCACAAAACACAATTAAAAATTGTATCGCTTATGGTTCATCCTTATCAAAATAATACTGAATTTCTGAGTTTTGACAACCACGACAAAGACACCGTTTCCGGATACTGAAATTACTCACCCCTTAGGTAGCTGCCGTTTATTCACGACAATTCCTTTTCGTTTAGCCGGTATGTCACCTATTCTTGATTACAAAATTACATCTCCTTCCACACTTGCACCGGGTAGGGTAGAACTTAACACATTATGATCCGTTAGTCCGTTCCGTTAAAGCAATTCATTCCATTCCATATTCCATTCACCACTCGTATGTCGTTTATGAGAACGCATTTGATTCCCGCTTTGTCCATCGCCTCTAGTAGCTCCCAATTACTCCCTTTGGCTTTTGTACAAGAAAAGAAACGTGGGAAATGCAAAGGCAGCACAATACCATTCCCCATGCCTTTAATACTATAGGGATTGTCCACAAATGGTGTCATTGGAAAATCCTAAGTTTTAGGACCCTATAACACCCCTGTCATCAGTTTAACCATTGCGTAAATGGCTATATTTAACACGTGATGTCATTTATGGACGATCTTTTACTATTATTTAAACTCTGAAAATAGGAAAAACATTAATGTTAATTTTTTTAAAACATGCATAACCATCATTTTCCGGTTTATGTAAAGTGCAAATGGGCATGTATGCTCAATGAAGATCATTTTGTGAAGGTCGTAATAAAATTTATTAATTGAATCTTTATTATACCATTAACTTAAAACTTAACCTTTTATTTATTGAATTTTCTCTGCTAAGTATATCTTATTAAAGGTTTAAAGTACTTAAAAATGTTTTACAATCCATTCATGGATTTTTCATGTCACATCACAATTTAATAGGTGTATACTTACTCTATAAATATATGTATATTATATCTCCCCACTTAGGCTTAAATTACTTATATACTTAATTATTAAAATAAATTCTGCTAAGATATAAGCATTGAAAACCAAGCATGTTCGCTGATTTTACTTTGTAGTCCACCCTGTCCACGCAAATGTTAAGTAGCATAAAATGTGCTCGAGTCTTATCAATTTGTTGTGGGGGAATAAAGTTGTATTAAAATTCTTCTGTATTTCTCAATTTTCTCCGATATTTCGGTCCGAAGTTTTGTAGTTTGGTATATCGGAGAGGAAACAAAGGGCGGTTGTATATTATAACCTAAGAAAATTTACAGTATATTGTATATATATATAGGTATGTTTTATTTATAAAAGATAATTGATAGTTTAAATAACTACAGCCAGTGTCACTCTCGTGTTCAGCTTAAACAAAATATAATGTATGACTTGTTGCGACATTTAAATATGACTTGTTTGTTAAGTATGTGACAGCTCTACGTGTTCACTATTCATTTTTATTCTGGTGCTTTTATCGACACTGTATTTAGTTGTGTTGTGCTCACCAGTTACAAACCATTTTTTACAAATATATAGATTATTTCTATTGGTAAATTAAAATACATATTACACAAGAGGTTAAGGATGGAAAATCCAAAAGTAATAGTTACTATGAATATTTAAAATCTAAATGTCTTTAAAATTATTTTTAAAAGTTTTAACAATTAAGTAAGGGTGTATTAATATAAATCCTCTCGCAAGCGACGACTTAAAAACGTATATTACCTACTTATTATTATTACTATAATATCTACTTACAAATTCTAAATTATAGTGAAAATAATAATTAAAATGACTAAAGACTAAAAACGGAAGACCAAGACGGCGTTCAGAAGAACACACATTTTCCAAGAATCAATTAAAATTAACACAGAAGTAAGTAGCTGTTTAACTATCATTTGAACTTATATCATTTTTGATTGTCAATAATTGTTCTTATACAGTACAGATTTACAGACCTACTCGACATACAGAATAATAGAGAAACTTCAAAACCAAATTTATATATATTTATCTCTTGTTGTAAACCAAAATGTATTGATTAAGTTTATTATGTATATAGTTTTACTTCAGAGCATTGCAGATTTTTTTCAGCCGTGATATTTTGTTTTTGTAAACTCTGCATCCAGATCAGTATAATTTAAGCAAGAGTCATCATTTTTCCACAGGGATATTGATATGTTGTTCGATTAAACAGGATTCCTTCACCTGGATATTGGAAAATTATGCTTGATTAGTGATTGGAATAAATCTTCAATAAATAAACTGGGGAAATGTCTACATAAAAAATGATAACGAAAACGAAAGTAGTCGTAATCGAAATTAGAAATACTGGTAAATAATCCAAGTAAATAAATAATTAGATGCAACTTATTATTCTGCTTACATTAGCAGTCCTTTCCCCATTTTTAGACCAAAATGTAACGTTACATTTCGTTCGATGACCCGTATTCTGGTCAAACAGACTGCAGGAGTTGATTGGAGGACTGTAAAGATGTAAGCTGACTGCTTGCTCCGTGTCACTGGAATTTTCAACGCGGTGAAGGCCGAGGGAATCTGGATGGTCAATTATTATATTTATATAATTATTGCAACGCTTATATTTACACCGGCCCGCAACCTCATTTTAATACGTATTATATTATTATTACGAAACGCATATTATTGAATAAATTTTACCGTTGATATAGCACACTTCATCCATGCACAGTTTTGACCGAGAAATCTCTTTGAGACCATGACTCTCATCCTCCGTTACCGAACTTTCGCTTTCTGGCCAAGAGTATCTCACTTCACTCAGGGAGCCCACAAGTGTTTTCATGAAGCAGTGCGAGTCACCGTGGTCATGAACCGGCGACCCGTGTCCCCCACCCCAACATACAAGTATCAGATTGAACTTCCCGTTTCCTGCATCCACCAAGTTTCTCGTGTATCTACATATTCAAATTAGAATAAATGTCAATATTAGAATCTCTACAAATGCTTTCACAACTCTATTTCTTATGATGATGCTGCAAACGACAAAACCCATATATTTTTTTCACATCAAATTAATCTAGGTACGTCTATCTACTACATCGTTACTTCTACTAAGTAGGTAGGTACCTACCTACTTAAGTAGTGATTTAAAATTTTATCAAAGTGCCCCGAATAATACGGTACTGTAAATATGCGTTATGCTTAAAACTGAAGGCTCCCGAAATTTAGTAAATTTAGTCTTAATTGCCTGGGTTGTCATATCATAGTTTAAACTAAAATATTACAGCGATGCCATTGAACCATAATTTAATTTAAAGTTTTAATTTAACTAATTGAAACAAGAATAAAAAAAGAAATTATTTTTTTCAATTTTTATTAATTTTTTTTTCATTTGGGCTTGTATGGTGTTCAATAAAGTTGAAAGTGCTAGGATTGTAATATATTGCTCAAGAGAAAAGCCTCGAGTTTTTGAAGTTATCACGCAATTCATGAATCAAATACTAAGGCAGTAATTTAGAGGGAATAGAAAAGTATATAGTAAAAGTACACAAATGTACGTAATGCCGTCTCACGTATATATAGTATTAACTGAAGAACGTGTGCTTTACCAAATGCAGCTGTAAGCTGCCCTTGGTGGTGGTATATGTGTTATTTTATTGCTCCAAAAGAGCACATGGATATGTATAATTGAATTTACAACTAAATGCTATACATGAATAACACATTGTACTCAAGCACGGAGTTCCTCGTCAAATTCCCTCTGCTTTCTCTCTGAATTTCACCAGAGAAAACTTTGTCTTGCCTATAGTGTAGTCGGGAGGTATATAAGGTAGGTACTTTTTCATAAGAAATAACGAAATGGACTAGTCCAATGCACTCACCTGTATTGATCGAACTCAGCAAACTTTTTCCAGTCAGCCTCTGCAGAATTATTGCTCTTGTAGGCTCTCATGAGGCTGTCCACATACTCAATGTTGACATGGTCGCTTTCGAAAACTTGGTGCAAATTTGAAACTAATTCATTGAGTGTGACAGAAACTGGGAGTTTGGGCTCCGTGTAGCCGTCTTGGGGACTCATTTTGATTGAGTACAAATTCAACAATGTAAATTGGATAAAATCAACTTCTTGAAAATTTAGATTTAATTTTTTGAAAAAAATCTAAGACGATTGATAAAAGATTTTATTGGTACTTAGGTAGGTAGGTCCCTAATTTTATAATAATTAAGTCACTTGAAATTGTTTCGAAAATGTCGTTTAAGACTCGGTTTTTTCTTAACTTTTTCTTAACTTTTTATTAAAGATTACTCTGAATGTTAAGCAGGCGTAACTGCGATTTGAAATATATATAACCACTTAGTTTAAGTAGCTGGCAAGAGCTTATTTCTTCTGAGGACACCAAAAGTGTATAGTGTGTAACAGCGGGAACTTGAAGGCTCGAGAGCGTAGTTGAAACTGAATGGGAAGAAGCTCAATGTGGGTCTATAATAATGAATTGTAAAAGGCTTGGATACTCTGGATGAAATATTTCATGTGTGGTTGTTGACAACAAACTGGGAGCCGTGTGTGTGATCGTACATTTGTAGTGTCTCGTATTTTATACGTGCGGCCAAAGGCAAAAGGGCTGATGGATTGATGGATGGATGGATTTTGGATCGATCCCCCCAGAAACACTAAAATATTAGTAGTATAGGATCAATCAAATAATATCTTCTCATATCATGAAAGGTATATATACATATATAAGAGCATACTCAAAGGAGCTGGATGGGGATAGGGATAGGGGTTACATTCTATAGAATATTTATTATCTCAAGTCCCTTTTTCTCTCCATTTCAAAAGTAGGGTCAGGTATAGGCCCCGTCGAATAGGGCACAATGAGATTTCTATGCAAGTTTTATGACACAAAACATAGAACCATCTGAGGTACTATATGGCACTGGCATTATAATGCTGTCCTATTTGAAGTTTTTGCCTCGGTATTTATTTACCCTATAGCATAATATATGCAATATGTACACAGTATACTGTTATTTTTATATATTTGTAAACTTTGTAGGAAATTGACTCAGTTTGTGTGTCCCTTGTTTTTCTTTCAATTTTCTATAAGATATTTTAAACTACATTTATCCAGATCCAGATATGTATTGACCATGGCACGGATCTTCTTTGCGTCTTTCATAATATTCAAGCAGGACAGTTATCTACACATCCGGTCCGAAATCAAAATGTACAGACTGACGTAAATATCCATAAATAGAGTATGAGTGACACAGAACACAGATGCGCAATTTTAAAATCCGCCGAAACAAAAACCAAAGGTCAAGAATGCGACTGAAAAAAATGTATTACCTAATCATTCCTTATTTCGCAATACAAACAATCTGCGTACATGAAAATAATAACAACAAAAACAACAACAAAAATTTTAAATTCCGGAAACACTATACTCATTATGTTGCTGCGTCTTGACTCTTGGTCAATTTTCTTTCATCTTCTGAGCTTTGAAATTCAAATATTTATGCGCATTTTCCACGTAGGCTAAAACATCAAAGAATTTGAGTTTTTTAAGTACTTACCTGTTCGTCTAATTTTATATTACTACGATGCAGTACAATTATGACTTAAAATGACGCAATAAAACATTAAGAAAGAGTCACTCCATTATTCGCCTTAAGGTTTAAAATATACATATTTTGTGGAAGGGGACGTGAGTAGAATGAATTACATAGATAGAATTTGTGGAATGCTCTTATAAAAATACACGTTCTACGTACGTCGAACTCAATCCCTCATCGAAAAAAGAATCTTAATTAAATCCACAAGTATCCCTTTTTTTTATTAAAGTTGTTTTTGTTTAATATACGCATTACAGTACTGCTGTCTGCCCATTGCCGAATACGTTAACATACCTGTATAGGTTAGGTATCCAAGCATGTTTACCTTGTCATTTCTGGCGTTTGTTGACCATTGCTGCTGACGTCTTTTGTTGTAGATTATTGTAGATTATACCTGTTTTGATTAGTGTATCGAATATGGGCTGCGGATGAGACACACACATAGCATGAGGCTGTGAATGGTCGAATCAGAAACCTGAATAGGGTTGGGACCATATTCTCCCATTTCTATTTGTTGGCTCTAAGGGTGTGGATCAGACGTAGTTTCATTTAATCCAAATAACAAAACACTATAAACTGGAATTAAAAATCTATATGAGGCATCTGATGACATAGAAGCATAAAGGATATTATGCAGTATGGAACAAAAAATGGTATGGGTATTATTAGTAAATGTGCTGATATTACCAAAAGTTTCACTGTACTGTATGTATATTTCAATTTACAGATTACTTTACGCGTATAGCTTAGCAAGCTGTGTGTAGCAATGCTGTCATCTCTACAGTGCCCACCTTTGTCAACTCTGCCTGCCTGCCTGCCTATACCCATTTTTAACTTTTGCTTTTTTAGAGTGAGAGAGTAAACAGTTTTCAACAGTTCTTGTACTTAGATCGAGGCCGAATTTTAACAGAGGTTCATTGTGTTACATCCTCTATAATTGAAGAGCTGTTTGGCAAAACAAGATAAGTCCATTCGCTTTCAAAAATGAGATTATGTGCGTTACGCGTGTGTAGATAGTGTGTAGATACGTTACTGTGTTGAATGGTAAAGGTCAATGCTCAACCAAAGCAATTTTTTTAAATTGCCAAAATTTCATTTTTTTTTTGACAAAACGGGATAAGTAATACCGTTAATTGATTGTTGAAAATTATGGGATAAGTCCGCCTAAAACGTGCATTTCTTATTTAAATTTGGTTTTTGAATGTTTTCGTAGTTTGAAGAAGACAAATCATGTGCGTAAATTTTTGCATTCAAGAAAAAGTTTAAGTAAAAAACGTTTGGTTTCAATCAAAACGATTAACGTCTCACGGACATTTTAATCCATGTTAAGTAATTTGAGGCAAAACCGCGAAAAAGTCCACAATTCAAAAATTTTGAAAATTTTATTAAACATTCCAGAGTCAAAATTTACAAAACTACTTGTTATAATGCATAGGACTAGGGCCGGACGAAGGAATTGCTGTTAGGCAGCAATTTGTTTCCATACAAAAACCACCATTTAGATTTAATTGATGGTTTTCTGTGGTAAAGCAAAACGTTGTATTTACATGTTTTAGAAAAGTTTAAAATGTTCTATTATTTAAATGTTTTGAGAAAAGTGAAGAATGTTTTATTTTCATGTGTTTGAAATGTACAAAAAAAATTATTTTGCATGTTTTTGAAAAATCAAAATATTCTTTTTCCATATTTTTAAAAACTATAGAATGTTCTGTAAAACGAGTATGGTATTTCCTCCCCAAATAATAGTGGGGGTGGGAAGCCATACCTGAGTTTACCACATCCCATCACCATGAACATCTATGAAACGCCTGAAAAATTGTGGATTATTTCAATCCCTATTTCAAATTTTGATAACTTAATGAATAGAATAATGAGGGTGTGAAAGATGGTAAGGGTCAGATGGTAGTATTTAAGTTGATAAAGGGGGTGTTCCACCACTCCGGAGGAGGCCGGAGACCTATGAAGATGGGGGAGGGAGGCTCAACTGAAACTCCAGTCGAGGCACTCCAGCATAGCTACAGATGGTAAGAATGCAAATTTTTATTATTTTAATTTTAAATGCATAATTTATATGAACTTGGATTTATGCTTAATTTTATAAGTAAGAATTCCAAGGGCAGTGTAGCTCGGTGGCTGAGGTCAAGGCTGAGGATAATGTCATCCACGGTCATGGCTTCGCCACCACGAGCTCCCGACTCCCTGAGGGACTACGGAATCACCTCGACCGTTGATGGCAAACGGAGCGAGTTTACGGTCGGGTGATCCATGGTCCCCCAGACAATTCGGTCTGCCAGGGTAATTTTTGCCGATTGCATTTTTGCTGCCAATGATGAGGAGGAGTGGAGAGGAAGAAGACTTATATATTTTGCTTCTATTTGCAGGAGGACAAGCCGGCGTGAAGGTTGCGGGCCTGGAGGATTGGCTTCATCCTCCGACGGTCCCCGGCTCCAACGCCGCTGGACGGGACGGACAAGGGACTGTGAGAAGCGCTTGTATTTCCGAGCATTCCAGACGGCAAGCGCTTCATGTCCCCGCCATCCCAGTTCAGCAGCAACGACTTGTCCTGAATTTTGATGAATGAAGGTGAGTTTTATATTTTCATTTAGGTTAATTTTATTTTGTTTATTTTTCAGGAGGGTCGTTGGGGAAGTGGTGCTGACTCCGTGCCCAGCAACCACATCCAGCCCAGAAAGGACGGAGAGGTGCGGTGGAGAGTGTCCGGGCCACAGAGGACGGTATGCCACGGACACACACCGCACCATTACCACCAGTCCAGGCCGACCAACGACCCTGAATTTTGGATGCCAATCAGGTAAATTTGTTTATTTCTACATTTTATTTTGATTAGATTTTAGTTTTATTTAGTTTAGTTAATTTTTCCAATTAGATTAGTCGGGGAGGTTGGGCGGACGATGGCAAAGCCATGTTGCAGGGAATGGCGAACAGTGTCCCCGCTCCACCGTCCACTCCAACTTGGAGGACAAACCCGCAAAACACAGCAAGAGCTGCGGGTTCGAACCTCCCAGTCTCCCCTCAATTTTGGACATGTTTTTAATGATTTTTGCCTACTTTGATGTATGAACCGAAGTCCCTAAATTACGTCAAGCGGGTTCAGGGAACCACTGCTGACGACTAATGAATGAGCCGATGATTAAGATGCAAATTATGTTAACTTAATTTTATGTTTGTTAATTCTAGATTCCATGGTGGAAGGTATGAGAATCAATGGAAGGTTGCCAATATAAATGAGAACACTCAACGATCGAAGATGAGAAGGTAAATTTAACGGATAAATATTTATATTAATTATTAAATCAAAAGAAAAAGGATAAATTCAAATTAACCGAAATATTTCCCTTCCGACATATGGTCGAGGGCCACAACTGAATAATGATTATTAATTAATGTTCTTGTTTTTGTTTTTGTTTTCAGGTTTTCGTCCAAAGATTTACAATATAATAGGTTACAAAATAATGTTTTATAACTGATACGCTTACGGATGCCACGGGCGTGGCATCTGAGATTTCCGATTCCAGGTCCATGTTGATTACAGGTAATTCACAATATATAATTTTGTATTTTATAATTTATATAATTTGGTCCAATTGACCTCACATTAATTTATAATAAACTTAAGAAGAACTCGTAGAGAGGAATCGCGAACACAGTAAACACCATGAATAAGAATAGAAAAATATAGAAATTATCAGATTTTCTTTCTTTCTTGATTTTAGGTTCTTTTTGATGGCACCAACAGGAGCCATGGGGACAATCCCCTTTTGCTGTTCTTATTCCTTTTGGAGTCTCCATGTTCCTCGATTCCTTTCTATTCATTTTTCTATCAATTTTCCAGAAGGGAAAATTGAAAAATAAATTAAAGATTTCGAAGGATTTTTGGAAGAATTCGTGTCGGAGACCCTCTCTTCTTCGCGGCGTGATTCATTCTGCCTTAGCTAGTTCGCCTCCGCTCCTTCATCGCTTCGTCTCCTGTCGCCTCGGGAAGCATCATTTAATTCCTTTTGTGGCTCATAGACGCTGTGTGGTGGAGGGCTGCGAGTTTCATTTATTTTATTATCTCCTTCCATGGATCTTCCTCACTCTCTGTCAGATGGCCGATGCTGTCTGGAGAATGTGAGGAGAATCTGTGGGAGGACGTGTCGTGATTTCGATTCCTTTCTCATCATCCCCTCGTAGGGCTCCGTGTCCTCACGGAGGGTGGTATCTGAAAAGATTGGAAAAGAAAGCACGGCACTCAATTACATTTTAACTTTTATTATTATTTTGAATGGACCTTGGAATTCGGAGCTACTTATTTTCTGAAGGAATAAAAATTTCGAACTCTGGACCTGTGGAATTTTGGAATTAATTCATTTTTATAAACTTTATTTAGTCATATTTGCAAAAATTCATTAATGTCATAAATTCGCATCTATAAAATTTACTGGACTTGGAATGGAAATTATAAGAATATCTAATATGCTTCCTATGACTTAATTAGAATGCATGGCGAAGCTTTCTCTAACAAAATAATAATTTTTAGTAATTAAACAATAACTTGGCAAATTTCCTTAAGATCCTATGACTTAATTATTTATGCATAGCGATCTGATTCTCTTCTTAGTTAACTCATATTTCATTTGAAAACGCAAAGCTTGTTAATTAATTGGATAATTCATGTCTTCTAAGCTATTCTAACTATGCCTAAGAAATATCCTACGGCTAACTTTCTAATGCGTAGCGATACGACTATTCTAAGCATCTAATTCTAGATTCGAACATCAAAAGAGATAATGGGAAACAAAATGAAAACGGAGTAGTTATTACTTCTTTAACTAATTTACGTAGAGATTTTAAGTTCATACAAATGCCGTTCCAAAACAAAGACATAACTTTTTTTTGTTGAGATCATAATACAATAAAAAATTTTTAACGTAGGGATTATTTTCATAAGTCTTATATTTATTAACGGAGGTAAATTTTTATCTTTAAAGTAAACACCACGGGTCTTGAGACTATTTAATTTCACCGGGTATTTTAATTTAGCTCAATATTTATCAGAAGTTATTTTCTTTAAAGGGAAAATTTAATGGGGACGAAGGATCCTCGCCAGGGGAGGGATGTCTTCTTCGTCGATCATGGGATCTTCATGATTTGGAGTTGGATCCACTGCCGGCGGATCTTGGGGATCCTGTGGTTCGGGAATTGGTTCTTGGGGATCTTGGGTATGAATCAGCGGGAGAACATGCTGTATCGGTGCTTCTGGAGATGCTTGAGGCATGGGTAGATGTAAGTTCCCCTGTATCGCAGCCAATCTCAAAGGTGCATACCACTCAGTCTCTTCGTTATCCAATAATCGGACTGGGGGTATAATCGCTGGGACGAATACGATTAAAGTCTCTGTCGGGATTACGGGAGCAAAGCTTCCCGGTCCCGATTGGAATTCATATTCCAGACGCACGTTGAGATTGTTAACGTGCATGGCTAAGAGATCTCGAAGCCCGTAAGGGTTATTTGGTCTCAGAATTGTGTTAATTTTCCCAGGTCCCATCCATAATTCAAATCCCGGAATGACTTCGAATAAGATTCGATATGGAAAATTGGATCTGGGATCCCTTACCAGCGTTTGAAAGCGATGCTGTAGATAGACTTGGTACACCGTTGCAAGTGCCAAGGTCCTAACCGATCTGGCTTGCATCTGGACATGGGGCATGATTGGTCTTGGGTTATCTGCGAAAGCCGGGACAGTGATTGTGGTGGGGTTCGGATTTCGAACATTCAGTCCCCCGTGTCCTATCTGAGTGGCTTTTTCCTGCGTCTTCATATTTACCCGTAAAGCTGCTACATCTGCCGCTGTTGGTAATTTGTAGCTAGTTGAGGTGGATGGATTGATCGAGGGCCCTGGTTGAGCGGTTGCCAATCGACGTGAGGATTGATCATCTGTAGGGGTAGGTGACGTGGGAGCCATAGGAGCGGGTCGTTGGATACGTTCCGCCCTTTTGGGGAAAGGAATTCCCCGTCTTTCGTAATCTTGACGAATAAAATCTCTATCTCTCTTACGTTGATCAGCCCATGACATTTTCTTTGGTCCTCGTGAGTAGGGAGAGTATCTGCTTTGCTCGGAATAATTTAGAGGAGGTCGCCCACCCAATGCTGCAATACCCCTGGGTTGTCGGCTTACTTCGATGGAGGCATCCGGCGTTTTCTTTGATGTCGGAGTACGACCTCCCGTCGAAGTCAGATCATAATTTCGGCCGACGACCTTAGGCTTTCCTCCGGATGTAGATGGTTTTGGTACATGCGTGAGGAGCGGCTGTGGGGCTTTTGAGCCTGATTTTAATAGATGAGGGCCGGAGCTTGACGGAGTAGCTGATTTTGCTGCCGCAATAGCAGCTCTGGCCAATTCTGCTGTGATCTTCTGAGCACTGATCACTGGGTGGGGCGGTGGAGGTGCAACGGATCTTCGTACGTTGGAGGGACCTCCCATCTGAATCACCGTATTGTTGGGTGAAACTGGGACATATTTCCATTGATATCCGGGTCGCCCTTGATTTTTGGCTCTGTAACCCGGTTGTCTTTGTCTCATACGGGCGTGTTTATTTCGGAGCAGACGTTTTTCTACTTCGTTTTTCTTTCTTGGTCGTACCGGGACCCATTCCATATTCGGGTCGTGACTTACGGGGCGATTTTTGTTGGTTCGCCAGCGTTCCCGCTTAACACGTTTTTGTGGAGTTCGTGAAGGTTGAGGACGCGGTGGCGGAGCTTTTGATGAAGTTGAGGGCGTTGGGACTCTTGGGCCCAAAGAGACTCTTGGCGATCTTTTTGCGAAGCCTTCTTTAGACGGGTCGTATGCCCTCTTTACTACGTCTTCAATTCGCTGTTTTTCTTCATCTGTATCAGCGGTTGTTTCTGCTGAGGATGACGATGAAGAATGAGTGTATGCTCCCTTTGGTATCTTTTTAATTTTTGGTTTTTCTTCATCGGTGTCAACCTCGGTTGATTCTATGGAAATGGACGTTGATGAAGATGGGGTCAGCTTCCGCTGTTTGTAGGGGTCATACGAATATTTGACTGCCTGTTTTAATTGATCCCTTTTTGTTTCTTCGGAATCGGAAGATGATGAAGAAGATGACGAAGAACTTGAGGATGATGAAGACATCTAATTAGAGAAAAGGAAGGAAGAGAAACTGGAAATGATTAAATCGTTCACTTGTGAAAGTCAATATTTTTCTCCTCCTATGAAGCACTGATTAATTTTATGTTAAAATGAGTTCAAACGTCAATGTTTCACCGGTGTTTGCATTTTAATTAGTGTTTTTCACTGTAGATTTTAACTATTTTTAAATTAAGTTTCTGACCCTGAAGGGATCAGAAGGGAAAATCTCATTAATTAATTGTAGTGATCTCTTTTAATTTTTATGATCTCTGTTTTGGAGGTTCGCTCTTGAACCGACAAAATTTGTAGCGGTGGCCACCACCGCAATGACCGCAGTGCCTAACTCTTTTCTTTTTAGGCGGTTTAAAAAGGGGGCAGTCTCTAAAGATGTGCCGAATATCCCCTTTTATTGACTGTTCCCTACAATTCGGACATTCCCTAAGTTTTGAACTAAATTTAGTTTTAATGACCACATTCTTAAGATTATTTGGTCGCTCGTGGGCTTGGCCTTCGGCGACTAGGTTATTTTCTTTTTGCGCGGAGGCGGAGGCTGAAGGAGCTTCCGAGTCTGCATTAATTTTTGAAGGGAATTCCGGATCTGGGTCCCAATTTACGGTGTTAGTAGGGCTCTGTGGTGAGATTCTGAGCTCCTGGGTATCTGGTCCTAACCAGAAATCTTCTTGATCGGAGGGCACATTTCCCTCGTCACTGTCGCTGAGTGATATCTCCATTCATTGCTGCGATATAGGATTTTCATTCAATTAATCTTACATCCTACCTAATTTTTAGAGATATTATTTTAATTTTGATATGTTTTTATTTTTATAATTTCTTTATGATAATTTAGTATGGAGGTTCAGGAGTGGGATTCCGCATGTGAGCATTAGTTTCCCAGTGAAATACTTTTGTTGGAAATAATCAGGGATCCAATGCTCATATGAAAATCGCAATCCTGAATCCCCTCGTAATTTTATACTAAGGGTTCGAATTGTTTGGAAGGGAAATTTTATTTTTAGAGAATTACTGAGTATTTAAGTTTTTATTCTGAATCTGATGGTGATGGGAGGAAGTGAGAAATATTGTCATGCATTCTTCCCATGCACTTTATCATGCTGTTGATTAACCGAATTGATTTTGTATTTTCCTTCCGGGTGGTGGGAGAGGAACTTGGTTCCTTTTCTCTATTTTTACGGGGTTTCGGGGGGGGGGATCTCTCCCTTGAGCGGCCGAGCTAGTGCCTTGTTCAGGGGCTTTTGAAAGTGCTCTTCTCGATCGAGTTGCCACTCCAGGTCGACGATCACTGTCCGTTAGGGTGCGAGGGGTAACCTCGCGATTCTTTCGCCGAGTTTTCTTTTTCTTACGGCTTACAGATTCTTCGTCTGTGTATGAGCTGGGATCCTCAGTCGTTTCTACCTGTGATTCTACTGTTTCGCTCTCGGAGATCTGTTGAGCTTCGTCTCTTTTTGGAGATTCAGTTCTAGATTTTCTCTGAGTGGGGATTGCGTTGACCCAAAAACTTTCACTATTTCGCTTCTTTCTAGGAGATTTACTTGGGCGAAAGTTTGACTGAGGTTCCCTACTTGGGGCAGAATTGGTATTTTCTTTTCTGCGATGCATATTCCTTGGTGGAGTGTATTCTCTAGCTTCACCAAACTGTGAAACTGGGTTGTTAGGAGGGGATGGGGTTCTCTCTCCGCTGACTCTGGTAGGTGGGGAGTTTTTGGATGAAGAAGTCTTGTCCCTACTCCTATTCGGATCACTGTGAGTGTAATCCCTATGGGATAAATTTATGTTTAAATTAATATCTTGTCTTGGAGAAGGTTGAGTGGAAGTTTGATTTTCCTGGAATCTAGTTCTGGGTGATTGACTACTTGAGTGTGTCTGAATTCTACTTTCCCTGACCTGCGAATCTGAGGGGTCAACGTGAGAAGGCGAATTTATATTCGCACTTCCGTGATTGCAAGAATCTTCGGCGCTCTGAGGCGGAAGTGGAATATTTTGAGTTTCCCCAGTCCAAGAATATTCGGGACACTTGGGAAATTGGTTTTGGTCTTCCCTGAGACTAGGTTGATTCTGAGCCGTGGGGCTCGGAATCTCTTCAGCGAGACTAAGATTTTGCGGGGTACTATTACGGTTGGAAGTGGCTGAATTTTGAGTTGAGGGGTTGTTTCGAATTGCCGGCGAGGTTATTGCTCTTGGTTCTCTACCTTGTATGTGGTGTGAAACTTCCCCTCTACCTAAGCTTGGATTCGAATTTTGACTACTCTCGGTACTCCACGGGAGTAGTTGATTTTCAATTTCAATATTGTTTTGCATACGCTCAAATCTTTTTCTAATATTTTGAACTGTATTTTTATTGAAAGAATAATTTAATTTTAATTTCGTAGGTTGTATTATTGAACTGTGAGGCGTTCCAAGTGGTTCGTTCCTCGAAAAATTTTGGGGGCTGGTATTTCTTTCCAAACCGGCGAAGGAGCAAGTGCCCTCCATGCGGGTGAGGGAAGGAATTTCAGCGGAATAAGGAAGTTCGAAGTCACCTTCGGAAATCCTTTGAGTGGGGATGTCTTGATGATTGGAGCCTGCAAGAATGTTGTGGCTGCTCATCTCATCATCAAAGACCTGAGTTTCCTGTCTATCATTTTGAACTGAGCCTGCAAGAATGTTGTGGCTGCTCATCTTATTATTATGATTGACAGGTGCGCCTTCGTGGCTAGAACTCTCGGAACTGCTTAAGCCACTAACGGCGCCGGGAAGTCGGATTGGGCCAGTGGAGCTCGAAGCATCGCTTAGTGGAACTCTCTCTGGTTGTACAATTTTCTCCAGATCTGATGGAGATGCTAATGAAGATGTTGAAGATTTGTCTGAAGTTTGGACCCGATGTGTACATCCATCTGGGTCTTGAGAATTAATATTCAGACCATCCCCGACATCACCCCCAGGCGTTTTACTAAACGCCGACATATTAACGAAGGATGGACGCGAGGGTCCAATGTGCGGGGCAGCGATGTCAGGATTGAGTGTTGTGGGTGGAGGAGCGCGGACATTCCAAGAGGAATGAGAACCATCCGTACTTCTCATGCTTTGTAGGTGAGGGTGTGACGCATCTGTGTCGTCACATCTCGGTAATTTGTCTGAAGGTGGAATATGTTCCATCGGGGTTTCGACAGGAGGATCTGCCGAATAATTGAAATCCCCACGGGGTAATACATCTACTATGGGGGTTCCATTTATTTGAGGTGGATCCTCAGTGGGATCGAGACGGGGCTCCGCGAGGAAGACCTCTTCCGCTGGGACAGGCCGTAAGTCGTTCAACCAGTCGGAGTCAACGGCGGATTCCTCCGGAGCGGGCAGGGGTTCGCCTGTAACATATTTACGTAAATTATGGCCGTGGGTCAGGCGAAGCTGACGTTCTGGCAAGAAAACATTTATGTCGACGTTGTGTGGACATAGGAAATACGAATGTATATTTTCATTAACACTATAAACTTTGTAAGGCCCCGTGTATTTCATAATGAATTTTGATTTGGTACCGGCTGGACGCGTGTAGTTGCGCTTCCAGACTAAGTCACCGATTTGAAATCTTACAGCGGGATGCCTTTTATCAAACGCTAATTTTCTCTTTAATTGACTCTCACTAGAGTTTTGAAAGGCTTGCATACGAACGCGAAACATTTCGCCGATGCGTACCTGTTGCTGTTCCAAGTCCCACTCGGGATTCAGATGATCATCTAATAAGTTTAAATTACGATTTGGAAGGCTGATGCCATGAAGAAGAAAGTAAGGAGTGAACTTGGTACTAGAATGAGGTGCACTATTATAAGCATTCTGAACTGCTGGAAGTTTTTCGTCCCAGTAACGCTTATCTTCAAATTGCAACTTCTTGAGAATGCTGCCGAAGGTGGAATTAACGCGTTCACAGAATGCGTTTGATGAAGCATGGTATGGAGCAATGGTGATTCGTGTAATATTATGTTCTAAACAAAACTTGAGATATTCTTTAGCTATGAAGGCACCTCCATTGTCAGAGACAATGCTCTTCGGATGATGTTGTTGGACGAAGGGTATGAGGTGCTTGGCGAAATCTTCCCAACTAGTGGAACGACAAGGAAAGAGCCAAAGAAAACGAGTGCATTGATCGATAATTGCTAGAATATATCTATGTTGTCTAAAAGTTTTGTCCAGAGGACCCATATGGTCCACTGAGATCCTATGAAATGGAACTTGTGGTGTGATCATGACATGCAGTGGTCCCTTATTCTTTCGGTTGATCTTTGCGAACCTTTGGCAAGTTTCGCATGTGCGGCACACATTTAAGATTATTTTATGCATATTGAAGAACCAGAATTTGTTCTTGAGTATCTGAGAAATTTTGTCACTACCTAGGTGAGATTGTTTATGGAAATCCTGGGCTGCTTCCTCCGACAAAGGATATGGAAGTACGGTTAGCCACATCGGACCTAAGGGGTCGTAGTTGATATGTTGTAGGAGCCCTTCTTCTGTGAGCTGATAATCCTTCCTGTATTTATTTTCGCCTTCGAATTTATTAGCCCTATCTTTCTCTAGTGATTTTATGATCTTGAGGCATCGGGGATCGAGCTTCTGGCTAGCGACGATCTCGTGGTCCAAGTCAAGGGTGGCGAGGTTCGGATGAACAATCTCGGCATCCCGAAGACTACGGAGGTGAACAGTGGTTTCGGGCTCTCCCGGATTTTTCCATTCTTGATTTGGGAGATCTCTTGGTGGTCTGCTTAAACCATCGGCCATTTCATTATTCTTGCCTTTGATGTGGTAAATTTTGATGTCGTAGGAGCTCAATTTGAGACTCCAACGAATGAGTCTTGAATTTACTTCAGATGTCTTGAGGATGGATGTCAACGCAGAATGGTCGGTGTAGACATGGATTGTCCTGCCCAACACTAAGCTGTGTTGTTTGGCAAGACCATGGATAATCGCATAGCACTCTTTTTCAGGAGTGGACCATTTTAGCTGCGGACCGGTGAGTAGATGTGAATGAAAGGCAAGTGGCCTTCGGTGACCATCGATCTTTTGTACGAGACAAGAGCCAATGCAGAAATCACTGGCGTCCGACCATAGTTCCAATTGACCATGGGGGACTGGAAAAGCGAGTAGCGGAGCTCCAATTATGAGCTGCTTAAGCGTGTCAATGGCATTGCGACAAGCATCATCAAAGTTGAATGGAGCATTTTTCATAAGCAGTTTGAAAAGCGGACGAGCCACATGAGAATACCCATTGATCATACGACGGAAAAAGTTAGAGATCCCTATAAACCTCCTAATCTCAGTAGTGTTCCTGGGATACGGATACTCGACAATAGCTTTAACTCTCTCACTGTCGATCCCTATGCCTTCTGCACTAACCCGATGACCCAAGAAAATAATGGAGGGGAAGCCAAAGAAGCATTTGGTCGGCTTCAATTTAATATTGGCTTTCAAGCAAGTAAATAAAACCTGTTCTAGCCTCTCAAGCATCTGGCTAAAGCTAGAGCCACCGAAGCTTGTGTCGTCGACGTAAGAGGCTAAAAAGTCACAAAGAAGTGGAAACCAAATTTTATTCATTATTTGTTGGAACAAGGTTCCAGAATTTAAGAATCCAAATGGAAGACTAAGGGGTCTAAATACTCCCATATGGTTGATATAGGCGAGAAGATTTTGGGAAGCTTTATCAAGCCCGATCTGTTGATATGAATTAGCCATATCGACATTACAGAAGTGGGTACAACCGAAAAATTTAGCAAATAAACTCATTAAATTAGGTATGGGAGCTGCTATGGGTTTAACCCGCTTATTGATGTCCCGATAATCTATTACTGGGCGCCAATCATTGACACCTTTCTTTACCACTAACATTCTTGATACTGTGGAGCTTTGACATGGTTCAATGCTTTTACGTGCGATTCCTGCCAAAGTTTCGCGTTCGACTACCTCCATGAATTTCTGAGACATGACTGTTGGATTGTGAATCATGGGAGATTGGTCTAACATTTCAATACTAGCTTCCAAGACTTGACCTGTTAAGGGATCCTTTACGGTCTCATGAAAATCTTCGGGTTGCCACCCGAAGACCTTATGAAATTTGCTGAGGAGATCCCTAAGTTGGTCTTTCTCTTCAGGTGCCAATTTTTCATAAATTTTAAATTGCTGAAATTCCTCGTCGGTGAGCGCTTTGCTCCCTTCGACGGAGGATGGCACAGGCGTTATTTTCGGAGTGCTTGGAAATTGCTGTTGATCAGTATTTAAATGAAGCATGCGTAATTTATGGTGATTGGGTGGAATAACTCGATAGGTAGTCAGAGCAGGCTGAATTGGGAGAATGATATCTTCAGGGTCAGAATTAATGAGGTGGCAAATGCCATGACCGTTTTCTATTCTTAAGGCGGGTTCAAGGACTTGAAGCCCGAATTTTTGAAATAAAAGATTATTGGGTTCCAATAGGATATCCCCACTGAAATGCCTATCTTCCACATACACGTTGATGGGATTAGGACGGTACGCCTCAATAGAAAGCGGGGTGACTGTGCACAATCTTAATTTAAATTGAGGTAAGAGTCGCTCTGCACGAGATGACATACTAGTTGTTGATATGGTTTGTACGTCATCGTCGGAGGAGCTTTCGGAGCCATATGAAGGGCGGATGGTGTGGACCACGGATTCCGTGTCCGAGCCATCCCCGTCCATAGGTGTAATTTCCGTTTTAATGACTAAATTATAAAAAGGATCATCGATTAAAGGATTAAAAGCAAATTGAAGATCAGCATTCACGTTTGATTCAGGGTCTATGCTATCTGTTCGAGTTATTTCCTTCGTCACCCTTAATTTCTTAACATTAGTTTTTCGCAGATGAAGGCAAGTTCCAGCTGCACGTTTTAAGCTTTTGCGTGGAGGCGGTTGATTTTCGTCATGTTCAGGAGGCAGGAAGGTCAGAAGGCCTTCGTGACACAAGACATACGCATGATTTTCCCGAAGGAGGTCCATGCCAAATACCAGTTGGTCATTCGCTTTGTCCATGACGAAGAATCCCCACTTTATCCACTTATGAAATTCCTCAATATAAAGGATGAGAAACACGAATTTCTTTATGATGTGCTCCTTGCCATCATTAATGGATAAGATAGCCCTAATGGGAGCACATGGTTGAACTCTCTTCTGGAGTTCTAGTCTAACTAATGTACGAGGACTAATGGTGCTAATTGTGGCTCCAGTATCAATGAGGGCTTCGACTGTGATTTCTCCGCCGTATTTATTTTTAACTAGAAAAGAACGCTTAATTTCCATTTCGACTCTTGAAAAAGTTCTTACGTGTTGTAGAGATCCCGCATCGGGAACTTTGAAGATGTTATCGTTGGTGATGACGTCGTCGGAATTTTCTAAATTGAAATCAAAGGCGGAGTCAGTATCGGAGCCGTCATTGATAGGGGAGGTGGGTGCTGAATGATATGGTGAGACTTGTATGGATTCAGCTACCTCCGGTGGTAAGTAAGGAAGTGAAGGAATGTTGAGGAAGGGTACTAATTTCACTGATTTGTTTAGGATATAGCTTGGAGGTTCAGGTTCTAAGGCAATATCGGTGAGAGGCGATTGGGGGGGTTCAGGATGATCTATGCCCCCCCTTTCGAGTTTAAAGAATTGTGATTAGTAGAATAACCGAAAGATGCCGAAGTTCCCTGTCGCTCAGGTGGAGGTTGATCATTGGAAGTCACTGAGGAAGCTCCACGAGTGTTCAAACCTCTGAGCGGTGCTCCACTAGAAGGATGATATTCATCCGGTGGAGGATTTTGATTATAATCCCTAAAAGATGATTGCATAGGATATGCCTGTTGATACATTGGTTGTTGTTGAGGCGCGAGATATTGTACCGGAGCTGGTGCGTAATGCATTGGTTGTGTCTGCTGTTGTTTCAATTGTTGAACAGACTGGGCTAAATCCTGCAAGAGTTGTACCATATTAGGGTCTGCCACGGCCGGAGCCGGAGGAGGATTGGTATTGTTGGATTTATTTCCTCCTGAGGATGTATTTCCATTTGCCGTTTTGTTAGGAGTGGTACGTGGTTTCGGAGGAGGAGCGATGCGGCCTTGTTCCTTCAAGAGGATTAGGCATTTGCGGGCCCCATGGTTCTCCTTACCACATTCCATGCAATTCATGCGACCTTTGGAATTTTTAGCGGCATCACGTTGTGCAGATGTAAATTTGGAAGTATCAGCAGTTTGATATTCTAGACCATCCCAGGCCACATAGTAATCTCGGTGAAGGACATCAGTGGGTTTCTTTTGATACGGGTGTTGGACTTCAGCTTCGAGTCCTCTGATATAAGCTTTGGGAATGGATGCCGACGCCGAGTTACTCTGTGTACTGGGCTGATTTTGCTTCGCTTCTTGTTTTTCTGCAATATGACGTTGCATGACAATGCGGAGGCTCTTTTCAGTTGTGCACTGCTGTGCTTTTTCAGCGATGTCGGGCGGTAATCCCTTAATTAATTCGCGCATCCGTTTTTCGGGATCCATGTGGGGATCAATGAGATCTAAACATTCGCCACGGATGGCTAGGTAATCACGAGCGCTTTGATCAGTTTTATAAGCAGTGCTAGGAAGATTTGCTTCGGCACGGTCTGCAACGTAATTGCGATCAAAGTAACGAACAAGGGATTTTGTGATTTCATCCCATTTATCGGCGCAATGATCGAAATCATCGTAATCCATTCGGGATGTAAATCGATTTTTATTGTTGCGCCACCATTGAGCTGCTTGATGGGTGAAGACCCGGTCAAGCCTAGTGATTATGGCTGATGGTGGCAAGCCATATAAGCATACTAAGGAATTAGTATCAATGACCCATTTACGAGCCAACATTTCGCCATTAAATTTTGGCAAGAGATCGACATATTTTGTTAATTTATAATGATCATATGCAGCAGGGTTCATAAGTCTATCTGCGCTTCTCCCTCTTGGAGGAGGTATTGCAGGTGGTGAAGGCATACGCCTATGACCTGGTCGTCCCCAGGGGGATGATGGAAGCTCTTCGTCGGAACGACGAGACTCATCACCACTGTGAGGGGATCGATTCGATCTATGACTGCGGCTGCTACGACTTGATCGTCGTGGCGGCGAAGAGTCATCTTCATGCGATCTGCTATCTCTGTTGGAGCGTCGAGGAGACGGCGAATACTCCCTATGGGATCTACTGCTACGACTTGAGTGTCGTTGCGATCGTGAATGGTCCCTATGCGATCTATGATCTCCTTGATCCCTTGTAGTTTCTCTTTCCCTACGTGCCGAATTATGTCTCGATGTTGGGTGAGATTGTCGACCCTCATCACGGTGTTGACTCCTACGCGAATGACTCCTGTCCTCTCTGGGATGTGATGCCAGTGGCGGAGTTGGTGTTCTATCAGCGTGATGACGACGAGGTGGGGTATCCGGTTGTCTGGAGCGAGAAGTTCGAGGTGGAGTGGACCTTTGATCATCGCGATGATGAACGGGTGGACTCTCAGCTCGATGAGATCGAGAAGATCTTGGTGGAGTGCTAGGTCTCTCGCTGCGGTAGCGATGAGGTGGACTCTCTGGTCTCCTTGATTGAGAATGTCTAGGCGGAGTAGGCTGCCGAGATGATCTAGAATTATAATTTGGAGCAGGACCTGTTTCAGGTGGTGCTGGGTATGAAGTTTCTCTACGGGGTTGATTTGTTGAAGAGGGGAATGGCTCCCTTGATAAATATTGGCGCGGAGAAGCATCAGTTTCCTGATGTCTTCGCAAATCAATTTGGGGATACACGTTATCGAAGTTCACGTGGGTTGCACGTTGAGGAATGTTAGGGAGAGGATCCACCCATGGGGTAGGCTCCTTCGATCGATCAAATCTTCCTTCGTACGTGAGTGGTTGTACATTATTACTCATTATTGGACGTTGCTGTGGCCTTGTGAATGGACGAGCCGGTGGTTTTGGGGCATGTGCCAAATAAACCTTCAGGTCAGCTCCGGGAGGAACTGGTGGCAAAGAGCCTATAACAGAAGATGGAGTCTGTACAGTATAGCGAGTCGTGTTGACATCGCGGCTCTGTACCAATGCAGTGGCCGGAGGTGGCACGAGAAGATTTCCAGTGACGTTCATCCGTTGAGGCGGTTCCATCCTACCAAATGGAGGATTTTGGAAATGAGAAGGCCTACTATTTTTAGATCGCTGATTCTGTTCTTCATCCAAATGGACAGATGCAAGTGCGGCTCGGAGCTGCTGTTGCGTGACAGGAGGAGTGGGTGAGGGAGCCGGTATGAGGCGCCGATTTCCCCCTCCTTGTGTCGTCTGTTGATTCGATGTTTGAGCAACATTATTTTGTGGAATGAATGGTGAACGTGATCGATTGGAAGTTGGAGGATTACTCTGTGATCTCTCCTTTGGTTGGAACCTGTAAGTTTCCCCAGTTGAGGGGGTTTCTACCAACGGAGTTTCACCGTGTGGAAAGTTCAAAAAGGTCCATAGAGCAATCTCCAGTGTGGTATTATTTTCTCTAGCTATATCAACTATTCCTTTATAGAAATCGTCGTCTAATGCATAAATTATATGTTGGCTATGGGACAGCGGAATTTGACGGTCATCATACCATCGTTGCATATGTAATTGGATTTGGTGTTTGGTGCGAGACGTGACCACAGTGGGGAGTACTGAATCTCCCTCCGGGTTATCATCAGCATATTTTAAGATGGGTAATGGACGTGCGTTTGAAGATGAGGCTTGGGGAAGCTCCATTGGCGAGTGACTGAGATCACGAGCCCCTGATGGAGGACCCTTCTCAATGGATCTCCTATAAAAGAATGGATCAAGTTCAGTAATGTCCTCATGGTCGAGGAGAACTCGAATAGTTGGATCAATTATGGATTGAGATCTGTTTACTTCGATTATGTATCCTGCGGTTACACCATCGCGCAAAAGAATCCGTTTAGGATTTATTGGAATAGAGATACGTTTGCTATTGAAGATTAGGTAGTTTTCATGTGGACCATATGCCTCTAAGGCGTAGTGAGTAATATCATGGCAATGTTGATCGATATGAGCATCTAATTCAGACTGGTTTGGATCGTCAAAGTCTGAATCTCGGGGATTCTGATCTGTTTGGACTGATCCTTGTTCATCCCCTGAGGGTAATGTTTGGTATGAAGATGTCTCATTATCTTGTTGAGGATACTCCCCTGGAATCTTCTTTTTCTTTGTCAATCTCGATTTGGAATTCGAATGTGACTTAGAATGTGAAGAGCTTCCAGCCTTATGGGTTTTGCTACTATGTTTAGAAGGAGATTTACTGGAAGTTCCTTTCTTTTTACTTACATTACTAGGAGGTTTACCGTTGGGGCCAGGTGTTTTCGGTACCACAGTGTTATCCATATCGGATGCACCGCTGGAGGTACCACAGGCGTCGGTATCCTCAATGTTTACTGCGGGAATGTTTTCGTCGCCTTGTCGACTCATGTTTTAGATTTGATTTGGGGGAAAAGATAAGGGATCAACTTTAATAGTCCTAAGAATGAAATTAGAATGTATACACTACTTTAATAAACTCCTCGGAGTTTTTGAAAAACTTTAAGACCTATCTATATTTTATAATTACTTAACTATTGATGAAAATTGGTGAAAGCAAGCTTTCTCCTCTTTTCTATATTCCCCGTGGTTCTTATCCTTAAATAATGGTAGATATTCTAAATCATACCAGGTAATGAAAACAATTGAAAAAGAAAAGTTATCTATATGTATTTATATTTTTACCTAGCTAACTTTAATTTTGGTCAAAAGACCTTGAAGATTGTAATTCTTTATTAGGGAACGAAGTATGGGAGAATCAGTCCGTTAGTGTCAGACTTCAAAAGAATTTATCTGTGCGCTTCGGGCTGTTTTCTCCGGGGTATTTTTGTAAGATGAACTTTCTTTAATTTCACTTTTGATCTCGAGAACGGTTTCAAGTTGTAGGTGGGTGAAACTTGTGAGAGAACTCGCTGGCTTGTGTAGAGGTCGGAGACGGCTTTTCAGCTTTACGCGGACCACCACCTGTTCTCAAGGTTGTAAGAGAATGATTAGTGAAAAGTTCAAATTACTAAATATGGGAAATCTTTATATTGTATTATAAATATGTATAATTTTATTTATGCTTCCCCAAAGGGATACAGGAATACCTGTGCAAATCTTTGGTTTCTCAGTGGCGATTTGAACGGGGCTTGAAGCTCTCCTAAATACTTAATACCACAGTCCGAGGTAAGCCAAAGATTTGTTCAGTTCTTGCTGTTCCAACTCCGGGAAGAATAAATTGATGGTTTCAAATGCGTAGAGGGCAAATATGACGAGTACACACAGTTGATCGAAATCGATTGTAGAGTGACCTCCCGAGAAGAACCAAATGAATGCGTCTTTAACAAAGGCGTAGAATTGTTCTGGCGGAACAATTGACATGTGCTTCTAGATAAATGTAACTCAGAAATAAATTTTGATATTAGACCTCAAAAATGATTAATTTTATTTAATTGTCGTAGGTATCTTTATTTATTGTTTTTATATGACCACTAGTTTGTTTTTAAGGAATTCGAGTCACGGTTTGCGTCCCGAATTCGTGCTAAATGATCTCTACGAGGATTTGGTGTAGTTGTAGATCGAGAAGCTGTTCGTCTCCCAATCCACCAAGTCTGCAACTACAAGATTCACAATTTATTAGTGATGAAATCAATATTATGGGAGGGACGCCTCTATCAACTAAGTTGACGGCGTAATGGTCTAAGACCTAAGGACCCTGTGCTTAATACGATTCCAAATGACTCTCCAATGAGTCCTAATGAAGAGATTAGATTGTGCCCTACCGATGCAGGTTTCTCTAATGTGGTTAAGTACAATTATGATGAAACCAAGTAGTTGTATTTTTGTCAAATACCTATGACCTACGCGTCTATGCCAGATGACAACTGATGCTACGAATTTTCGAGGAAAATTCGATTCTCTAATCGAGTTGATTCGCTGCATTCACTCTTGGATCACTACAACCGTAATTATCATACGCCATACACAATTGAAAAAACTTTTGAGCTTGTGGGTAAGACAAACTTGGACGATTTATGGCTATGAAATAGATAAAAACTGCTTCTTTGAGCTGGGGAAACCAATTTTCTGCGTTAAGATGTGGGATTGACGTAGCTATGGGGCCGTTTAAACCTGTACGAAGCTTTAATTTGTGGAAAACAAAATTAATAAAAGAAGTTAACTGGACTTCAGTAATGATGTGTTTTCCCTCCTGTGCAAACCAGAATCTTATGGCGGCTTCGGTTCGAGTAACCAATTCAACAGGAGTGGGATCACTCATTCAGTAATGATATTAACTTTTTCTATTATTGTAAAGAAAAGTTGTTGTTGACAACTTACAATAGGAATAGGATCTAAATTAAGAAACCAATGAAATACCGCGGCTTGGTATTTCTTATTAAACGAATGGGAATTGTATCTAGGAAGAGTAATGGGAGAATTTTTATCCTCACGCAGACCCAGATAATTCAAGACAAAATCACGAAAATTCTCAGTGCTGAGCGCTGAAAAATGTTTATGACCTTCAATAATATGCCAATATATTATTTCCGACTCTATTCTTTTAATTATTTTATGGGGATCACTGAAGTTCATTAACGAACGAATAATATCTTTTTACGTTTTCACTGATCCCACTGATTTGAGAAGTTTTGATCATGGGCAGCGACTATGAAAAGATATTGATACGCGCGTTCGGTCGCTTCGGGTTCCTCGCAACGAGTACGAAACCAACAATACACAGATTCAGCGTAAAAACGTATGTAGTTTTGCTGAGTTAATCGTGTATGGGTGGTTGCTATTGGGGAATCCTTGTCCTCCTGGATTTCCAATCGGGCAAGGACAAATTCGAGGAATATGTTCTTCGAAAACTGGGTATGGGTTTGGAACCCTACGTGGTTATGCCAATAATTAATGTGTGCTATGATTTGGGTTTTGAACTCAGTCGGTGTGCCGAAGTACATTTATTTTAATTATTTATAGAAGAAGCGAGATGATAATTTAAAGATCCACCGTGTTCGTTGAAGGAATTAACGGTGGTGTGGAATTCTTCTAATTGATCGAAAGTCAAGTGATGACGACCAATGCCGCAATACCAGGTAAATACGGCGCTTCTAAATTTCGCAGGAAAAGTTGCGAGTGTGAGGTGGGAAATATCAGTTTCGATCGGGCAAGTGGGATGATATTGGATCCCTAATATATTCAATACAAATATGTTTAAGAAGCGAAGTTCAGATTCAGGGAGAAATTGGTACCCAATGGTGGTATGCCAATATTTCGTTGAATCCGTAATTCGCTTTGCTAATAGAACAGGATCCCAAAAATTCATTCAATTTTTAAGCATAAATTATGAAATTTTATAAATTAATACAGTCGTATTTATCATATACCGAAATAATGCCAATAAGATCGTCTAATTGAATAGTTGATAAATAATTGTAACCTCCACCAAAATACCAAAGGAATACCGCCTTCAAAAGTTCCTTCTGGAAATTCGTATGTTGAAGGAGTGGGTTTTCCTGGATAAGATCGGTGGGAGATGCTTGAAGGTTCAGATGCTTAAGGATGAATTCAATGAATGAATTTAATTCAGATTCGGGAAGATACTGATGGGCAATAATCGAATGCCAATATCTGATTGAATCGGTAATACGTTGAACTAGGACAATGGGGTCAAGGAAGGGCATTCAGGGATATTTTATTGTGGGAAGAGGAAATTACTATAACAACTTACAAAGGTAATGAAGCCTCTGAGTTGTTGTTCTTCTAGAAAAAGGAAACCTTCCTCTTCGTACCAAGTAAGGATTGAATGGATGAGCAAGGTTCTTAAATCAGGATGTGGGATATGATTCATAGAATTATTCAAAGGACGATAAGTTCAATTCTGAGGAATGGGTAGGATGTTCTAAATTAATTGAGGTTAACTCGTCGTAAGAAAGGACAACACTGATGAGAACCTTGGTCTGGTCTACTGAAAGATGCTTATGACCGATAACAAAGTACCAATCCACAAGGGCGAGTTTTATCTTATTGTTGAAATTTATTAGGTTCAAATGAGGAATTTCCTCAGTAAATAAAGTACCTATTCCCTGTGGGATTTCTAATTTATTGATTACGAATATAATAAGATCTATTAATTGTGCTTTAGTACTTTGAAACTGGCCTAAGATTTTGTACCAACGACGAATGCTTTTGTCTACACGTTCAATGGCCCAATATGGGCTGAGATTTGACATAAGAAATTTCCAGTATAAAATTATCCTAAGAACGGGGTTGTGTTGAGATACTGGTTGGTGACAGCTAATAATATCTCCAATTGATGAGGAGTAATCAGATATCGACCCAACGTAGTATACCAACACTGGATACCTTGATTAAATACAAGAACGAAGTCAGTAGAAGGTTGATATGTGGTTGGACTAACAATAGGTGAAGTGGAAGTTTCTCTCAAGCCTAAATGATGATGAATGAAAGCTATGAGAGTGCCAAGTTGTTGAGAAGTGATAACTTGGTAATTGACAAATCGATGCCAATGCTGCAAGGCTTGTTCACTTCGTGCTATCAAAATTACAGGTATAACCAAAGACATAAATTATTATGACAACTTTAATATGTATGATCAGATGTTGCAGCGGCGTTATCAACACTACCTTGATCGTAAATTGCTATTATAGCAAGAAGTTGACTGATTTCTTGGTCGGTAAGGTATTGGAAACCAAATACGTAGTACCAACTTAGAATTGAATATCTTAATTTTTCTGGGAAATTGGATAAGGTTAAACGGGGAATAAATGCTGCTATTGAATTTGTGACGGGTGACCGAAGGCCTAAATACTCAGTCACAAATTCAATTAAGTGATTAGTTTGGTCTTGGGATAAATACTGATATCCCGTGAGAGCAAACCAATAACGAACTGAAGTGACTATACGGTGAAACAGAATAGTAGATAAAAGAAATGACATACGGGATTGATTAATCTGAATCTGTGTTGAAAACTCTGGTAGCGTTATAAATTATTGAATTGAGATCGTCAAATTCACACACCTCGACAAAGAATTCTTCCAATCGATCAGTGGACAAATGATTATGCCCAATCTCTTGGTACCAATTCGTTACAGCGATGCGAAAACGACCTGTAAAATTAAGGTAAGTATGGGGAGATGAAAAGTCACTAATTGGTGGATTCGGTAATCCAGTAATGCCTAATTTTACAAAAAGATAATTAATTAAATCGTCTACCTGTTGTTGATTCAAATATTGGTGCCCGTATTGACTTTCCCAATGGGTGATTGCAGCTTTTATTCGGAAGTTCAATTCAATATTTTCGACAAATGACATTCACAGAATTATAAATTAATCAAAGAGAATTAAATTATGACAAGGGTAATGTTTCTAGTTTGAACGTAGGTAAGATATTCGTTTCCGATGTCGAAATACCAGGCCCAGATCGCGCGTTTGAACTTTCGAGTGAAATTACTCGGATTCAAATGCGGGACTTGAGTTGCTATTGGAGATTGAGGATTTTCCCTGAGTAATAAAAATCGGAGTACGTATTCAGTTAAGGAATCTTTTTGAGATTCTGTTAATAAATGGTAACCACTGACTGAATGCCAGAAATCAATAGTGTCTTCAATCCTATGAATAAAGATAATGGGAAGAATTGATGACATTCAATGTTAAACAGCTTTTTAACGATCAAGATCGTGGCGAAATGCCCTTTGTACGTTAAACTTGGACGACTCGTGGTCGTCTCGAGCAAAAACAGTGACAATTAATTCGTTAACTTGGGCTGGGGTCATATACTGATATCCTATTTCGTCGTGCCAACCCCAAATTGCAGCTCTAAATCTTTGGGAAAAATTCTCCCAGGAATGGGGAATTGGATAATGAATAGGTATAGCTTGAGGAACGTCTACAAGACCTAAAAGCTCAAGGACGTGTTTGATCAAAGCACGAGCTTGAGGAAGAGATATATATTGTAGACCTATGGTATCGTACCAACCACCTATTTCTAATTTGATGCGGAAGATAAGAGCTGAGTCAGAGATGAACTGACTCATGAAAGTTACAGTTTACCCTGATATTCTTTTCCTAAGAATTCTTTATCGTCGTTAACGATCTGTAACACAACATGCATTAATTTTCTTAAATGAATTTCTTTAATATATCCGAATTCAGACCACCAACCAATGAAACTTGTAATTAACTGATCACTGAATCCGGGTGCACCTGGAAGTAGGAATTCGGTATTGGAGGTTGATGCAGCTTGGTCAAGGTTCAATGTTTTTAGCAAATGTTCAATAAGTTGATTTACTTGGCTTTCGTTTATGAGTTGATTACCTTCTACTTGGTACCAACGTCGAATGGCCTGAGTGACGCTTGAAGCAACAAGATTTCGGACAATGCTAGACATCAATTTCCAATAAAGGATTTAATATGATTTTGGAAAGGATAGGATAAATGAAAATACTAATGTTGGTTTACCAAAAATGAGCAAACTCAGGATAATTCTGATCCTTGAAAAATTTCAAGGTGATCCGAATTATACTGAAGACTTGCGGTTTACTGATGTATGCTTTACCAACGTCGTTATGCCAACTAATTATGCCGTTGACGAAATGACGCAAAAGTTCAGCAGTAATAGGCTGATATTGGAGATTTTCAGGCAGAATATGAAGGGTTAAGCATATATCGTTAATCACAAAATTAATAAATGCAACCAATTGAGGTTTTGTGAGATGCGCCCTGCCTTCAGCCCGATGCCAAAGTCGGAGAGCTTGATTAACTTTATTGAAGAAATTGTAAGCTGCTCTATTAGGTTCGAATTCAAGAAGAAGGTTTGAATTTGACATTAACTTATAAATTTGTTAACTGAAAATTGTATGCAAACAGAATGAATTCTTATGACTCCAATGCCCGATGAAAACTGATAATTGTCTCCACAAAAGATTGTAATTGTGAAGCAGAAAGATAGAGATATCCAATCTCTGTATGCCAATTAATGGCTGTGTAATTAATTCTTTCTTCGAAATGGGGAAGAATGAGTTTAATTTCAGGTAAATTACGTGGAAATTCGGTTACCGGTGTGAGTCCCAAACCGTCACACACAAAATTAATTAAGACTGCTACTTGTAATTCAGATAGGTACCTGTGTCCTGTGACCTGGTACCAATATCTGATCGATCTATCAACGTTATTGACTATAATAGCCTGACCGTGATCAGACATACACTGATTGAACTTTCTAAGTTTGAAGAATGTTCCCTCGGAAGGAAAGACAAAATAATTGGGAATTGAAATGAAACTGAGAATGGGTTGAAGGAAGGTCCTGGACCTTACAACTTCACTTTTCTCTACAAGAAATTAATAAGTGGGAAAATGAAAATCTTATGAGGGCAATATGAGCCTATGTTTACTTATGTTCTACTTAATTTATGACAAGCCAACTCACGATTTATCCGGTATTTTGGTTCTTCAATCCGGGTTGACGTGAAGCTGCTTGTTTTCTTCAGAATTTCTTCTTTTCCCTTACTTGAGGATTAAGATGCTGAGGTCCTCACGACGGTACTGAAGAAATTGTTACTGGATCCGGCGATGTTTTCTCGTTGATCCGGTTTCCTTTCTATTGAAACGGAGTCCTTTGAGGAAAGTCCCTGATTTTGACTATGGCTCTAATTAAGTACTGAAAAGTTTCGGTAAGCACATCAATTAAAATTCAATCAACAAAATTATCCCCAATATCCAACCATACCAACGCAATGCCCATGCACTTGCATCCATGTTCCCATTCAGCATGCGCTACTATGATCAGGGAAGCATGGCCTGGGTCAATGAACCCACCCGGCATGCTAATACCGGTATGTAGATTCACCAACCTACCCCACTTACGTGCGAATCACCCGGGTTAAACTCCCCTGTTTTATTAGAAGTGATTTTGGCACTGTGGGTTTTCCAGGGAATGCAATAATGAAAAGGAAGATGTATTTACCTTTGTGCAAGACGGCTGCTCTTGGTAGGTCGATACCTGGGAATCTGGGATGTCCCCTGATGGAATTTGGTACTCACAATTCCACTACTGATGAGGTCAAAACTTTTGAATATTTAATTTGATATTTGACCTTTTGGCTTTTGATGAGTAGCTGCCCGCTTTTAACAAGACTAGGCACTAAGCCTGAGCTACAAGTTTCAACCCCTCAGAAATTCTTACGCGATTTTTCTGAGGTGAAAACTAAATGATGATCACTTAAAACAGTGATGATGAAGAAGATAAACTTTTCTTCTATAGGATGTTAAATTTTTCAAAATGAAAATGAAAATTTTTCGAAAATGATGAAAAGATTTCGAAATGAAAATTCGAGTGAATTTTAAGGAAGCTCTGATACGCATTAAGGCACAATGAATAATGAATAGTGCTGGCGATTTTACTAGGAGCTGATGAAATGCACTTGGCTGTGGCATGGTCATGGTAAGCGATGTTGCCAAGTTTATACGGGTGAACGGAGACGGCGCCTTGGTTGCCTCTCGTTCACTCTCCTGCATAGCAAACACATGGCCCAGTACATAATAGTACTGATGGCGTATGTATTTACAGGGAGTTCAGCCGCACGGGAGATGCTGCTGTTACCGTTCGTAAGAATGGCAACGTGGCGGACTTGGCCGAGCCCACCACAGCATCCCGGCAAATAGCGGTCTTTGATTACGGTCGACTTGCTGTTTTGGACGGGGCTATGGATATTTAGATGATATCCACGCACTATTTGAGAAGCCAAAGGGCAACTCATACGAGATTCGGATAGGCGGCGTTGGATTTCGAGTTTGCAACCTCGAATCGTGCCATTATTTGATGTCTTATTTCAGGGAATAGCTGTGGGTGATCCCTACAATACCTATATATACATATTTATTTATTATGTGGGAATGGTATATGGTAATTTCCCTATAGGTCCATGAAGAATTTATGTTTTCGTGCGGGAACGGCGTATATTTATCCCCTGCACGTACATATTAATTTTGACTTTTTACTTACTTTAGGTTAAAAAAATGTTTCCGAATCGGAATTTTTCGGTGATTTTGATGTTTTTGGTGACGGGGGGGTAGGGTTTAAGCCTACCCCGCACCTTGTAAAACGAGTATGGTATTTCCTCCCCAAATAATAGTGGGGGTGGGAAGCCATACCTGAGTTTACCACATCCCATCACCATGAACATCTATGAAACGCCTGAAAAATTGTGGATTATTTCAATCCCTATTTCAAATTTTGATAACTTAATGAATAGAATAATGAGGGTGTGAAAGATGGTAAGGGTCAGATGGTAGTATTTAAGTTGATAAAGGGGGTGTTCCACCACTCCGGAGGAGGCCGGAGACCTATGAAGATGGGGGAGGGAGGCTCAACTGAAACTCCAGTCGAGGCACTCCAGCATAGCTACAGATGGTAAGAATGCAAATTTTTATTATTTTAATTTTAAATGCATAATTTATATGAACTTGGATTTATGCTTAATTTTATAAGTAAGAATTCCAAGGGCAGTGTAGCTCGGTGGCTGAGGTCAAGGCTGAGGATAATGTCATCCACGGTCATGGCTTCGCCACCACGAGCTCCCGACTCCCTGAGGGACTACGGAATCACCTCGACCGTTGATGGCAAACGGAGCGAGTTTACGGTCGGGTGATCCATGGTCCCCCAGACAATTCGGTCTGCCAGGGTAATTTTTGCCGATTGCATTTTTGCTGCCAATGATGAGGAGGAGTGGAGAGGAAGAAGACTTATATATTTTGCTTCTATTTGCAGGAGGACAAGCCGGCGTGAAGGTTGCGGGCCTGGAGGATTGGCTTCATCCTCCGACGGTCCCCGGCTCCAACGCCGCTGGACGGGACGGACAAGGGACTGTGAGAAGCGCTTGTATTTCCGAGCATTCCAGACGGCAAGCGCTTCATGTCCCCGCCATCCCAGTTCAGCAGCAACGACTTGTCCTGAATTTTGATGAATGAAGGTGAGTTTTATATTTTCATTTAGGTTAATTTTATTTTGTTTATTTTTCAGGAGGGTCGTTGGGGAAGTGGTGCTGACTCCGTGCCCAGCAACCACATCCAGCCCAGAAAGGACGGAGAGGTGCGGTGGAGAGTGTCCGGGCCACAGAGGACGGTATGCCACGGACACACACCGCACCATTACCACCAGTCCAGGCCGACCAACGACCCTGAATTTTGGATGCCAATCAGGTAAATTTGTTTATTTCTACATTTTATTTTGATTAGATTTTAGTTTTATTTAGTTTAGTTAATTTTTCCAATTAGATTAGTCGGGGAGGTTGGGCGGACGATGGCAAAGCCATGTTGCAGGGAATGGCGAACAGTGTCCCCGCTCCACCGTCCACTCCAACTTGGAGGACAAACCCGCAAAACACAGCAAGAGCTGCGGGTTCGAACCTCCCAGTCTCCCCTCAATTTTGGACATGTTTTTAATGATTTTTGCCTACTTTGATGTATGAACCGAAGTCCCTAAATTACGTCAAGCGGGTTCAGGGAACCACTGCTGACGACTAATGAATGAGCCGATGATTAAGATGCAAATTATGTTAACTTAATTTTATGTTTGTTAATTCTAGATTCCATGGTGGAAGGTATGAGAATCAATGGAAGGTTGCCAATATAAATGAGAACACTCAACGATCGAAGATGAGAAGGTAAATTTAACGGATAAATATTTATATTAATTATTAAATCAAAAGAAAAAGGATAAATTCAAATTAACCGAAATATTTCCCTTCCGACATATGGTCGAGGGCCACAACTGAATAATGATTATTAATTAATGTTCTTGTTTTTGTTTTTGTTTTCAGGTTTTCGTCCAAAGATTTACAATATAATAGGTTACAAAATAATGTTTTATAACTGATACGCTTACGGATGCCACGGGCGTGGCATCTGAGATTTCCGATTCCAGGTCCATGTTGATTACAGGTAATTCACAATATATAATTTTGTATTTTATAATTTATATAATTTGGTCCAATTGACCTCACATTAATTTATAATAAACTTAAGAAGAACTCGTAGAGAGGAATCGCGAACACAGTAAACACCATGAATAAGAATAGAAAAATATAGAAATTATCAGATTTTCTTTCTTTCTTGATTTTAGGTTCTTTTTGATGGCACCAACAGGAGCCATGGGGACAATCCCCTTTTGCTGTTCTTATTCCTTTTGGAGTCTCCATGTTCCTCGATTCCTTTCTATTCATTTTTCTATCAATTTTCCAGAAGGGAAAATTGAAAAAGAAATTAAAGATTTCGAAGGATTTTTGGAAGAATTCGTGTCGGAGACCCTCTCTTCTTCGCGGCGTGATTCATTCTGCCTTAGCTAGTTCGCCTCCGCTCCTTCATCGCTTCGTCTCCTGTCGCCTCGGGAAGCATCATTTAATTCCTTTTGTGGCTCATAGACGCTGTGTGGTGGAGGGCTGCGAGTTTCATTTATTTTATTATCTCCTTCCATGGATCTTCCTCACTCTCTGTCAGATGGCCGATGCTGTCTGGAGAATGTGAGGAGAATCTGTGGGAGGACGTGTCGTGATTTCGATTCCTTTCTCAGTTCCATTTAAATTTTTTTTGCAAATTCAAGCAGCGCAGCGGGGGCTGGCTGCGCTGGCCGCATTATCCGGCCCTGCATAGGACAGCTACAGTACCTGTAGAAAAATTTGGGTTCAAAACAATAATCCGGTCACCTTTTATTCATTATTCGTTGTTCGTGTAGAATTTTTTTTTGATGGCCTTATCCTATTTTGCCAAAAAACTCTTTTTTTTGATGGTCAGTCTCAGCCTCAGCAGACTATTTTGACTTGTAGGCTGTTTTCAATATAATTCTCTTATCCTAACAAAATCTCAGTTAGTAACGTGAATACTCGCTTTTGTGTATGACGTTGACATGTTTTGAATGAGATAATTATTGCAAAATCCCAATTTTTGTCACAAGTTTGAGGAAAATCAAAAAATTGTATTGTATTGGTTTTGTAATTGATGTTCCACGAATTTGAATGTGAACATAATAGTATGTTTTTCAATATGAAAATCACAAAAAAAAATTGTTTTCCACACAAGAGAAATGAAGGGTGAGTTTAAAAGGAAATCAAAACTGAGCTAAAAAATTATCAGTATTACGTCACATTACATGATCCTACACTAATCTCATCTCGAACTTAAGAAATCCCATAGATAAGAAAACATCATGTTGTGCTGTAAAGAGGGTCGTACGATCTCTCGTATACTTACAAAGTATTTTCATAAAGTGTCAGTCCATTTCCATACTCTCATATGTTTCACAATCATATTAAATAGAGCTATATGTCAAAAACAAACTAGCAAATAAGGGATATCAGTCTCGTCTCTCTTTGGGATTCTCAGTCACATACCATTTTTGCGCTTTTAGAACTGAAAAATGTAATATTTTTAGAATGATGACGATGAAATGACAGGTCCTGGATTACACATATGAAATATAAATAATAAATTAAGCAATAATTACGACTATGAGTTATTTCTTTTATTACAGCGATAAACGACTGGTGGCAGTTAATTTGCGACATCTTTTCACTTCGTAATGTATAATTAATTATGTATCTTCGTGTGTTTCGAATTTGTAAGCTCGATTCATGTAGTGTCCGCAATACATGAATCCCGCACTTGCTTATAGCTAACTAGATAAAAATATTTATTTATGGGTATAAGGTAATTCTATATAACATTACTATACATATTTGAGACTGAGCTGAAAATAGATTTGAAAAATAAATAGATAATAAATTATATGCATATGTCCTAAGTCAAAATTAATCGTGACTGTGGGCTCTCGCGGAGTAGATTTAGACTGAAGATTGTAGCAGCGCAAAAATAATACGGCAGTCAGCTAATCCTGCCCTTATGTTGCATCATTCGGATAATGCTTCAGGCTATAAATATTAAATAAATATCATTATTTTCTATTTTATAAAAAATGTGAAATTCTATGAATTACAAAAATTGCGGTTTTCACTGAAATTGAAAGAAACTCTTTAACTTACATAATATTTGACACTTCCTTAAGCCACACAAAAAAATAATAAAAATGCATGACTGCATATTTAAATGAACTATGCTTCCGTGATTTCCTAAAATTTGCATTGAGTAAAGTACTCCAAGTCATCAGTGAAATAATCTCTTCCAAGCAGTGAAGGTCTTATTACGGAGTCAAGGAGTCAATAATTTACCAATTCAATAAAAACAATTACTCCATTATAAATTATTATTTCTGCGCAATGAGTTATTTAGAGACATTACAAACTATATGAGCTTTTAATCATTCACAAATATGACTTGCATTTGTTAAGTAATTTTCGCTCACACTTAAATTTAAAAACCAAATTTCACTGAAAGGACGAGTATTTATTTTGAGTCACTATAGTGGTTGTCACTGCTAATATGAGTATCGTTGTTGTACGTGTACGCCCATGCAATAATGTTGGGAAGTGAATCCTAAATTGATTGAAAAAGATTAATCCATTTGCAATTTGAAATGGACATATGTATATATCGTTACTGAAGAAGCAAAGTTGCCGGTCTCCAATTCTCACTAACAGCAAAATTTCCGTTCTCCAATGCGCGCTAAAAGCAAAGTTGCAGTTCTCTATTTATTAGTAGTAACGTATTAGTAACGGTCCTAATAAATGGAGAACGGCAACTTTGCTTTTAGCGGGCATTGGAGAACGGCAATTTTGCTGTTAGTGAGAATTGGAGATCGGCAACTTTGCTTCTTCAGTAACGATATATGTCCATTTCAATTTCAACATTTTCTGTCTAGATACTATAACAGAAATGGACGGGATTAAATCACTTAAAGACAAACCCAATTTATTCATTTCAATTATTAAAATTTCATCACCAAATTTAATCTTCCCTTTGAACATTATTTCCGTTATCCCGTTTAAGGTGATTTAATTTTTTGTAAGAAGGGCAAATTAAGCTACCGATAGATTGCATAAATTAAAACAAAAGTAGGAAACGAATCGCCTTGTATACATAGATATACTTATTTGCACCATGTAGAGGCTCTATAATTTAAACTTACTGTTAGGTAACTGTAATAATGTAACTATTGTATTACATAATATCTATAGGTATAACTATATGCATTTAAGATGAAGCTTGTAAGTAATTTTATTGTCATTATGTGCCAAGTTGGTTCTTTAAAAGCAAAAATTTTCCCCTAGCGTTTTATTTTTTCATGGAAATAGAAAAAATTCATAAGTCATTGAATAAAATTGATTGATTTACAAAACATTGTTACTACCATAGGGCATGATTGTCGATTGTGATGATTGACTTTTATATCTTGTTCCCTAATTATACAGTTCGTTATTCCGACAGTTTGTGTAGATAATGCATATATATTTTACAATGTAATTTTGCATTTGCATTCCGCAGCTATAATTATTATATTTTGATTTCTATGCCCATTGCCCATGCACAAATTAATAAAATGAACGGCGGTCTGTGACTATCGCACCAGTGCACCAGTCAGTCACCAGTACAAGTACAAGTAACTGGCCTTTCAAATCGCGATTTCGTTTTGTTGTAAAAATTGAGAAAATGACTTAAGAATTCCGTACCCTTCCTTGACTCCTGACAATTATCTCTGATAATTCAGTTCTGTTTTATTTAATCATGATTATAATATATTACTGACTGCATGTGAAATTTTCCATGACACGCTTCAACTTAATTGTATCTTCTTTTAAATTAGAAATTACGCAAATTTACACGAAGCTGTTTGATTTTCAGGAGCTGGCAAAATATTATAGGAATATTTCATCATTAACTTTATAAATTCTTTTTGTTAGGTAGTACCTATATGTAATTGTCCCTGGCAACTACTATGGCTTAATAATGTTTATGAATCACTTTCCTACAATTATTATTAGAGTACATTAAGGACGGTCATTCATTTTTTTGTTGTTGGCGTGGGGTATGGTATTGATATTCACTAATAATTATTATATGACTTTTACTTAATTTGATAAACAACATGCACTCGCGTGTAGTGGATACAGACGAAGAAACTAACCGGTTAAGTGTGGTTCAGAAGTTGCTGCCGTCCCTATCAGTCCATGTCCATATAGCTCATAAAATGGTCGAAAACATTTTACACTATCATCTAATTATTCAGTCAATAATAATTTTGTTATGAGCACAGTCCACTTCAAATTAATCTCACACAGAATTATCAATTCCCATGCACCCGGACTAAAACTTGTTTTGCACATTTTAAATGTGTAAAAATTAATATACCAACTGGCAAGCTATAATATGAAGTAGATTACATGTATTTTTATTGGGCTATGTACAGATCAGGATGAGATCAGGGTAAAGGGAAGGAAAACAGAATAAATAATTTCTTTTTTGGGGTAAAGTATAAAAAGTAAAATATTTATGTTGGGCAAGGCATTCGTCTTAAATTTTTGCTGGGAAAATTACATTTATTATTAGAATTCACAGAAATATTTTCATATGTGATGTTTCTTAGAGGAGACGGGGGGGGGGAGGGGAGCATAAGAGTCCACAGTTCCTACCAAATAGCTAGCATAGGGGAACATATCAAGACTTTAACACGAAATATCCGCAAATATAAGTAGCCCCCTACAGACACATTATACACATATGAAATATTTTATAGATCCGCCATATTATGTACTTAACACTGTGATGTTGCAATAAGATTTTAACCAAGTTTGAAAAATAACTTTGTTACTTAACTTGTTTTTTTATTATCTACATCAATTAGTTTAAATCCGCTGATGTAACGTTGTTTCATCGAATGATGTAATGCAGTTTTGCAGTTATTGAAGATTCAGATTACGTTCATCAGTAAAGTATATATATAAGAATATTTAGGCACTGGCAACTGTTTAACTTTTACGGGACTGACTATTAGTACCTAAATAGATTTATTATCAACCGATTATTATAGAGGCATGCGTGTGATCCGCAGACTATGCATACTCAATTAATTTTGGTTAATCAAGAATATAATAATATGGACCTTTATGCAAAAAAGGACCCGCTTTTTATTCCGACAATAACTCCCTGCTGTAGCACTCTGTAGTGGCAGGCATCAAAAAAATTTGTCAGGCACCCACAAATTCTTTCATTAGACAAGCCAATATAGATATTGATAGTATCCAATTTAAGCTACAGACAAAATGAGCTGTCATAAAAACACTAAAATAATAAAGATGCGTTAGATGTTAATTATGGTATTTTGAAAAGTGTTAAATGTTCTATTTACATCTTTTTGAAACGTGCAATGCAAAATGTTCACATGTTTTTGAAAAGTTCAAAATGTTATATTTGTATGTTTTTGAAAAGTTCAAAATGTTCTATTTGAATGTTTTTGAAAATTGCAAAATGTTCTATTTACATGGTTGTGGGAAGTTCAAAATGTTCTATTTAAACGCTTTCAAGATCATAAAATATTTCAACATTTTTGTGGATAGTGGATTTTGTTTTTAGCTAAAAATGGAAATAGGTCATTTTGTTTCTTCACCGACGATATAGAGGTTGCAAATATGCCGCACCTTATTTCCTGTAACAGTATACCCCGTGTACTATTCAAACTCCGACACCCCAGCCCCTTGTATTAATAAAGGTCCGTGTACTAAGTATACCTTCAAGCTAACGTTATAAAAGTATAATATAATGCATATGCAAACAAATATGAACCTACAAATTATCAGAAATGAAAATTTATTGTAACCCAGTAAATCATCTTTTCTTTGGGAAGTAATTGCAGCAAAAATTACCTATACTATTTGAAACTGGCTCGTACTAAACTTAAAATCAAACTTTATATTTTATAAATAATTCTTCAGATATTTCTTCTACTTGTTGAAGTACAAAAATTGTACTTGCATACCTTGGTCGCTATAATACTGTAAAATCCCCCAGGCACCTCTTCTTCACAAGTCTCCTGCTTCACACCTGTACAACGCCTTTCACCAAGTGAAAGTCCGATCTCGTCCTATAAATCCGACACCTGCACTATTATCCACATTCACAACAGCAACAGCCACAAACTAATATAGTACTAGTGATCTTGTGACTTTTATGGCATGTAACGGTATCTTATATGATGAATGATTGAATTGGCGGACAGAAATATAACCTGAATAGCGGGGAATCGCCTTTCCAAACTTATTGTGTGTACACACATGACACTTAATTAGGCATATAATAATAGGCAATAATACTTATTCGATAAAAAGCACGGCAGAAATGTGGAATTCAAACTCTGGAAACTTAATCCAACGATATAATATTTTGTATTCCTCGTTTATTATATTTAAATGAAGTGAGTTGAAAACGATTGAAATGTTTGAAATGCGTAATCACAATACTATGAACCCAATAATAATAATCATGCACTTTGCCACCCTGGTTCTCCATCTGGACTGTCAACAGAGACTTGTCTGCACCGAAGGTTTAAGTGCTTTAGGTGGAAGTTTATTTTTGAAGGGCGGAAACCATCTTTTAAAATGCAATCTGAAGAGCTGAAATTGCCCCGTTAGCACCCGCAACGTATAAATTTCCCACAGAGCTCATGGCCATTGTATTAACGTAACCATCTACGGCCTGCTCCGTGATTTTTTCAAGTTTATTCAAGTCCCAGGCAACAACTTTACTATCCCAGCCCGCAGTAAAAAATCGGTCCGGGTTTCCTATTATAGCATTGATGATCATATCGTGACCCTATGGGATAATCAACAGGACATACGAAAAATATTAAAATTGACTTTCAACATCGCATTATTTCCGTATTTTGAGGAATCAAATGGTGGCATCACACCGTAACCGTACCGTAAGTACCGGGAAAAAAATGCTGGGTCTAATTTTATAGTTGAATCCTCATTATACAACGATCGACTATTAAGAAAAATGTCTGAAACGAGTTCTGTGTAATATAATTTCAAAATTTACTTTTAGTCTTCCAAGAAGGGGGTGATCTTTTGCAACATTATCATGTACGAGGAGGTCCATCCCATTTCGATCTATAAAGCAAAGTTTATCACCAGACACACGGAGCGGCCCGCGTCCCTCCAACGCAGTCGGTACACCCAAGGTCCCTACACGTTCAGTCATGTTACACAATATTTATTTGTCTAACAATAAGTAGAGTAAGACCTTGATTGAAAAAAAACAATGCATAGGAAAAATAAACACGAATTTAGAATAAAACATCAACACTAAAAAAATCAAGGAAAATAAAACTGAACAAAAAAAATCATGGGTCAATACCATTAGTACCGAATTCACTGATGTTAACATCACGGTCTCGAACAGTGTAAATTTTGCTTTTGTCGATGACAAAATCCCAGATTTCCTCATTAACACTAAAATTTCCTTCACTTTGTCCGTTATGCCATACCCATATCTTGAATAACAGAAAACATAACAAATTTATAACCTCAACTAAACTTCATTTCTAATAACCCTCTTGAATTAAATAAAGAAAGAAAGAAGGAATTTCAAGTTTTTTTGGCAAATAAAACAACAAAATAAATCTCAAGAATATCGAATGTAAAGAAATAAAACGGACGGTTGTCTGTCGGAAATAAAGTAAAAAAAAAAGAAGAAATAAAACAGGGTTAAATAACAACCAAAATTAGAGAATAAATATTATAGAATAGAAAAAAATACATCTCCAGCTTCATCCCCTGAATATAATCGATCTCCACTCATCCTGAGACGTCGAACGGGTTGTTTGTGTCCTTCCAAAATACGACTGAGGACCCATTTCCCCTCAATCTGGGTCCACTGACGAATAGTCGAGTCGTTGGAGCAAGTGTAAAAATCTTTACCTTGAGATGCCATATGATAAATGGGATATTCATGAGCTTGAAACTCCGTGACCAGCTTTAAGTCTGGTGTCCATACCTTTTATTGGATAAATGGAATTTCTGGATAGTTATCAGTACCAAATTAATTCTGACAAATTAATACAGATATATTTCTGCGGGCATGGTTATCACACATATATTAATTAGAAATGTATAGATCCTTACCTTCACATGGCCACCGTCCCCACCGCTAATAACGTGCCCATCATGCCAAAGTAACGTTTCAACGTCTCCAATATGCCGACAACTATCCTCCGTCTTAGCAATCACCGGTAAAAGCGACATGATGATTTAAAGAAGCCTATATAATATTTTCAAAAATGTAGAAACGAAATTCAAGTTACTGTGTAAAAAAAGCAATTAAACATTTGCAGTTGTGCCCACGAACTGAGCTAATTTTAAAACCTATATGAATCCTTAACGGAGATAAATGGATTAGGCCTTTGTTATTTAATTTCCTTACCGCCACAACTCGCTCCTCTGCTCTGTTGTAATATTCAATGAGGGAGACGGAAATTCCAATTATTTAAAAACAAAGGAAACCAAGACCTAAGTAAGTTTGTATTTAAATTAAAATATTCGGATTCTACTAGTTACTACCCACTTATAACAAAATTCTGCTAAGTTTCAGCAGCTGAAGACATACTGACAAGATAACCTGACAGTTGAGTTCATTTATACCAACTTTTAGTAGTGAGCAAGTTTTATGGATGACCAAAATAAAACCCGAATGAAGTTTCGGCAGTCTCCGAATAGAATCAGCGCGAATACGCATAAAAGATGAGATTATACAAAGTTGTGAAAGTCTGAAAGTGCCTGGTGGTGGGCGATGAATGAGCCGGGCGAAATAGATTTAAATTTAAGGTACAACGGAAACATCGATGATGTACTGTGCATATGCACATGTACTAAAAAGACACTAATACTCCAAAGCCAGCCTATAATTAATCATTTTTCTTTAAATTTAATGTCTGTCTTTATATATCCTATGTAGTCTGTGATTCTGTAAACCAAAATGATCCATATCCAATTTAAGCTAGAATCAAAACGAGCTATGTCATAAAAACAAAATGAGAAACGTGCGTAAAATGTTAATTAAGAGTTTTTGAAAAGTGTAAAATGTTCTGTTTACATGTTTTTGAAAGTGTAAAATGTTCTATTTACTTACTTGTTTTTTAAAAGTGTAAAATGTTCTATTTACATGTTTTTGAAAAGTGTAAAATGTTCTATTTACATAGCTATTAAAAGTGCAAAATATTCTATTTAAATGCTTTAAAGACATGCTTCAATATTTTTATACATAGTGGATATTGTTTTTCGCTACAAATGGAAATATGTCATTTTGGTACTTCACAGACGATATTATTCTACAGCAATCTGTGTGGCATACAGCAATCTAACCCCGGTGAGACATTCATAGGTTAGTAAGCGCTAGAGGATCTAACTTTGACTAGTGTTAAAGCATGGGCTAAAGCGTATTTAATCTTCCAATTATACATCTGTATGGTGACTTCCCGACTTAATTTTGGTTGCATTCTACTGTAGACAACTGCATGTGCAGCATTTCTAATTTTCGAGTTTTATTTTCGCCATTCAAACTTGTAAAAATGGTAAAACCAAACACAATAATTAAGAGCTCCATCGCTGTCTATTTTTGACATTATGTGAATGCGGAAAAATTGATTGAGCGCTATATAACATTGAGTATATAATTTATAGCATTTTAGTATCATATCATTTATTTATTGCTGTAGGAGGATAGGGACAATACATGTATATACCTACAACAATAATATAAGTACATATAATTACGTAAGTATGTAAGTAATTGCTCCGCTTTTGACCGCATACAAAAGTACATTACAATGGAATAAAGGCACTCTGGAAAACAATTAATAGATGTCAGGTACACCGGAAGAGAAGTAAACTTCTTCATATAAACACGTAATATTATAATCACAATCCTTAATTAAAGCACATGAAAATTTGACAAATTCGTATATTGTATACTTACTATACTAACTATATACTGTCCAATAGACACTTAACAAAGCTCAAGAAAGTAGTTTTATACTTTCGTTTATACACATATTACACATACACATTAATAAACACAAAAACTGACGAATCTTAAATCTACAATACATTTGAATTTACAAAGATAGGTTACTAAAAATCAAGGGTAATGCATTAGATTAGAAGTTCAATCTTCAGGAATGAAATCTTATACTCTATATATGTAGTAATATTATTAGCTGCCTTATGTATAATGATACATATGACTTTTGTCAGAGGGTGTGTCAATTGACCCTGAATGATCCCATTTTAATAGGCACAAGCTTCATGGAGTATATACACCTATAATTTTCCTTCGCTGGAAAAATGTTGCAATAATACAGTATAGTTACATCAAAATGAAAATATAAATCAGGTTATACATATTAATCTTGAATCACTAAATGCAATAGAATGTGAAAGTATGATAAGCTGTTAAGTAGGTATAATTAGAAGACATGCAGAATTACTATCTAGTGAGCTATTGTAGAGATTATTTGAATAAGATGGCCCAGTCCGAAAGCGTAATTTTCATCAAGCTCGCCATTTGAGGGGAAGACGTGAGCAAAGTCAATCATTTTGACACGGATCCATTCGTCCTCGGGATTGAGTGACAACCCACTATGACCTGCATCATCAAATAAATTGTTGGTAGTCCTGAGCAGTTTTTCTACACGGTCCGCATCATAAGCAATGAGCAATGAGCTGGCGAAAAACGAGTAGTCCGTTTGGGACTCAAAAAATACTTTCAGTCGATTTAGTTTTTCCAAAAGCTCCTTCGCAATATATCGATGTGCTCCAGCTTTTTCATTCAAGAAGTCTTTCAATGCTACAATAAGTAATACAAAAAAAAGAATTCAATACAAAACCTACTGTATACTTATACACATTTGATGCAAACCCCTTTTGCGCAGTGGAAAGTCGCACTTTGCCCCTAAAATGGCTACAAAGAATAGTGAAATTAGGGAATGCAGCTAGAAACCCCATAAGCCAACGAGATAGTGTTTTTTTAAAGGATTCGTTTGGAGCCGTGAACTTATTAAGGAGGTATGCAAGGGAAGAAAACTACCTCAACATGAAAAATTTGCTTAGAAACAAATAAATGAGGGTGATTTGAAGACATTTACAATTAAACAAAGCTTATGGTATGCGGAGGATAATTCGATGAGGACATGATCACAAAGCATACCTTGATTGATTGTCTCTGCACTCAGATGTTTCCCATACTCGTTATCCAGTTTGATGGAGCGTTTTTCAATTACATCATAGAACTGCATTCCTGTGACACTGATTCCGAAAGGTGTTTTGGTCCCGGCATATTTCTTCTGCTCAATTTAAATTTCAATTGATTAAAGGCTACATATCGTCTGTGAAGAACCGAAATGACCCCCACTTCTACCCAAAAACAATATCCATTATCTACAAAACTAATGAAATATTTTTTTAAAAACATGTAAATACAACATTTTACACTTTTCAAAAAGCAGGCAAATAGAATATTTTACACTTTTAAAAACTCTTAATCAACATTTTGCGCCTGTTTCTCATTTTGTTTTTATGATACATAGTTCATTTTGAATGTAGCTTAAATTGGATATGGGTCATTTTGGTTCTTCACAGACGATATCTTCTCATTTTTATAATTGCGGACGAAACAAAACAAAATGATACTGAACGCCAGACTGCGAAGCTCTAACATCTAAAACATGTTAATATACCAAATATACTCAACGAATGGTATTTTAATAGCATTGCTTCAATCCCACATTAAACACTGGCAAAGCAATTTTACTACAAAAAATCCAACGAATTCAACTTACTCTTTCGTGCTCAATTTTAGCTTCAGAAGCCAATGGGTCCCACGTTTTGACTCCTATTTTCACATCCACAATACTTGGTTTTTTGAACCCTTGCACCATGTCATCCAAGATCAAGTACTCTTTCAAAACCGAACTCCCATCTATAAAATACGAAAATACACACAACGTAATTGTATGACTTTAACGTAACGTAGGACTTGACCAAATCATTTCTAAAAAAAACAAAGCAAGCAAATCATACCCACCATCTCCTCTGGATTCGATTTTGGTAACACCATAAAACTTGGGTATAAATTCTCTGAGCGCAGAATGTGTCCAGCTATCAACACTGTAAACTTTCTGATAGAACTCAACCTCGCGCTGTCCCAACGGCTGCTTTTGTACTGACTTAAGAACGTATCCCAGCCGATGCTTTAAAACACCTATTTTGTCATTAAATTAATAAAAATAAAATAAAATAATTTTTTAAACTTGCTACTACATATCCCCTTTAACTATTTGGATAATGTTAAAAGATGTTTAAAAAGAATTGCAAACCATTTATCGTGCACCACTTGACCATAACATTTTGTGTTAACAGGTATGTATTTATGTATGTACGATAAATATAAAATAAGAAATTTCATGCAGGCTTAAGTACCGTACATTCTATAATCAAATTATTCTATATTCAAATTTGGACCTCTCAGACCCGCGTATTATTACAGACCCGCGTACTACCACTTAATACTGTGTTAAATAGACCCGCGCACTATTACAGACCCGCGTACTATTACAGGCCCGCGTATTATTGTAGAATATACTGTAGGTATGTATGTACTGATATTAAAAATTCATTTTTTACCTGTTCTAGCATGCCCAGCTATTTGGTGACCAAGAGCTTCTGTATCAGTTTCAGGTATTATTGTTAAATCACTTGGACTATTTGGAAAAGGCACTCGAGATAAATATGACTGTTGTGTCACAGGTCCACTGCAGTTGGAGATTCCTTCTGCAAAACCACAAAAAATAAACACTGTGCTAAATTTAGTAACAATTTATATTTATTTATTTAGTCTCATTTTATTTTATTTTCACAGCTTATATGAGACACGATGTGTGTAGGTAGAACCATCTATTTATACTCAAACTTGCCCAGATACACAGTAACCAAATCTGTACAAAAACGAATTTATTCAATAGCATAATAATTATTATTAATATTAGCCCTGTTAGTTAATGTGTAGTACAATTTCTAGATTTAATTTACCGGTATTGTTATTTTCTAGAATTCCTTTTGGAGAACCTTGGACCGAACTTTCTCCCGGTTGTTCCACCTTTGTCAGGTTTCCATTAGTTATGGTTGACATATTTCTCACAGAAAAAGCCATAGCTGGAAAAGAATAAGTGTCAAATTGTTTGAAAGCACACCACAAACCACAATTATGTAATTCACTAATTGTAAGAAACTAAAACTCTATATTTGAATGTTCTGAGAGAGTATAAACTGGAGGGTATGGGATACAAAATTTAAATTACATTTTTATCAATAATATCCTAACTAAACTGGTATTATTTCCTCACTGAATTACTATAGATGCAGACAGATTACACTTCCATGCAAAAACAATTGCGTCAATTTTTATGAGTAATTATGACTAATAGCTCAATCCATTGCATTCGCGGTTGATTCTTGTCGATTTATACACAGCATAGTAACCTACGAAAACACATGCACTACAAAAGAGATAACTAATAGTAGTACGCTGAAAAATGAAGCTACATAATTTTCCCACGAATTGCACAACATCGAAATAAATTATAAGCAAGGGAAATGGGTGCGTAATGATTGAAACGCAATTTCACTTGAACAAACCTCTCCTTATCATTTATAACCGCACTTTAACGATTAGTAACAACCTATGGCTCCTTCCTATACATAACTTCATATATACATACGTGGAATTTTCCTTATGTAATACGATACAGTAATGCTATTTAGAAAAGTGGAAGATTAGGGGATACGCGTGCAAGGACGCATTAACTCCTGTCTGGTTCAGACTTAATTGGACATGTTGAGTTAATTATACATATGACCACGGTTCTCCAAGCACCAATTTCATTTTTTTCAATTAATATACTAATATGAGCTATTGTTCGATCAACCGGAGTGGACTTTTCTCGACTGTCGATGGTAAATGTTTTTAGTTATTATTTAATCGAATTCTTGACTTGAATTCTTGGCCGACCAGTGATCTAAAATATAATCGTCAGTTAATTGCATTTGGAATGCTCAAATCTGAAATCGAAAAAATTAAAGAGTCAAGATATTTCTTAAATGTGTTTGAAATTCATTTAAACTACATTTGGCGCGAAAATATAAATTTTGACTTAAAGTGGACATACCAAACCAAACCGCCAAACCTGACATTTTTTTATCCACGTCAACATTTGTCTTTGAATTTATAAAACAGTGCACGAAGTCTATTTCATTGCGACACCCTTTTTTCAGTTTTTATTTAATTGTGTAGAAACCACTTGACCCCTTGGGGTCAACCAAAGTTGAAACATAGTAACTAGTTAGGTATTAACAAAAAATAATTATCTCGTTTTCATGCGTGGGGGGAAGTTACCCCCCGAAAATGCACTGAGCCTATTTCAATGACTGTGACAGACCGTAAATTTATTAATCTTTGAGTGGTTGTACTGTGACTGTACTGCAACAATGCCAAAATTGTGTCGTATATAGCGTTGTATGTTGAATCTTAGTAAGGCCAAGGCATAAGATTAGAGTCGAAGACGTCGAAGTTACAACTTATGACCAAATCAAATAGAAATGTTTTCTATTTCATATTTGCCTGAAAGTCATTTTGACAAAACTCTCGGCGTCGACTTACTACACACGTTGAAAAACACAGAAATACATGTATAGAACAACATGTCCAAAAGTTTAAATTAAACTGCAGTTTAGTGTTGTATTTTGAGCGCAATTTCTCGGCCAAAATCCCATATACGTAATGCTCAAGCTTATAAGCATGGCGTAAATGGCATTTAGCCCGATCAATTGCGCGCTAACTATAACACTACTGCAATTAGGAGAGTATACTCAAAAGTAAATACACTTACCAGGGTTGAAGGGATTCCCTCTTCTACTTCTACTAGTTAACGCTAATATTTTGATCATACAAACATCACTGCTTCACATTCATGCCTACAAATGAATCTCCTACTCCATGTAGTCCACGTTGATTGTTGATTGAGTCAGAGTTGACACATTGACGCTTGACAATGTTTGTACTCTCAAGTTAGTAAGGTCAGTTTAGGCATACATTACGCATAGAACTGTTTCAAATTCAACTGTGTACTATGCGTAATGCCACTAACTACAGTCACTTAAGTTTATTAAAAATCAATGAATCATCATATCGCCATCACTCTATAATTTTGAACAAGAGGGAGGCCAAGCTCCGCGGTCAGGTTGCAGTTTGGTACGATCTCAAATTTAATCTCACTAATAAATTCCAGCCCCAGCACTCATCAGCACTGCCCAGCAAGCAAATGCACATATAGTAGAACTGTACCAGGAAATTTGAATTCCCCTGCATTGCATCAGGCAGTTGTACCACGAATTAGTAGATTTGCCACGAAGATGTACCAGTCTGGTGTACCAGCAACGGAGATCGTGTACCGGTACCGGTGGCTCTCGCAACCTTTAAATAAAAATGTACCCTGCAAAAGTAATGTCCTAGCGCACATTTTGTTTAATCAGGATACAGTCGAAGTGACAGATATTTTTTATAATATTTTCGTCTATGAAGGACCAAAATGATCCAAAATGATCCTTGTACAAAAATGCACAAGGTTCTATTTACATGGTTTAAGAAGATGTTATTTAAACTTTCTCTGTAGATAGTCAATTTTGTTTGAAACTAAAAATGGATATGGGCCACCTTGGTTCTTTACATACGATATATTTGCGCAGTGATTCTTGTATTAAGATACTCGTAAGACCAGAAAATATTCGACGATTATCACAGCGAAATAATTTAATTTAATGCCGAGTTATTCCACTTAAAAATTTTAAAAATTGTGGCAAAAACACATCGGTAGTAATGAGCGAAATGCATTCGTTTAGTTTTATTTTTGTGTGCAAAAAGTTGAGTAGGTACATCTAGAACAATAAAAATTGAGAGAGAAGCAATTAAATGTAAAAATAGTATTGTCCAGACGTAATATCGATTAATTATTTCCTTTTCACATTGAAACGTGTAAAATTATTGGTAAAATTTTCTAATCTTATATTTCGCTGTAGATAGTACAAGATACGATTTTTAATCACTTGTATGGAATCTTTGATTGAAAAGGAGCTAAAAGTATACAGTATAGAAAAGAAATCCTGAAACGTAAAATACCTACGTAGTTTTATTTAAGAATTTACAGGTCCTATATTACCTTGCCGCAGGAGGCGTAGAAAGTGAAACCTTCCAGTTTTACAGTACTTAAGTAACTAATTGGTGAGTTTATTCTCAGGCTTTAAGGAGTCTCTTTTTTTAAAAAAATATTTAGCAATCTTAAAATGAAACAGTTTCAGTGCCATTTAAAAGCAGATAAAGAAGGCTTCTAGTCCTCAGACCACTCGTTTTGTTCAGTCGTTTCTCATTCCATTTATGGTGAAAAGCTGTAGAGAAATAACGTAAGAAGGGGGGGGGGGGGAAGGGGAGGCATAAGTAACTCGTCAGATACCTATTCAAATCCCACTAACTAGTTTGACGCACCCGAATTTTCCCGTAAAATAACAGCAACGTCAGTTTTCAAAAATATCTTACAATTAGTGTAATTTTTAAAAAACAGTTATTAATCTAAATAGCATTTAATCATTTTATTTTAGCCTAGATTCTAATTTGAGTCTGTACTTCTGTATACCTACCATTTGCAACTGTAGCTATTAATGCGTTCAGTGCGGCAGTGCGGCTCAGTTACGTGATTACGTGCTCGAGTCGTAACATTATCATCTATCAGAAGTATAGGCGTAACCACAACACTGTTTCCGGCACAGAAATGTAGAATTAGGTAATTTAGTTTAGCATTTGAATAAGTACAGTCAGTGTTAAATAAAGTACGATTCTATATGCTGGGCCTAAATATTATAATATCTGTGAAGAATCAAAACGACCTGTATCCACTTCTAGCCAGAAACAATATCCACTATCTACAAAAATAATAAAATATACTTTCAAAACATGCAAATAAAACATATTGCACTTTTCAAATACATCCAAATAAAACAATTTGCAATTTTCAAATACATGCAAATAAAACATTTTGCGCTCTTTTAAAGCATGTAAATGGAACATTTTGCACTTTCAAATACATGCAAATAAAACAATTTGCAATTTTCAAATACATGCAAATAAAACACTTTGCACTTTTCAAATACATGCAAATAAAACATTTTACACTTTTCAAAACATGTAAATAGAACATTTTACGCTTCTCAAAAACTTAACATTTTACGCATCTTCCTCATTTCGTATTTTTATGACATAGCTCAAATTTGATTTTAACTTAAATTGGATACGGGTCATTTTGGTTCAGACGATATATCACATTCGTAGACTATCATGTATGCAAATGCTAAAAAAAGGCAACGTACTCTCGTGTTTCCGGCCAAGACTGAATCAGTATTAATATTAATGTGTTAGTAGCAGTCATTTTTAAAATTATACTAATTTTAACGGGATAGTTGCATCATTACCATGAGTTATTTCAATTTTCTTCGGAGTTACATCAAAAAATGAGCTGACTATAGTGAGATGTCTGTATCAATCAGCGAAGATCAGTTTATAGGCTGAGAGATCCCCTGCCATTAATAGAGATAGGCGAGGATTTTTGGAAGTTATTGAAAACCCTATCGTTGTAGACAATCGTCGGATGAGCTGCTGTTAATACAACCTACGAGCGAAGACGCCAGAAGTTTTCCAAAGTGCCATTAGTCCAATAACCTCACGAACCCCATCTCCAAACACAGAACATTCAGTTTTGACAATTAAACCACCTCCTCCCCAGGTCCCCACACGTCACTTCCCTTCCTCTTCCAGTGGGCTATCGACTTCCGCATCAACTGTAATATTGAAATCGCCAAGCTATATTACTCTTAAGCTTAGGGATGGTGATGAATTTTAAACAATTATCACCATCAGTAATAATGAAAGAAATCAGTTATCCACGTATAGGGGTAATTTCATTAGGGGTTGTCCACGAAACGATGGGAGCACTGGAAATTCACTGTGTTCAGGTCTGTTGACCCTATAGTGACCTGTAGTTTGTATGTTTGTCGAGCTCGTACATATTTAAATAGTAAACGCATCAAATTTAAGTGAATTATACAATACAATTTATCAAAACCATTTCCTACAGCGCGACGAAAGAAACAACGATCAAGGGGGATGAGGGAGGGGGAGATCGGGGTGAAAGTGGAAACGAAGGTGGTCATTCTATGGGTAAGATTATTAAGAATGTACATAACATAATTTTATTTCACAAATGTCTTCTGTGAAGAATCAAAATTACCCAAATCCAATTTAAGCTAGAATTAAAATCAGATATGTCAAAAGGCTAAATTATATGAATGCACAAAGTGTTAATTTGGAGTTCTTAATCAAACTGTTCTATTTACACGTTTTTGAAATTTCGCTTAATGCTCTATTTACAAGTGTTGGGAATGCGCATATTGTTCTATTTACATGTTTTTGAAAAGTGCAAAATTCTATTTGCATATTTTTAAAATGTGCAAGATGTTCTATTTACACGTTTTTGAAAAGTTCAAAATGTACTATTTACTCATTTCAGGAGTACAAAATATTTTTTTCACATGTTTTAGGACCAGAACATCTTAATTTTGTTTGTAGATAATGTACTTTGTTTTTAGTTAAAAATGGATATGGGTCATTTTGATTCTTCACAGACGGTATATGTGTTACTAATTATTTGTTTGCAGGGATTTATAGTTCAAGGTATTCGCCCTTTTTAACCCGAGAACAAAACTTTGGCCTCTTTAAACTTTTTCCTTTCAGTCACGTGTCTTTTATTTTTTTCATTTTCATGATCAATTCAAAATATTGCAAGATTTTCAAAAACATAGAATTAGAACATTTTGCACCTTTTCAAAAACATGGAATTAGAACATTTTACACCTTTTCAAAAACATGTAATTAGAACATTTTACACCTTTTCAAAAACATGGAATTAGAACATTTTGCACATTTTCAAAAACATGGAATTAGAAAATTTTCCACCTTTTCAAAAACATGGAATTAGAACATTTTCCACCTTTTCAAAAACATGGAATTAGAACATTTTCCAACTTTTCAAAAACATGGAATTAGAACATTTAACGTTTTTCAAAAACTCGTGATTAACATTTTCCGCATGTTTCTCATTTTGTTTTTATGACATAGCTCATTTTGATTGTAGCTTAATTCGGATATGGGTCATTTTGGTTCCTCGCAGACGAGATTTATATATATATATATATGTACTACACCAGAACTGTTAATATCTGTTGTAGGACATGTTTCCCCTGAACATTTACTTGTAATTTTAGTAATATATTCAGAATAAATAGATTCTTAGCAAGTGCATGTTGCCCCGATGTGCAATAGTGCTTCTTTAGAGGAGCAGAACAGCTAATTTGACTTTCAAAATCATTACACATAGATTTTAAGATTACCAATTCTAATTTTGTTTGTGGTAGCTAATTATAGATACATTCGGTTATGTTAAACATAGGTACATTGTAAATATAAGACGCCTATGGTTTTCGCAGGCCAGAGCTTTTTTGGAATGCGTTTTTTTTGTGAGCGTAAAGCCAAATATAAATATATAAATAATAAATACTTATAGGCACCTAATATCCGCAATTCTTTAAACGAGGAAGAAGAGTTATGCGATGTGTGGTACAGACACAGGACTACACACTCACAGCACAGGTCTGGCGAAATAAAAATCAGAGCTTAACTGGCTTAACAGATGTAAAGCTTTAGCTCTCAGATTTCTTTTCTATGAATAAAAGTGCGGGTTCATGTGCTTGCATGCGTGGCGTGGGTGGGTAACAGGAACAGGTCCCTTTCAAGTGCTCGAAGATGCATTCGTGCATTAGTCTGATCTCACGCTCACATCTCACCAAAGTCGCGACAGTTTGTTTGGGTTGGGTAGGGTGTGTGTAAGTGTTGGTGTACTGAAAACTGAACTGAAACTGAACTGAGGTGTACAGATACACTTTGCATGTTTGGCATTCGACAGGGCAGAGAGGAAGATACAAAAAGGGTTTACTGAGGCTGAGAACTGATTAGTACTACTAGCTTAGTGGGAAAATAATACAAACTTTGTGCTTTCAGTGAGAGCTAAAGCAGGAATGGCATCCCCAAGATCAAAATCTCCTCGACCAGTCACACCGAAAAAAGAAGATAAGGATGAGTCTTTTTGGGATAAAATTGGAACACTCGGGAGAAAAAAACGCATAAAAGAAGGCAAGTATTTTATTTCCAAATTTAAGCGTACAAATAAGACGAACTATTAGATTTTTACTTCAGGTGTTCATTTGGCCTTTTATTCATTCTTGTGCCCTACATGAGGCTACATGCCTACATTTCACATTCCACCCACACAAACATTGCGTGGGAGCAGCGTATATAATGTGCAAGACTGCAAATGTAAATTTACTTTTCCAAATACAATTTGATTGTGAAATTGAACTATTAATATAATTTAATTTATAAGTTAGTTCTATATAACCCCACTTGTGATTTATTCAAAATTAGAATTGAAAGATGCGGTCTATCTTATTGCACTTCATCAGTCAGCGGACATACTATAAATAAACACCCCTGGGAGGTAGATTTACTTCCCTACAAAAGATTCTAATTAACTCCCTGTGGATGTACATATATACCCTCGGGGTTTATATTTACATCCCTGGAGGCCTGGAGTACAGGGAAGTAAATGCAAATCACTCATCGCGTCTGCGCGGGTTCAAATCGCTGCGGCAAACAGGGATCCGGGCCACCGAGCGCAAGTTTTATAAATTTCGAGTGAGAAAACAATTTTTTTTCTTTTGTAGATGGAACTTCAAAATCGTAGATGAAATCAATGAGTAATTTTTAAAATAATTTTAACTATTTCAAAAAATTACTGTTAATTTCTAGCAGAAAAAAAGCAATAATTTTAATTTTTTGGGCTTGACTTAAATACCATGAGCTTGCTGCAGTCAAAGAATCGAGTCAGTTAGATATTACAAAAGAAACCGTGAAAAATAGAACTTTACCGACTTTGAGATTCATACTTGAAGTAAAAATAAATATCATGTTTGTATTTAATGATAAACTTCAAAATTTTTTAAGGTGGAACTCTCGCCATTTAGCCCACTCAGATTAAGGGTGTGCAACCATCAACCATGTATTTTTATATGCTTCCTCGGTGGAGAAGTCATGCCTTCACACCCGGCTAAACAAAATTTTTGCAAGTTTTATTATAATAAGAAATGTAATCTTGAATTTCGTTTATTGAAAACGTAGATAAAAAGTTTTGGCCCATGTTTTCAATCTCCTTTTTTAGGGTAGGGCCTGGTATCTGTGGTAGTCCGTTAAATGTGGTAATGTTTGTTTCAGTTCATTTAACTACTCATCCAGTACATTCTGGTTGGCGTTCGCTGCGATAGTCGAAAACTTGTATAGGAGAAGAAAATCGCAAAACTTACTGTGGCAGTTTAAAAAGTGACGAAAGTTTATTTTTATTTTTTTAAAGTCCCTGTAACTAATTTTTCGAAAATATTCTCACGAAAGCTGAGTGCAGAGAGATTGGAGTTAGTCGGCATAAGTTAAAATTACAATTTAAAAGAAAAAATAATTTAACTCTAATTCGGTTTATTTACAAAAAACTTTGGTCGTTTCAAAGTTTCAAAGAACACCCGTGGCGGGGTTTCTTTGATAAGTGATGGCCAGGCCGGGAAGTGACGGCCAACTTTAGTAAGTGATGGCCAACTTTAGTAAGTGATGGCCAGTTTGACTTTAGTAAGTGATGGCCAATTTCACTTTAGTAAGTGATGGCCAGTTTGACTTTAGTAAGTGACGGCCAACCAAAATTTCTAGAAATGGACCAAAATGAGTACGGAATATTGGTGAACAGTATTTTGTAACTTTTAACTCAAAACAACACTGAATCAGGCTCCTAAAGCTGCCTGAAAACGGTTAGGTTTTATTTTTCCCTCCCGCCTGCGGAAAAATATAACCTAATCGTTTTCAGGCAGCTTTTCCTACCCTTATCAAAGAACACCCGTGGCCTTCTAAATGAGGTAGCAGTAGAGTGCGTATATGTGATCATGCCTTAAGTGTGATCAGTGGCTGGTGCTAAAGCACAAGCTGCATCAGAAATCCTTTACTAGCCGGTAATGATAGCTTGTACTCTTAACTAACGACAGTATAATTTAGGGTGCGAAACTTTGAAAACCTGGGCAGAGTAAAATCGCCGAAGTCCGAATATCAGAATAACTCGTATTCCGAATTTTTTTCCGAGTTTTCAAATTTCAAAATTTCTAGTGTTGTACATTTTAGAATTAAACAACGTGTGCAACGTGATTGATACATTCATTACCAACTAGTTGAAGATACTGTTTGAGATTTTCGTACGGAGAGTTCCCACTAAAATAGATGACAGGTCAAAGTGTCAAATCCGGGAGTTGTGCTATAATGTGATCATTCTATGAGCTCTAAATGTGATCAGAGCTGCAGATGGCTAAAAGCATCGAATCAACTCAGTTTATCAAACAGCTTATTAAAATAAGTTGACAATGCTGTTTTACATCATTAGGGATCGTCCATAAATGATGTCGTCCGGATGGGTGCGGGTCCAGTCAGATTTTGAAGACATATTACATATAGCGGTTTAAGTAATGTTGATGTCATGACAATCATGACATATAGGTGAATGGGTCCTAATAAAATTTTAATTTGGGTGACATTATTTATGAACCATCCCTTACAGCAAATTTTGATTTTTTGCAAATTAGAAAAATGGGTGGGTATTAAAATTCAGTGTATCGTTAGCATTATTGCTCAAGATAAATCCACTAGTTCAGGAATTCCTCGATCATTTATGCAATTGCTGTTATCACATGTTACAGATGCCGAATTATCGTTTATTTTATTTTTACCCACCAAGATGTGGACATCATTTATGGGTAACCCCTTAAAAATCGCCATTAAATAATGTCATCGTTCGGGTCAGCTGGTCTAGCCAGATATTAATGACTGATGACATTCCATTTTAAAATAGTCGCTTACTCAATGGTAAGAGATCATCCGTAAATGATGCCAGGGGTACGGTAAGTGGGTCACCTAGGATCTTGATGACAACGTATGTTAAAGATATCCATCTATTCTACACAATGGTTCGGTTGATGACAGGGTAATCATAGGGTCGTAGAAATGGAGAAACTTCGATGACATCATTTATGGGCAACCCCTAAAATGATAAAATAATGGTGGGACAAAATGTCATTAATTTTGTGACGCCATTTGCAGACCACCCCAAAACATGTGATTTTGTATTTTACGCATGTAGTGTTATTTAAACTCTCATAAATGGAACCTAATATCGCATTATCTTGCATTTTCCATCTTATCTGAAAGTTTTCTAGTGTGATCACATAAAAGGCACTAACTTTCACTGTAATATTAATGCAATTTTAAAATGATCACATTTTGGGACACGGTGATCACGTAAACAGCATTTTTGTAATTTCGAAAATTATCGAAGTTATTTCATACAATTTGGTACAAGTCTTCGAATTTTCAGTTTATCGGTTTGATATTTTAAGGGTATATAGAGAATGAACTGGCTAGTATTTGAGTACACAAACAGTGAATTTGGAGGAAGTACAAAAAAAGTTACAGATTTTCAAAGTTGAAAAAAAATGAACCCGATCACACATACGCACTCCCCTACTACGGCCAAAGCTTCTGTGGTATTGCAAACAACATGCACAACTCATTAGAGATTCTCTTAAAATCTCGTAAAATCATACAAATTCGTAAAATGCATAGTAGATGTTAAATTAAGCACATGATTGTCCACAACTGACGTCATCGAAAAATCCCATTTTTATGATTCCATGATCCCCCCTCATGCCATCAGCTTAATCATTAAGTAAATCTTTAGCGTTGAATATCAACAGTGATCAAACAGACCCGTTGATCCTACCGAAGGCGTCATTTGTGGACGATTTCTGTGTGAACGAGTTTGCTGGGTGCCCAATTTTTAACCTTATAATTATTTTTCATTGAGCATTTTTGTAAGCATGTGGCTGGGAAAGGCGACCAGACCATAAAAAGAATAATATGGTAGACCAACCGCTCTTCCTTCTGAAGTCAAAGCAGAATTAGCAGGAACTATATGAAGTTTAACATGCTATATTTACATAATAATTGATTCTGAACTAATTGCTTGGGACTGAAAGTGCGATAAGCGCTGGGTGTGCATAACGTTACAAAATTAATAATTAGGACGGCGAGTCATTCAATAATCACATAAACATCACAATTACGTTAATTTTTAATACTTTCGTAACGTAAAAAGAATTTATTTTGGCACAAAATGAGACTACCACAGTAATGACCCTGCATACCACATTTAACGGACTTAGCAAACTTTCAACTTGATCTAGGTCGTGTAGTTTGAACACTTGGAGTTTAAAGATGCAGTGGCAGAATTTAATGAGATTTGGGTAATGTATTTAGTAAAGTATATGTGCGTCAAGTGTGCTCAAGTGTGTCATTGCTTTCAACATTTTGTTTGCCATGCCATTGTATTACAGATTGAAACACAGGCAGTTTTTCAAAAAGCTACCACATTCAGAAGACCTTACCCTAGTGAAAGATTCCTTTCTGCGGCATAAACTAAATAAGCCAGAATATTTTTGTAATTCACACTGAATGGATCCATACATAAACAATTTTAATTGTTAATCATTTTTTAAATTTTCATCGTTAAATACAAACATGATTTTTTTGTCTTTAGTTATAACTTTGAGTAGAGCCAGTATCTCCTTTTTCTTTTTCACTGTTTTTTTCTTTACTATCTAACTGACTCCATTCCCCAACTTCGGCAACCTCATGACTGGAAAACTCCATGACTGTCTATAACTCATGTAGATCTAAAATTATACTTTTATAGGTAAAAGTTAAAAAATAAATAAAATTCAATTGCTCAGAGATCGCATCTACGATTTCAAAAACGCATCTACAAAAGATAGAAAATAGTTTTCACTCTCACAAATCATGAAAATTGCGCTCGGTGAAGATGATCCCTGATTGGTGCAGCGATTTGAACCCGCGCAGTCGCGATGAAGGTAGTTGATTTACCTACCTGGGGTGTTGATTAACTCCTCTGCACTCCTGGGATGTAAATATAATCCCCGAGGATACATATGTACCTCCACAGGGAGTTAATTATTAGGATTTTTAAATATTTAAAGAGGATACTATAAATTAGGATTTGAATTTCCACAATTATTGTGGAAATTTAAATCCTGCAAAAATCAAAATCCGCCTGTATGGAATAATAAAATTATTAATTTAATAATAAACCTGGTCCTGGTTGATAACTAGACGGATTTCGGATTTCGAATTAATTTTATTGTTAAATATTTATTTCAGTCCTGGAATTCGAGCAAGAAGGAAAAAATGCAATCGATTCGCCTGGTAGTCCCATGCAATTTGACATCCCACCTGAAGAGTATGACCTAGGTTCGTATTGTAAACAATGATATGTGTATGATAATTACTGTTACAATTTGCATGTAATTACTGTTGATAAACAGTCCTTTGTCTTGCTGCGTTAATAATTTTGGTGATTACTAAATTAAAATTAACAAGATTTTTAGTTGAAGGAGAGGAACGAAGCTTGATCGAAAGAAGATCCTTTGCAGATCCCAAACTACGGAATCTGATAAGCTTATTGATTGATTGGGTCAACGATGAGCTTGCAAATCAAAGGATTATTGTCAGACACATCGAGGACGATTTGTACGACGGCCAAGTGCTTCAGAAACTTTTAGGTATTTTATTTAGGTGTTTTATTAATTATTGTTTAAGTGTGATCTCAATTATTTAATTATATGTAACATTAAGTATATTTTACATGTATGCACTTCAGGAAATTGCATTCCAATTTAATTGTAAATCTTCACATTATTGGTGGTTTTCAGAAAAGTTGACAGGACAAAAATTAGAAGTACCAGAAGTCTCGCAGTCGGAAGAAGGTCAACGTCATAAGCTTATGATTGTTATCGGAGCCGCAAATCAAGTGTTGGGACTCCCACGCTGGTCTTCAAACAAGTGGAGCGTTGAATCAATTCATTCAAAGAATCTTGTCGCCATATTATACCTTTTGGTTCATTTAGCTCGACATTTCAGAGCTCCTCTGAGGCTTCCAGAAAACGTCAAGGTTGAAACTGTAGTAGTTAAGGCAAGTTACACTAGATTTGAAAATTGGGACTACGTGCATATTTTTAAGTTTAATTATTTCTAGCCTTAGGCATCGACATCCGCGTCCGGTACCATGACTTTTTACATTTTCCAAGTCATTCAAATTTTTTTGATTTTATAATCTGTCAACGTCCACTAATTTTGTTGTTTCAAATTCAAAGCAATTAAACCCTTCAGTTCCATAGGTTATAAAATTGACATGATAAATAATATTAATTTCGAACAACTGGTCATTTAAAAGCTTATATAATACTGAATCAATTAGCACAAAAATTAATTTTGTTACGTTTTTATTCTTCTAGTGTGATATTATATTGTAAGGAGGATTATAAATTATTGATTAAAAAGTACATTTTTATTTGAGGAGGATTGTTGGAAAGTACAAACTGGTGACATTTGAAATGAATATTAACAGAAAAAGAATGGAAAGTTGGAGTATCGACGGGTTCTGGAAGAAATTACGTCAAATTATGATGAATTTGGCATGCGATGTGAACGAGACGCGTTCGATGCATTGCTTGATCATGCCCCCGATAAACTGCAGGTTGTCAAAAAGGTAATTGGATGCATCGAAAATTTGTAACAGTCCGAATATACCTAACACAAGAAAACTAATACAACGTTGTAAACAATTTCAGAGCTTGATCACATTCGTGAACAAACATCTGAATAAGATCAATTTAGAAGTTTTGGACATCGACAACCAGTTTCATGACGGCGTCTATTTAGTACTGCTTATGGGTCTCTTGGAAGGATATTTTGTTCGTCTGTACGAATTCCACTTGACTCCAAAAGATTTTGACCAGAAAGTATTCAACGTTGCCTTCGCTTTCGAGCTAATGCAAGATGCTGGCCTTAGCAAACCAAAAGCGCGACCAGAGGGTTAGTTGACTTTATACCAGTAATTATAAGTAACCTCAATTGTTTTGTATGAATTCCGGTTTTATTCAAACAGTTCAATTTTCGTTGTTTAAATTAAATTGCAAATTTAATTAATGAAAACCTATTTGTATTCTGCCAGTTGTGTAGATTTAATTGAAGAACCTTAATTTTGACTGAAATCTTTTATTTTCAGATATCGTGAACTTGGATCTGAAATCGACACTGCGAGTCCTCTACAACTTGTTTGCAAAATATAAAAACTTAGGTTAGGTTCGGGCTTCTATGGACATAAGGAAGGGTGCCTTTCTACGTCGTAGAATGTTTTCTTTATTTCAAATGAAATAATGCTCTGAATTATAAAAGTAACGTAATTCGGATATTACGTATTTAGCGTATTGACGTTAATTTTCAACTTTAACTAATAAGCTGCAGTGACTAACATACTTGTTTGTGCTACTATATTGCTTTTAACTTTTTAATTAATGTATTTCCGTTTATCAGTGGAATAACTGACTGAGTATATAGTGCCTGAGTCAAAGCCAGTGCATAACTATTTTTGTCCATACACTTGTAGTTAATAAATTAGTCTGTGTACGAGTCAACTACCAAACTTCTCGTGTGTTTTAATGTTGATTCTTGTTAAAACAAATATTATTTAGACTGAGACCACCAGCTTCAAGATTCGCGTGAGTGATTATAAAAAACATTTGCGATAAGTAGGAGCAATGAAAGATGAGCAAACAAGGCGCTGTTGTGCCAAAATTGGCTGGATGATTCGGTTGCAAGTTGCGAGTGCAAACGTTTCTACTTATTTATTCATCATGTTCTGTTTTTTAAAATTTATAGCTTACCTTCCAATGTTACAACGTGTCATGCTTTTCGGGTTTAGTTTAAATTTAAAAATGGTTGTTTTTAAGTGTGTTCAAACTTTGCTATGTAAAAGAATATATGCATGCTCTATTTTACAATTTTCCATGAGTAATTACGCAAGTGCCTTTACGAAAGCGTACAAGAAAAATGAGTATTAATGAAACTACTGTATTCTGGAAACTGCAACTACCTAAAATAAAAGTTTTTATAATACTAGTAGTAAAAAACAAGGGCATTTAAATAAACAGCCTAATTGAGAACTAACAAATTAACTGAGAAATTAATTTCTTCGGAAAGCTTTTAATATCATTTCCTGTACAAACAATTGTACATCACAACAGGGCATCTCATACATGTGTATACATAATAAAAACAAGAAAAAAAACAGATAATAAACATATTGTCTGGATACAAAGTCGAGATAGCTGAACAAGGTGTCCAAACCCTGCCGCGTCCATTTGATTGCATGGATATGAAACTGTTTGGACACCTTGCGCAGCTATCTCGACTTCGTATCCCGACAAGACATTTTTCCAGTTGGCTCGGGTTGGTTCTTTGGGAAAGAATTAAAAATATGTGGCCGTGGCCAATAGGGATTGTCCACAGATCTGAAAACTCATATCTGTATTTTTAACTACTACGAATCGATTTGGAGTAAAATATGATCCACCCTAAAGGCCTAAAAGTACCTAAAAGTCACAAGTCCCTGTAATTGGTTCATAGTTTTGAATGATACTTTTCTCATCATGTTAAATATTCAACGAATTTACTCGTTCATAATACCGCTAATCGGGTAAGCGTATTTACATTATTGCAATGCAATAAATTATAATTTGTAAAATTTTGAACGGAACGACGTTTCTGTGATGAATGATTGCCAGGCCGGGAAGCCATGTTGTAAAAGATGTAACTTTTCATTCGTAGTTCAAATACTTTAAGTAATAAATCTAATGCATGTCCACTGACTATTCCCATGCAGATAAAAAACTTGAGTCTAGCGAGAGTAATCGAACTCTTCGAAAGTGAAAAGATAAAATTCATTGGTAATTTTTGAACAATTCCAAAAGTTTTATGCGGATCCACATTACCACTGAGGCAGCTTACCTAGACTTCCCTACGTCTCGTGGCATGTTATCTTTAATTTTATACAAAATAAAATATGCGGCACTTTATATGTATAAATACTATTTTGCAGTTTTTCTACGTCCAAGGAGCATTTCCAATCCATGAATCTAAGGAAAAGTATTTTCCAGTTTAAGGAGCATTTAAATAATGTCATACAAACAAAAAAAAGGGTTATATTCCGCTACAAAACTACAAATTAAAGCCAACTTGGACCAATCAGCCAACTCAATCCTCTAATACAACCCAATCTTGTAATACAAGTTGTATTACAGGATTTACGGTACATATGTCACAGTCAAAACGAAGAAACTATGAACCGACCTAGCTAGCCCTTGTCAAACAAACCTCCATAATTTTTACTGCAATATGCATTGCCTTTAGTTTCTAGAAAACAAAAACACAAATTATTGTGATTATTATTGTTATTTCGATTTTCAACTGCACAATGAACAATCTCGGCCAGAAGTCTTCAAGTTTCCAGTTCCCTGTCTTGTATTATTTGTAATAAAATTGCAACTTACAAATTCAAATTGTGAATTGTATTTTTGACACTTTCGGTAAACCCTTCTCATTGTGTAATACTTCGTCTAGTTAAAGCGTATCATAAATACATAAACATTAATTATTAATCGTCAATTAGCGGTTGGTAAACCTATTACTCTTAAAAACTAAGATTTTTTACTCATATGTAATTGTACATATGTCATATTGTAAGTAGGTTTAGCGTATCGGAGTATCACTTCAACAGGTGTATGTTGAAGTACTTGACTCCTTAAAAAACTCAAGCTCAATTAATTCTCCAGTTTCCCCTACTATAGCTAAGTACAGGGCTTGCGCTTAGTTAAAACTTAATTTAGCATCCTTCAGTACCTTATAATAACTGCAAGTAAGTACCTACATGCAACAAAATATATTTCACTATGCAATAAATATACATACAATTGGGGTAATCGACAATTTTAAATCGTATGGATGGGTACCGCTAATTAATTATTATAAATGAATTCCACATGATATGCTTTATGTATTTCGGAGTATTATACAATTATTTAGGGGCTAACAATAATTGTCCAAAATACAATCTCAAGTTGTAATTTAGCAAAAATACAGAACGGAACTACGAACTCGACACTCTTCTCCTGGCCAAGTGTAGGGGATAGTTCGGTAAGTCATCCAACGTCTACAAATGCATCTTCAGCACGTCACACGTGTAGTTTTTTTAATTGTAATTTATTTTTGTAACAATAATTTACTATCACAATATTATATTACTTCACTGCACGCACCCAGAGCTCTAGGCAAATGTGTCTATCCAAGTCTATAGTTAACGCACCCTTTGATTCCTGCCTGTAACATCATATAAAGTCTTCATAATAATTGACATAATTTTACGGTTGACGGTACACTTCATACGTACTTTTCATAGATAGGTACATAATTATCACATTTATATGAGTAAACTTTTAAGTTTTAATTCATAGAATACAGAATATAAGTAGTCACACAATTCACAACTTAGTTTCAAAAGGTTTTAATACAGGCTTCTAACTATTAGGCCCTGTCTGTAGCCATTAATTTTACCTAACACTGACGTTTACCATTTACACTTTACACTAAATTATAATAAGTTATGTCTTGTATAATTAATATTTACTCTAACTCTAACTCTAAGGTACTTTCAGTTAATTTCAGTTAGACAGGTCAATAACTAATCACATGCAATTAAGTTTTAAAGTTTTACAAAAATTATGATTTATGGACATACGATGCAACTAAACATTTACTTGCTAATCACTTCCTTATTATTTTAAAAATTTTAATGCTTAACTTCGTTTTAAAATTCGGAAATTTTCTTCTCCCAAGCAAGTCAAAGACAAGCTGATGAGGCTGAGGAACAGATACGAAATTTTCTTTGGCTGAGGAAAAGCAGGGAAAAGCAAGAATGGTCCCGTAATGATATCATCCATAACAAATCCTTTTCTGACGAGCCCACCTACCCTAACAAACAAATGAACTTATAGGATCTTTCCACAGTTTCCACCTTGTTGATGATATCATTTACGGACGATCCTTTATTTTCACTCGGCTTCTCTATCTCTCTTCCTCATTTTCATTCTTCCCATTCCCACTGAGCCGTTTTGAATTTAGAGAATAAGAAAATTAGCATGCGCTGCACATAACGGCTGACACTTGCGCATTTTACTATATGCATATAGCTATAACCTCGGGAAAAAAAAATTCGGTGTGGAGATCTCGAGAAGTTGTAGGGATTGCTGGCTGGAACCGTGAGCGTGCGGTGCTCTTTTAAACTCTCAGTACATTCGGCAAAATATTTGTGTTATCAACACAACATTTTTGACAACATGACTTTTTAGTCATTTTTTCGGTTTTATTATTTTGTGACAAATAACAAGATTTATACGTTCAGGAATTCGTGAATACATCCTAAGTTCCTCTTTACGCTGTATGTGAGTAAAACGAGTCATAATCATCCTGTATTTTTCTTGGTGTTGTCGTTTTGTGTAATGTGCAAGCATGCGACTTGGATTCGTCTACATTTAAAAATATAACCATGATGGCTATTAGTGAATAATGCTACAAGAAATACGATACTTCTAAAGTAACTACTTGGGGGACAGTCAACTGTAACATTTATACATACGGAAATCGGTGCATTCGGTCATTCGGTGAGCATTTTAAGTATAAGTAATGTAGAGCACAAGCAACAAGGAATTTAGCTCGGATTTCGGATGGTTTCGAATTCAAGATAGCGTTGAAGCGGCCTAGCGACCCTTATCACTTATTAATTTTGTGTGGAGAATTTAATTACGCTCACGCTGTGAATTTTTGAAGTTTGATTTTAATTATTCATAGATTAAACTATTCGAATACATATCTTAATGTCAACTACTGAATTTTATATTGCTCCCAGAATTAAGCCTAGCTGTAATTTTTCGTATTTACTAAAAGTAATTAATTTGTTTCTAACCCTGCCAACCAACTTCACTGTTTAAAATTCAAGCATGTGCCTGTGTGCATTCCATGTATTTTTGTGTGTTAATATTGAATGTCATGCTCATATATCTATTGTTCGTAGTCGGTAACCTTTTAGGGTGTTATGTGAATTTGAGATTATAGTCATAGTCATATTTGATACTGGTAATTGTATGATCGGACGGAAGTGCTCTATATATTCAATATTTATTCACGCGACACACTTAATTATTTAAGGAAGATATTTCCTGTGTACAGTATTCACACATTCAAGTATGTAATAGACCATCTATATAATATAATTCATTTTCAGATGACTGGAAATTTATTTCTTATTAGCATTTAAGTTGTAAGTAAACATAGAAAGGAAGTCTAGATCTTGAAGCAAGAAGACATGAATCGTAAATGTTAAACATACCCGAGTTGTACGTATTACCAAAGTCGTTCACCGGCACAAAAACTGGGCGAAGGAATAAGTTTAGAAACTGTACTAAATTCGCTAAAAATAGATGTGAAGCTTTATAGACGTAGTAATGCTCCAAACTGTGACTGGTTAATCCATCCTCATTCACAGACCCAAGTCTGTGCGTTTGGAAACCTCTGTCGCACGTAGGTGGTAGGGTTAATAGCGATGAATTTTGTATTTTAAACCTTAAATAAGGAGTATAGGATAGAGAATAGAATATCCTCATTTTTGTGCATGATTAAAAATATCACTAAGGATAGCGTTATAGTGTACATGTACCTATGCATTATATTGCCAATGAATTGCACATGTTGAGTTTAGTGATCCGGCAGATAATGTCTTAGTATGTACGTACTGTGCGTTGATTGTCTTACAGAGTATACATGACTAAGAACAAGAACTCTAGATTCAGGGTTTTAATGAACTACAACTCATAGAACTCAATATAATATGTGTTTGGCAAAAAATAAGTTGAACCGGCGCAATTCCAACGCAGCGTGCAGTTGAACTGCAAAGTAAAAAATATAATCAAAAATATGCTATCAAGACAATATTTAGGTTTTTTTATAAAAACACCTGTTTCTTTTTCGCTTTAGATTAAAGTTGTTTCAAACTTTTCTATGAGTATTTTATGACTATGATATTCTATGTACTGTATGATATTCTATCGACATTTCAAATTAAAATATAACAAATTACAACAATATGTAAGTATATCATATTGTGAAAAAATGTGCAATCACAGCAAGGGTTTATAACCATATGTTATATGATTTTTTTATTAAATCAGAGTCTCTGATGAATTTATTTCTCAATTCAATTTCTAGTTATGATTACACAAACGTAGTTAATACTCTGTATTTTTTCAATTCAGTATTTAATATAATTTTTTTTCATGCGTGCCTTTGTTATGTGCAGCCATCAGAATTCATGTTCTTTGTAATAGTGGCAATATTACTATTTGATTGATTAATGTCTAACATAAACATCAAACATCTGCCATACAAAACTTAAATATAATTTTCAAGTGTAGTAATATCTAAGGTTGTTTCTCTTTATTTTGTAGCTGGAACTATCCTTAGGATCAGGACATATTCATTTTTGTGACCAACTGTAGTTTATAATTCAAACATAGCTGGCTATTCAGGCTATTACTTGCCAAAATGGTTGCGGGAGACCTCACAGTGCACAGGGAAGTCGAATTGCAGGTACTGCGAAATGACCTTTCAGGTTAACTCAATTTAATGCAAACTGATAGATCATTCAATAACTAAAAAAACACTAAATTTCTCCATGATGTAGGAAGGATATCGATCGCCAATTGTAACCCAGAACGAGTTCGATATGGTGAATTACTCGAGTGACCTCATCACGCTGAAGGTCAGGGATTTAGACGGATTATCAGGAGCAGGGACTTCGACAGTTTTGTTCACCTATCCTCAGTCAATCACACTAGGAGAATTTGTAAATGATGCTGCCACACGCTTCAATATCCCTGTTAATAAATTTGAGCTAGTCTATCAAGATCAAAAGCAGGGTGAAATAGTAAGTATTTACGCAATATGATTGAGCCGTGATTATAGCTGAGTCAATTAAATCCTTTTTAGGAATGCTTGCAGATTGTGAAACATTTCTTTTTAGTATGAATTCAGTACACTTCCTCAGCAAGAAAGGTTGTCAATAATGAACATAAGTCCAAGTAAACAAAAGGAATATGCAGTGACACTTGAAAGAAAAAGGATAAAGAAGACTAAAAACGTTGTCCGTAGGCTCGACGCCGAGCTGGATGCAGTATCCCCACGTTTGGATGATTCTCCACAGCCGATGACCATTGATCCCCCGGTTGTCTTTTCTCCACCTAGAGTTGGGACATCCCGAGGTAAAAATCTTTTCCCAACGCCTTAAATGAGTACTGCATGCATAATATTATCTGATCTGATATATTATCAAAACGTGTTTAAATTGTGTTTGTAGATACTTTTATCAATGTTGGAAGGGAATTTGTTGGTCTTAAAAATATGACGATGACGTGCTACCTGAACAGCTTACTTCAAAGTTTATTTTTCACTCCCGAGTTACGTAATGCCTTGTATACATACCAGTATGTTGATGATATCAAGAAAAAGAAATCCATTGCTTTTGCATTGCAAAAACTCTTTCTTCAACTCCAGGTAAAGCGAACAATAATTTAATTTATAAAAATATTTGAATGATTTTTTGATGATCTTGAAGCATTACTAAACTTTTCGTGCTATATAATATTGCGTCAAGAGATCAGTTAAAACTTCACGTGCATTGAATTCGTTGACGTGGATTTAATGGATTTTTCAGGCGCGAAAAGAAACCTTTGATATATTTTGTGGCGGGTTAATAATGTACTATATCTTCATTGTAGAAGCAAATCAACACGTGTCCAATATTTCCTGTAATAAATCAAATCCGTATCTTTTCAATTATGTCTAAAAGTAAAAACCCGCATCTTTCCGCTGAGATTTCTAAGGCATGATTCAATTTTGCTATTCGAAAATTTTTAAAACATGCGGATATGACCATACCGTTTACATATTTAAGTATCTGCTGGACAATATTGCGATAATTTATTGTTTCGATATAATCTTCTAAATATACTTCCATGAATAATAATTATTAAAATAAGATTGTGTGGACGGTAAAACTTTTACGTTATGGGTATACTTAACATTTGACAGTTCTCAGTTCGTGATTCTATCGGTACCGAAGAATTAACAAATACGTTTGGATGGAAGGGAGAGGAGGTATGGATACAGCACGATATTGAAGAGCTTTATCGTTTGGTTATGGAACATTTGAGTGAAGAATTCAAATCTACCCCTTTGCAAGCAATTGTTTCCAGTTTATATGGAGGTATATTGTTATACACGACAATTTTATTAATTCAATTACTTACAAAGCTAAAAATATATTTTCAGAGTTTGAAATAATTTTTGTTACAGGGATCTTAAATGACTATGTAGAATGTCTTGAATGCAACAATAGAAATTGTAAAGAAGAATTATTTTTGGCGCTTCCATTGCCTGTTCGGGTTTTTGGGAGCCCTCTCAAAGCTCCTACTTTGGTACTAAACTTGTAAACATGTGTACATTTCAAATAAATTAATGCATTAAATGTTAACGTTCAGTGGTTCCATTCAGTGTTGTAATAGTGGATTTTGTTAAACAGGAAGAAGCATTACGTTCATTTATTGTCCCTGAAATTTTGGATCAGAAAAATCAGTATAATTGTGAACGGTGTGCGAAGCCATGCGATGCTAAGAAAGGGCTGAGTTTTAAAAAGCTGCCTTACATTCTCACAATAGCTTTGAAGAGGTTCGAACTTTATTAATTAACTAATATTATGCATGATCAGATCATAAAATAAAGTTGGGCACAAATATATATTCCACATTATTTGTCCTGTGTGGATAAAAATTCCCATCATTTGCGGGCACATAGAGATGAATTGTAATACGTTGAATTGCGCATTGAAACGCATTTGTAAATAAAACGACATCAAATTGTGTCTAGAATCCTCTTTAAACTAGTAGTTTAAAACTACCCTCTACCTGTAATGAAAAAATACCAAAATTTTCAGCGCCATTATTCTTTTTTGTTACTGCAACTCTGCCTATTTAATTTCATAAAAAACGAAGAGCATGAGTTTCATTTTCTCATTCAAGAAAAATTCTGGTTATACTTAACCAGCTTTAAGTTTTATTTAATGCAAAAATGCAAAAAACAATTGTTGTTAATTTAAAAACTATTCGTTTAACATTTAGGTTCGAGTTTAATTGGGAAAGATTAACAAGGCATAAGGTTAACGACAAAGTCATATTTCCGTGCTTTCTGGACATGAACGACATGGTTGATGTTGGTCCAAATGACAGCAAAATAGAAAGTGATCTTGTTCCTCCCGTAAAACCAGAGCTAATCAAGCCTCAGCAGGACGAGGGAAAGCGGGAAAGCCATAGTAGACCGTCTGTGAACTTAAACAATTTTTCTCAGGTAATTGCAATTTTGTAAAATTATTATATTATTCGTTATTCTATTTTGGGGATGATTGGGTAGTTTATAAATTATTAGAGAGGTATGTATGTGAATTTCCTTTTAATTTTGTATTTTGCTACTAATATTTATTTATTCATTGTGTAAAAAACCAAAGTGCAATTTTGATGACAGTGATGTTGAACACATTTAACGTTGAATGCTAATTTAATACGCCATCGTTTATATTTCATTCAGATCCTATGTCATAAATTACTCGCACGCTCATTAATTGTACGTTGATTAACCATAACTTGCAGAATATGCCAGATTCGAGCGTTGACGAAGGCATCGATTTAAACTCCTCGCCAATGAATGGTCATGATCAGAGTAATCACACAACTGCAAATTTGGAAGAAATGTTAGCTAAAGGTCCAAACGTTTATCAGCTTTATGCAATTTTAATTCACCGTGGAGGGGTGAGTGGAGGACACTATTTTGCATTTATAAGGGATTTCGAAACAAGTCAGTGGTACCGCTGCGATGATACTACGGTCCGTCGGGTATGAACTTATTTTTCATTGCATTGTTCAGTAAAACATTTTCAACGCCTTATTTCCTGCTCATATGATATTTTTATTCGTAGATTTCTGAGTATGACATACAAGGCACTTATGGTGGCGTTGATACATATTTGGATGGACTAGGAAAAGATCATGGGGTCGCCTATATGCTCGTTTATAGACGATACGATCCCCAGGCCAACGCTCTTCCTGTCGCCTATGATGTGATGCCTCCTCATATGAAGGTTACACTCCAAATTTATCAGCATTCATTGATATACATATATAAATCTGTACACCTCTGCCACTGACTGACCAATTTTTTCAATATTAGACCATGTGGGATAATATGCGGGAGTTGGATGAAAACGTTCATAATCGGGAGGAGCTAGATCGTAACACAGTTAGAATGTCTGTCTCCCTTCGAATACCTGGAAGTATTGACGTTTTAGACCAGCGGGAAATGACTCTATTAAAGGCTAATACTATGCAAGAAGCAGCTATTGGTTGTTATAACGTAAGAAAGCCTAATAGTGGTGACTTCTATACTTGTAAAAACCAATCAAAACACCGTTCGCATTGTGTTATGAATTAATTGAAATATATTTCTTGTAGGAATTTTTTAAAGGAGAAAGTGTAATACAGCCTCATCGGCTTCGTCTTGTTCGATTTGACAGGGACCTAAATATAATAGAAAACAGTTTTGATGGAGAAGACGACGAAATTGTGTGTATTGCCCTCAAAAAACCGAGCCCTGTAACAAAATTTGAAGGGTTGTTGCTTGAAATGCGTGAACTTGCTGAATCATTTGAGACTTACAGACAAGATGGTAATGAGAATGATGTTCTACTGATTTTTTAGTTGCTAATACAATATTTTAAGCACACCTAATGCAATGTTGTAAATTTAAATTATTTTAAACTTATGAATAGTAGATGTAGTTTTCAATAGAGCTGAATTTATGAGTGTAACTAATTTGCCACTGCTGTTGGAAAAACATTGTATTCTATAGTTAATGATGCCTTAATAGTTAGTGGTTGAAGGAAAAGTTCCAAATATAAAAACCGTCCGGTATAACTTAATGGCTGAAGTTGACTTTTTGACCTCCTCTAGCTTCCAGCTTTTCATTCTACTATTAATACAGGCAATTTTTGGTGAACCTAAGAATCTGATTATTTTATTATACATATAGTACAGCTCCGTGTGTTCCGTTTCTATATTAATACATTCTCAGTTCTCAGTCAATTAATTTGGTAAGTTGTTCATTTAGCAATTCTTTTCGTAATAAATGTTTGTTGCAGACCATGTATTTTTGGCCCATTTGGTCTCAACGGAAACTGAAGAATTTACTCGTGTGCTGGAAATACATGCTTCGCCTAATCAAACTGCTGCTGAGTTGAGGAAGGTGTTATCAAACGCTTTTAAAATTTTAGAAAGCGAAATTATAATGGTTGTTCATAAAGTCGATAGTGAACGAAACCCTGTAGTTCTGATAGGAGAAGAAAGAATGGACATGGCAATCAGCTCCTTTTGCTTCGCTAGAGTGTCAAATGTAAGTATAATAAACGTAGGGCAATGTTAACATGTGTGATAAAATGCTGATGTTAAATATTCACTATGAATTTACTTTACAGTTGTACCTGGAATGTTTCAAGGCTGGGGATGATCCATCTGGCTTCATCAAATTTATCACAAATTACGTACTTTCGTATTCCCTTGAAATAAAAATTCAAATGCTACCAGTGAGTGAAGGTTAGCAATGGTTTTTCTTGAGTTCATTTCGTAATAGGTTTTACTAATTTTCGCCTATGTGATCTATGGATTCTGGTGGTGCAAAATTTAATATATAGTATAAGTGCCGAAACATTTGAAATATTCCCCGACCTCCAATTTCTTTCGCGGTTCCTAATTCCGTCTCTTATTATTGAGTACGTGCGAATTGTTTTCAGTTTTCTGAAGGAAATTAGATGTGCGTGGAGGCACGTACATTACATTGCGATTACGACACTCAAGTTTTTTAAACCTGTTTGATACAAAAACTATGTAATTCAATATTTTGGTAATTTCTTGTGTTCTACTATTTCCTGGTCTACCAGGATTTCCTGGTAGCATTGTTGTTTTTCAAAAATAGGAAAAAAAACTATCGATTTAGAACATTCTTTTTCCGTGGCTAAAATTTAAATTTAACTTTATTTTTTTGCCTATTTAGAAAACCAATCAGTGGAAATGAATACTGACTGTAATGATGGAGTGTTTGCAATGGAAACTCCAGGTATTGACCTCTACTCGTGTACTGCAAAAATCTATTTGTTGGATTAAGGACTTGATAATTACTGGAATTAAGTAACCTGTTAATAAAATTATAGGTTTGACGCCCGAAGTTATAATTGCCCCCATATCTCCCAGTGCTTTTCAGTATTCTGACGAAGCATTAGAGGATGTGGATGGAATGCAAGAATTTGAACCAGCTTTAGTTGTAGCTAGGGATTTCAGTGATCCTAGTACGAGTGAGGACAGTAGTCTCACTGGAAGTGACAGGTCAGTATTTAAAACAATGCATAATATGTAATGTTGTTTTAATGCAGCATTTATTTCGGATTATGATCGTCGTTGTTGCTATGCATTAAATTAATTGTGAATTACAGGACTTTAGTAGTGGACGGTGATGGGGAGAGCAAAGCTTCTACAGGCTCTCATAATTCGCCCACAAAGTCGGAAAATCGAAGTCTGTATTCCCCTCTTGTTTCTCCAGATTGTGGTGCCAAGCCAATTGATGTGCCAATGGTGAGTTATCTTGAGTTTCATTGCTACAGAAATGTAAGTGAAAAACACTGCGTTAACCTGCGAAATACTGTACATTGATGACTCTAAAATTGACTTTGTTATTGCCACAGTGCGAAATACGTGAAGACTTTATTGGAGATGGGGAGTTCAATGATTCTAGTAGTGTTTCTAGTCTTAAACAAAAGCATTACTTCCGTACACTTGCCGATAAAAAATCTGAAGATGGGGAATGGCGCAGTAAGTTTCTTAGTTTTTATGTTTTGATTTTGAGCAGAACTGTGTTTAAAAATGTTAACTAATGATTATGAACTTAATTTGTAAAGTTGTTGCTGTTCGAGTGGATAGAAATATTCCCATGAATGTCTTAAGTTCGCTCATTAAAGACATTTCTGGAATTGAAGAAAAAAGATTTGTAATGTACAAGGTGTACAATGGATCAGAACACGAAATATTGTCTTATTCAAGTCGGCTACACACACTAGATCCAGTTGACGAAATAAAATGTGTGATTGGTCATCGTTTGCAAAAAGACGAAGGCCGCGTAGATGTATACCTTTTGCAGATGGACAATGTTCCATTGGTAAGTTAGTGAGTAATTATAAATGTTCTGTTTTGTAAACATTTTCTGGATGTAATTTGGTTTACTTTGTTGTTAATCAGTCACCTGTCTACCTGAAGAATTTGGTTCTAAGTGAATCGATGACAGCGAACAATGTCAAGGCTCTGATTGCGCAAGAAATGAATGCGATGAACCACCTGAACATTGACCTTACTTAGTGAGCGTTTTTTACTGCTTTGGTCTTAAACACGCAAAGAATTTTATTTCTTCATCTCATATTAGGCGTAAAATTCTGATTTTAAGTTGCACGCTTACCTTTTAAAATTAAAATGATGTTTATTAGTTGCCGCCTTAGAAGAAAATCAAAAAATGGTCCGTCGCGGATAATTCATAATCATCAGTTGGTTAGGGATGTCCTTGATAAGATTAATGGAAGTGAATTGTTTCTTCAGGTGCATAGCTAACAGCGACAAATTTATTTTTCATTTCACAGTATATTGTATATAGAATTTAGAATCACAACAATATGTGTCATGAAAATTAATACAATATATTTAACTTCATAGGTCTTGGATAGCCCCGATAGTTTAGGCGATCATCATTGCATCCTAGTTCGACGGTGGCATCCAAGCGAGTGGATTCTGGACCAGCCTCAAGAAATTCTTATTCCACATGATTATGCCCGACCTGCACATGAATTAGTGTTAGAAAAGGTAATGCAGTTGCGTTGTAGAATGGTTGCTATACTATAGGCTGTGGTATTATGTTCGGAAGATTAAATTAAGTTGTTAAATTATTTTAACTTTGGGTTTTGTGTAGTTGTGCGAAATACTGGAAATCAAGAGGGAAAATTTGCAAGTTGCGAGACCAGAGACTTACGGAACGTTTCCTTACCAACTTAATCCTTTAGTGATTCAGGAACGTCTAGATTGGTTTTCTATTCAAGCTCGAATTAGTAGCCAACGCCAGTTATATCTATATAGTGACGAATTATTTCTATTTGTCAGGTGAGTACTGTTTTTAACAGTCACGTACTTTATATTAATAACTAGGGGATAATTAGTATCCAACGCTTACATGTATTTGTCTTGATATATAGGGATAAAACGGAGACTATCAAGTCGCTGTCAGCAATTGAGCGTCAAGAGTTCGAAAAAGGTTTGGACTCAACAAGCCATGATGTATATGATTTCACCGTCAGTCCAAGACGCGAAATGGGATTAATAATCAATCTTGCACGAACGCCTCCAACGTAAAAAATACAGCATTTGATATTTTGATTTTGACTTTCAAAATTAGAGGAATGAGTGAATGGTAACAACTTTTTGTTTAGCATGCCCAACTTAGTTATGTAATTGTTTAGGTTGTAAGATGATTGTTTGACATGCTATCATGCAAATTACTTAAAATGTAATTCCGCTTGCGGAAAATTGTTGTACTCGCGCCTACAACGTCAATATTTCAATTTTTTGGTGCCTTCAGAAGATATTCTGTTTTGAACCTTGTTTGGCTTTACTAGTACTATTTTCCTTTTAAATAGGCTTCGAAACTACTCAAGGTAGTTGATTGTTTCGGTAGGTGATTTTGTTATTAATTTGGGAATACTTTCTGAATGATGTGTCGGTAGTCTCTTTCATACTAAAGTTGGTTTAAGGGTTTTAGTAATGAAAACAGATTTTCACGCAACTTCTTCAGAATCTAGTCCACGCACTCTAGCAGACTGACAAAAAAAAACACGAGATTTTCTACCAACAGCTCACGCATGGCGAACGTGAGTGATCAGAATATATTCTAATTGTAATCTCTGCTTTGTTAACATGCGTTATAGTTCCTAGATAAAACAATTATAGTAAAGTGATATTGGTGATTGGTTTTACCGATCTGGAAATTGTAATGACTTTGAAGGAAATAGTGTAAAAAAGCACTTAAAGTATTTAATCTCTACCGTTTCCGTTGACTAACGCTGTACCTTTGTCAAATAACTCATGTTGACGTATAAAATTTCAAGTTAGAGTTCACTGTCATCGGGTCTGATTTGTAGCAGCGTGTTGTGCACATTGTACGTATATGTTGCTGCGGGAAACTACGATTGACATTTTTGTCTGATCGCTGTCGGTAAACTAATGGTGAATGTAAAGGAAGCATAGGCTAGAAGTCTGAACCACTCTAAAAAGGCCTGAAAATTTCCTCCCATCGCATCGTTAAATATGTTCGCTGTGTAGTGATAGTTCTATATCAATACACCTGGTTGTCTGGGGAAAAAATTCTTAGTGAAATTGAAGGAGAATGCCTGTCTGTATAACTTGCTCAGGAACTGTAATTTCCCCTTAAATTACCTGTATATCTTGTTATTAACTTTTAATGCTGAGACATATTATTATATGTTAGATGTTCAGAGCCATGTCACTGGACAACATACATTGAAAGACTATGTGAGTCGCACAGATGCTAATTTTTAAAATGCAAAAAACAAATCCTCCTAATCATGTATGATGAATACGAAAAATTGATCTGCTGCTACAGTGTACATATATTGGATGTATCGTGTTAAATTTTATTGTTAACGTTTTACCACATTTTATTAGTACTGTATTTGTATTGCGTTTATGATAGTACATACGCAGTAGTATGTATCATTTCTCGTCAGATAAAAGTCAGGTTATGCCCAGATATAGATAGATGGGTGACTGTAGAAGATAACTGAATTCAAATCTTTAGGAACATAATTGTTTTTATGCTACACTTGCTGCCAATTAAATCTAATGCCCTTGTTGCCTTGTAAAGAAAGTATATGTACAACCGAACTGTAAATACTGTACTATATACTCTATAGTTTGTTTGAGAAGCTGCAAATATTGTACATTGTACACTTGAAGTAATTATATTTTTAAAATCCAGTATTACTGTGTCAACATTTTACATATATAAATCGGTTCTTTAAGTTAAGCAGAAAAGTTTAGGATTCATTTCAGAATTTTATTATATTCGGGAATTGATTTGACAGCCGAATTTAGATTATGAAAAAATCACATTCAAGGTGATATATTTTAGGAAAAGGAAACTTGAGAAGCACACATACAAGAATGCAGTCAGCTTCAGCTCAGATGTAGCTGGACCATTAACATAATTTTATTGGACACATTTTAAGAATTATACATATTATATGCATAGTGGGCTAATATTATTATACTTATCATCTGTTATTATTTAGCTTCCGTTTAGAGTACAATTTTAAAAATAACGTGTGAAACTTCAATGCAATGATTGTTGTTATTACTAAATATGAAAATTGAAAAAACGAATGCGTACAAAATATTATATGCAATCAATTTCCCCATTTGTGGAAGAAGCCCGCTTTACTGCTTACACGGAAGAATGAATTCGGTGTGAATACGCTTATTGAACGAAATATGTTTGTAACATTCTATTTGTGCTATTTGTAAGAGTGATAATAATCGCGAGCTCAATTTATCTAAATAAAAAAATCACGATGCTTATGTATAATTTACCCTCCGTGCTCGGCCAAAACTTAAGCGATTCATTACTTCATTACTCTTTACATCAGCCGTCCTCCCGTTCGCTTTAAATAAATTATATTTAATTTGTCTGGCCAATTTCAAATGTCAATCTTGGATTTAACCAGCAGATTTATCTCTTGGTTAGGATATGCTAAGTTATCATCAATCTATAAACATGCAAAAGAAATTTTAATGTATTTTATTGATTCTAGTAGTCCATACAAGTATAGCGTTGAATACTTTTTTAATAATTTTAGAACATTATCCCTCAAACACTTATTTAAGACACTAAAACGCACATTTTCGTAATATAAAGGGATGACTGTGTTGTATACACGCTGGTTCACACATCCTTCTATATTTAAATATGCTTAACAGTAATAGGCGTACCACGTTTCTGGTTTAATACAGTTTAGCTTGTATTTTGGAGATAATATTTATTACATGTAGTGAGCATATAATGTTTTTTCTTATGAGAAAAACATTAGAATAGTAGAATGTCTGAATTAAGCAGCGAAGTTCAGTTTACATGGAGATCCCTTGACTGTCCACTGATTTTAAAATCAAAAAAATATTTTTATCGACAGCGTTTATAAAATTATAATAGTAGTTTCACCTAATAAAAAAAATGTATTTTGTGTTCACAATTTAAATGAGTACTTAGGAACAAACAGCCAAAATTTTCGCATCAGCAACCCCTACCCCCAGTGCTAAATAAAATCACATTTATCCGAATTTAGACGAGACCATGAGGGCGACTGCATTGTAATTTAGCGGTTTATGAAATCAATGCTGTTTTATTGGTTTCATCTAGAAAATGTTACGTTTATTGGAAAGAAGTTTATCTCAATTACATGTCATGTAATAAATTAAGTAATAATGATTGGTAATTTCGACCGTGACAAAAGTATGCATTATTGAATTTAGAGTACACAAAAATTTAGTAAAGGAATATTTTAGTTAAATGCATAATGATCTTTACAAATTTTAAATAAATTATTATAATTTCTGAATTTTCCACGCATTTCACGGTACACAAAATTTACTTAAAAATTACCTTAGCTAAGTGTGAGTATTATGTGTAACTATTTATATTATTATTATTAACTACTGTATAAGCTCAGCATCTCCTTCGGGCTCCAACGGATTACTGAACAACAATGAATTCTCCCTCAATCTAACTAGTAAGCCCCACCGCAAGGATTCTGTGCTGAAATGCAACTGATTGGTTTAGGCAGGAGGTGATTGTTTACAGGGATTTGTATTTTAAAAAGTTTTCCTTCGGGCATACAGATGCAGAGCTTGTACTGCGATTCTCTTTTTCCTAGCGTAGCGTATGTGTAAGATTTTCGGGTAACTCCGTCCTCTTTAACCAACGGCAAGGAATTGACGTCTAAGATTATTCCTTCCTTTCCCATCAAAAGCAGATTTCCGTTTACACTCTGAAATATGAAGAAAACATTCCAATGATGATATTTATTAAGGTGTAAAAATGTAAGATTATTCAGATAATGGTTAGTATGTTTGAGTTTGAGCCCAAAGCTAAGCCCGTTTTTTTAAGCTCAATTTTTAGAACCAATTTTATGAAAAAAATAAAAATTTCGAATTTAAAAAAATCCTGAATTCACTTTTTAGAAATTAGCCTAAGGATTAAGAAAACTCAAATTTTATCAAAATCGGATGGGAACTGTAGAAGTTATAGGGCGGCACAGTTTCAAAATTTGAATTTTTTAAAACTTTGGCGGGTCACTGACCAAACAAAGCAAAATGCACTCGAATTACTTTGGATCTGTGCTATTGAAAACCAGTCTGATTTTTTCGAATGGGTCTCTTTAAAATCTGGTTCGGTCATGTCGCTTCATTCCCTTGTAAGTATATGTACTTCGTGATTTTTTACCTTTAAAAAAATGTCTTGATCTGCTGCGAACACAATTTGCTTCCCGTTTAAATGTGTTCCTTCGCTCCCCATTAAGTAAGCAAATGTTGTGGATCTCATATGCAAAGTTGCATTAACGGCGGAAGTAACTCGATTTGCCTTTGCTACACGAACGTCTAAACTTTTGATTCCTTTGGGTAATCCAAGTGTTGGAGTGTTAGTGGAAAATACCTCTTTTCCATTTCTGTCCACTACCTGGAATTCTGATACTTGTGTCAAATTGATGATGTTCCGATCAATGCTAAGTGTTGGCTGATTACCAGATGAAATTGCAAGTCTTACATCCCCATCGTCTCCTGATATTTCAACTGGTTGACCGTGAAGGCCCTCCAATACCCCATCCCTCTTTAGAATGTCACCCAAATCGACCAAGCCATAAAATTTTAACATTTTCGGAAGAAACTGAAATTTAAAGCAAACGTGACAATTTAGAAAGTGGCCTCCGGTAAATTGGGAGGTGGGGGGGGGGGGGGGGGATGGCAGGCAATTTACTACCTGAGTAAATTTACATTTAAGATTTGGCGGCAAGTACAATAGCTGCCTAATCTTTCTGTTAAGGCTGATGCCACTGCCAAAATATTTATTAATTCACAGCAAAGAGTGTAAAATACGAATAATGTTCCTGGAAAAATACCAACTTAAGAAATTGGAGGTTATAGGTTTACTAGTTGGAGCTCGTGGCACTATTTCTGCCTTTTTCGAATCATTGCGAAAAGAGATGCGGCTTCCGTCAAAAATAATCGAAGAAATAGTCATTGCAACCATTCGGGGTTCATGCCGTATATGTAGCTCATAACCATCTATATAATATGAACTTATTCAATAGTTAGCTGGAAAATTATTATGTAAAAACAAAACAAATCTTAAATTCATACTAGCAGGTTAGCAACCCTTCTTCTTAAAATTCATGTATGTTCTTACTCTGTCTTTATGTTAAGCGTTATTGTAACGCCAGTTGTAAATAAAAATTTACTTTCTCTCTAATCCTATATATATAGGCTGACATATACTAAATGTGAAAGTGAACAAAGCATAATTAAAACTTCAGTCCGCTGAGCATCTACAACAATAATGAATAAAATAAAAATGTGCTTTAAACAAGCGCATAGTAGAAACGTAAGATAATATATCGTCTGTGAAGGACCAAAATGACCCATATTCAATTTAAGTTAGAATCAAAATAAGCTATGCAAAAAAAAAATGAGAAAATGCGTACAATGTTAATTTAAGAGTTTTTGAAAAGTGTAAAATGTTCGATTTACATGTTTTTGAAAAGTTCAAAATGTTCTATTTGCATATTTTTGAAAAGTTTATAGAATGCACTATTTGAATGTTTTTGAAAAGTTCAAAATGTTCTATTTGCATGTTTTTGAAAAGTTCAAAATGTTCTATTTGCATGTTTTTGAAAAGTTCAAAATGTTCTATTTGCATGTTTTTGAAAAGTTCAAAATGTTCTATTTGCATGGTTTCAAGACATATTTCAATGTTTTTTTTCGATAGTGTATGTTGTTTTTAGCTAAAAATGGATATGGGTCATTTTGGTTTTTCACAAACGATATTTATTATTTTTAAGTGGAGTTACGTCAAACTTTGTTTTAGACACGAGAGTTATTAAAAATAAAAATATAAAAAAACAAAATCCTCTCCATTTGATTGAATGTCAAAGATCCCGGGACGGGAGTTATTAGGGACTCAGGGAGTTATTTGAAGCTTTCTACGTATACAATGGTATAGGTAGATACGTCCAATTGCATCTGTCCACTGGCATGAATTAATGTGCTAGGGGCTCCAGCATCAGCAGCTCAATAATTTTGATTCATGTGGAGGATGCAACACTTAAGACTTAAGAATCCTTAGCTGAGGCAACAATATTACAATTGTGCAATTTGATACAGAAAATTTACCTCGATACTTTCCATTCCAGCACCTAGGCGAAGAACTCCGAAGATAATACAAGTGAGTAGCGCATTGACTACAGCCAAAATAGTCAGAATCGTCATGAGAATCCAAAATGCTGTTGATTCTCCAGCAAATTTTGAAAGTGAATGTGTTACCCCACCAGCCATGATGTAATTTGGGTTTTCGGGCATACTTCGAAAGGTTGCATAGCCTACTTGATCCATTGTAGGATTGCCATCATCTCCTGCGTTGTCTTCGCACCTTGAATTTATTAGTGACGAGTCTAATTGACTACATCTTGCTTTCTGTTGAGCTTGTCTTTTTATTAAAGTTTGATCCCGAAGTGATAAACTTCTGAACGGGTCGAAAGCTAAATCTGGAATTGGAGATGAACGCAGGCTGGATATGGTGGATGACATAGTAGGTATATAGTTTCCTTGTCCTCCCGATTTAATTCAACTTTGATGAGGTATTAAAATTAAACTTTTGAATGCAATCACAAGAAGACACAATCTATTCCTAACCGCCCATAGTATAAGCGTTTGAACACCAAGTATTTTTAAAACCACTATAGCTGATTCCAAAAAAAACAAAAATATTTAACACGCGGGAGGGAACAGTGTTGAAAACATTCCAGTACTAATGCTGATCACAAATGGTAGAATTGTAAGCTGACTAGTGAGTACAGCTACATAATGTGTATTTTTCTTAAAATTGGCATCTTTAATAAAACTTCCAGCAGTACGTTATATGCGCGTTTCTTTTTTCTGAACTTTTTTATATTAATCCGATTTATCTGCTAATAATAAAAACTTGATGTAATTTTTAGATTTGGTATTTTTACTGCAATGATGAGGACTATAGTGATCCTGCGTTGTATGTGCAAAATGAAGATTGATTTTTATTCCGAATAATGTGAAAATAGCTCTTCGTAGTTTTCCGGAAATGCCCGAACGGAGTCAAAGCAGGGTGGGTGGCTTAATATTTTAACTGTATATTTGGAGCTCTTGCATATAAGTACATACTGACAGTGAAGCTCAGGTTCCTGCTCCTGACTCCTAAGTAAAAGTGAACATTGTTTTTTGTATATTGTATTTCTATTTATAGGTCTTACTAGGTTTAATAGGCTAGTAGTACAAAGTTATACGAATAAGTTTTGTTTTTGGATCCTCCCTGATCTTACTACTCCCTGTACGCTATAGCCGAACAATACAACCAAGGGTCCTTGTTATTTCATAATTCAGAAACCTTTTACAAAATCAAAATAAATACTTGTTACATTATTTATAACACGCCCTTTAAAAACCAAAAAATATGTAAAATGGCATAGTTTAATTAATTTTTTAAAATGCTCTTTTAAGAAACATGTTGCATTCGCATATATGCAGCTTTCGTTTCTACACAATATATGTATCACTGACTACAGTTTCAATGAGGTATACAGCTTGTAGAAACTTTAAATGAGTTACAGGTAGTCATACATTTTTGAAAAGTGCAAACTGCTGTAAATTGTCAAGTAAAAATAGTAGCCAAAAGTTTTTCGAAACCTTCCTAAATTATGAACCTATATGTATGTAGGCATATCTGTATTCTAGTGATTAATTCTTGTGACCATTTATTTAAGTTTTCCATCAAAGCTTGTAACATTATCTTCAATTTCAATGATACACGATAACATCGTCAGTAAAGAATCAAAATATAATGCAAATCAAATTTTTCCTGAAAAAAATATGAAGTAATATGAACTATCCAAAAAAAATTTAAATATCCTATGATCTTGAAAAACATGTAAATGGAACATTTTGTACTTTTCAAAACCATATAAACTGAACGTTTTGAAATGCCAAAAACGTAAATAGATGATTTTGTACTTTTCGAAAACATAGAATTGGAACACGTTGCACCTTTTCAAAAATATGGAATTAGAACATTTTGTTACTACCTATCTACATAATTTACCGGATTTTTCACGATATCGAAATACTTAACGAATTTCAACGTGTGATATACCATTAGAAAGGTAATGACAAGTAGATTCCAAATAACGCAAAAGCTAAGTGTGTATCGAAAAACGTTTGCCATTTTTTTCAAAAAAACCCTTACTTTTTTTGAAAATTCCGCCTAAAATTTTTGGTATGCGTCGACATCCTAAAACAAAACACCCGTTTTCCTAATTTTTAATGGGCTTTAAAATGATATATCATGCATTAACATCTGCCAACTTTGACAAAAAATTAGTTAACTTTTTTAATTACAATTACTAATTTATCGTCATATTTGCTGTCACACTCAGTTAATTACATTCGCTAATTCATTTCGGTTTTAATGGTGTATCGTTTATTTTCAATTCCATTTAGTAACATGTTTAAATTTGGATTTTAAGATTTGGCGCGATATTTAAAAAAATTTACTTTTGAAAAACTAAAAATCATCGTAGTCGACCTTAATCTACGTCACCATCTCGATCTACGGAACAATGTTGGTGCATTATTTACTGTTTTGGTTTTGGCAATAACAAGGCAACTTTCGCCATACTATAATACGGACATTGCCAACTCGTAATTGGCGGGAAATTCAAAAAAATTGTTTGATGATTGTTTTTCTAATTTGTTTTCAGCTTCTCTTTCTTTTCTGCTCCCCATCGTGTTCAAAAACAAGGGGCGAAGCCCCCTGTTCATTTTTTCATGCATTTATATTGGATCGTCCATAAGCTAAAACTGCCGACGCTTACAAATTAATTAACTTTATGCGTTTCTGTTCATTTCTTTCATTTATACATGTATATTTATCGGGTCGTCTATACAAGCTAACTACCGAAGTTTAGAAAAATTTTAGCAATTAAAAATGGATTCAGGCTTAGTACCTAAATGAAATAGACGAGTTTGATTACTTCCTTGAAGGATTAAGGGCGAAGAGATGAGAGAGTATCCTGAATTTATACAGGAAGTTAAATACACGTAAGTATAAATATATCTTCTGTGAGATTGCAAGTACTCCACTAATGCCAGTAAATAACATATTTACATTGTGACCAACTGCTTTTGTGTGCACTTCATAAAAAAAGTATGGAATGGATTAAGATCAGATTACACACGAATCACACTGCTCACTGCTTTCTAAATTAATAACTCAGGGAGGGACTGCCTCATTTCATTGTGGCCACTGCAATATGGCAGTATTTCCGGAACGAATCGATCCACAAAAAATTGATTTTATTTGTAAAGCTCAAAGTTCTATCTACTGGTTCTGCAGTTTGAAGTTTCAAAACCGTGGAATCAATGCGAAGTTCAGTTTCCATTACAGCAGTTGGGTATATTCTCACCCTGCAGTAAATTGAACAATGTTTAATTGTAATAAATTGATGAGTCAAGTGAAATCATTTCCTTGTAAAATTTCCCCTAAATCAAACTTTCTTTTCTGACAGCAACATCAACAAGCATTTAAAAATACATACACACGGGAATTATATTTGCACGTGAAATTAAACGCAGGAGCATAAAAGTAGTAGGTAGATACTTTTACAGAGAGTATGTGACCTCTGTGACCTCACAACTTTCGAAATAATCAAACTACGGTCAAGGTCAGTGTAGATTGTTGTAGGCAATCATCAAATCTATACGAATAAATTAGTGGCAATATTTTATATGTATATTTTTCTTTAACATAAAGAGTAGCCTTGACCATTTCTCTAAAGTATGATAGCTCCATTTTATTTTGAAACAAAATTACAAAAAACTTTCTGATTTTTTGAATACAAACTAAACCAATACTTAGGATTCCAGATCAGTTGTCAGAATTAAGATCAGATAATTACTGGGTAATGAACTTTTATACAGGTACCACCTACATATTATTGTATCTTTTATTGTACTTATGCGTGTGCACATAGTTTGCACATAGTGCACCTAGTTCCACACGTTTCACTTTCCCCCACAGCATTGGTATTCAGTGAGGCTACATTGAGTGAGGAAAGACTCCGTGTAGAAAAATTGATATATTTGCCAAACAAAAATACGAAACTGTAACTACTTTTTGGTATTCCAACAACTATGCCACATTTCATTGCGCACAATTGTTTTTTTTTATACTGAGACATTTTTTTTTCAAAATTTCGAAATGGTTTCACAATTTCGGATTACTTACTGTTTCATCAAGTTTCTGCACTTTCAATCCGTGATGCATAAGTATCATGGAAATGTTGTTAATGTCCCTTAAATTAAAATGAATACTTGTAAAGAAATGTTTCGCCATGTTATGCGTAAGCTCATACATTACGTACATCTGTAAAGTACTTGTGGCTTCTGCTACGGTAATTTTGTTATCAATATCCATTCTGAATCTTCCAACGTTATAGACATGACATACTATAAGATCCTGTAAAACCTAAAAGTTTGAAATAAATATGATTTTGAAGAAATCTGTTCAAATCTGTGCTCATCATTTATTTTCGGCTGCATGGGAATCGGCAGTGAGGGGAGAGAAAATAGGCAGTTAATTATGTCGTAGAAAATCGGCAGTCTAGGTTTTGAAACAATTGGCAGTGGGTACGTTATGTATACAATAGGGAGTTTTTATTTTATTTTGCTGAAATTTTTTTAAATACAGAAATAACAATTTAGAACCAAGGTAGCATACTTTTTGCATCAAAAACTGAATTAAACGAAAATCAAAATTAATAAAACTAAAATTATGTAAATTTAAGGCTTTTGTCGAATTGTCGGAATTGTCGGCTGACGACTGGCTTTTGTCTTGTAGGTTTTTGTGCTAGAGTTGCTGAGTTTTTGTACTAAATCTCCCATGATTTGTCAACCAAAACTCAATGACTTTGTCGCCAGGGAAGTTGATGCAGAAGCGGGCGTACACAGCCATGAACCAAAAGCGTCAACATTCGCTTTTTGCAACAGCTTGACAGTTCCACAGTTCCACTATTAGTGTACGAGCTGGTTCCCAGTTCCCACCAGCACCAGCCCTCGCCAATTCTTCCCTTTTGCGATGATGATAACCTTTCTGGAAAAGTTTGGGGATTTGTAGGGGATTTGTCAAAAGTCGCAGTTGGTGATTCTAGTCTCCCGGGGAACAGTCTGATCCAAGTAATAATTCCGACAGAAGCATTCCAAGTAATATAAGTGTAAGTACGTGAAGTGAGAGTATATAGAAGAATTTGCTCCTACATCCAACATTACTTAATTCTTTAGATTGTAGCAGTCCATAATATATTGTAATTTTGCATTTATTTGAGCCAACTGTTTCCGGCACCACCGATATCGTCGTAGCCCACCGCAATCAGTGCTTCTTGCTCCTCCTCCCTCTTGATGGGGTCACCCTCGCAGTGCATGATAGTATCCGGAGCGACGATGCCGAACGAAGACGGGTCTGTCTCAACCACTTTGAACTCTACGGGTCTCATCCCTCCTCGAGCAAGTGGATGAGGCGATAGGCTTGGAGGAAGTAACGCTTCAAGTACACTTCGGAAAAGTTCCCTGTCAGACCCTCCAAGGTGTCATCAATACGAAGGATGTGAACTCTCTTCCAGTGCTGAACGTCATGTGTCATGGGGCAGGACTGAATGGGCACGACATCCCCCAAGCGAACTCGTAGGTAGGTAGGTTATTACGGATCATGTGGATTTTATCTTCCCCACACTTGCCATAAGCCAGGGCGATGCAGACTGCCTCTCGACGACGGGGTTTCAATTGCTTTCCCGTATTGCTAGATGACTAGAAAAGAAATTAAATTAAACTATGAGTACTCCCAATGTACCCAGGTGAAAGTGAAAGTCTTAATAATAATTGAAATAATCTTCATACGCTCTTTTCATAGAAAGATAGGTACATTCAACATTATCAAAACTTTTAAGTTGTAATTCATACAATCAATAATGACATAATATAGTCACACAATTTACTTTCAAAAGGTTGATTTTGTTTAATTTTAATATCCTCCTGTAATAATTTAGCTTACCTGGAACTTGAGGACTATACTCAACAAGTGCAGGTGCAAAACAGTGTGGATAGCAGAATTTTAACTGGATTCGTTTATCCGTCACAGTCGGTCACAGTAATGTTGTTCAAGTTTGAAGCTCACATTTACTTACGGAAGAGGCTTAAATATTTATTAAATATATAATTATATTTGTCTATAATTCTTCTGAAAATACACAACCGCATTTTCTAATCACTTCTTAATTATTTCTTAATTAATTATGAATTATATTATAATGCTTAAATTCGTTTTAAAGTTCGGAAATCTTTAGCTGAAGAAAAACATATATAAGTACCTAGTTAGTATTGTCTATCTGGGGTTGGTCCATAAATGGTGTCATGGATGACATGTCCTTTTTCGATGGGGTCACCTACCCTAACCAAGAAATGAACTTTTACGATCCGACCCACCTAGTTGATGATATCCTTTTATGGACAATCCCTTATTTTCACTCGGCTTCTCTATCTGTCGTCCTCATTTCCATTCTTCCCACTGAGCCGTTTTGAATTTAGAGAATATGATTTCGCATGCGCTTCACATGACGGCTGACACTTGCGCGATTTGCTATATTATGCATATACAAACTACCTAAAGCAGAGCGTATCTATTTGAATAGTGGTGGAACTTGCTATTCTGGCGCCCATATTTTTGAAATAAAAATGGAAACTTTTTTGCGGTGGCGCTGTGATCAAAGGTAATTACTCCCTTCCCTCTTCCCATTTACTGGCATGCAAAAAGCAGCTAAATGAATTATTTTTTTCTGCTATTAAGTTTGAATGTTTTACTAACTTATTTGGTACGTACATGTGAGTTAAGTTTAGGAGTATTATTTTACAACAATAATATGTTGCTGCTCTTAAGTATACACGTGTAAGACCATGCACACCATGAAGTAGTTTCCTATGGTTAAGCATACACTTTTAAGCAAAGCTCGTCTTGCCCCAATTGCTACTTTTTTGGACATCGGCTATGACGAGCGTGTTAAACGACAGTTTCTTCGATAGTGGTGTCTTACGACGGAAGTTTCCTTTTTAATTTCAGACTTTTGGTGGGAAATCCATCACTATTCAAATTAATACACTCTGCCTAAAGTAGTGACGTGAAATGAAATGTACAGTGACAGAAGTGAACACATTTAAAAACAAACTCGACATCAAGTTTAAGTGTTAAGGGGTTGAGGTAAGTAAGTGTTCGCCAAATGGTTTACCCTGCCACTCCGCCCTATACCTAATCGTGCCACTCCTGCCTATATTAAGCAAGCCATGCCACTCCGACAGTGTTGCCGCTATGTATATCGTTATGCTTAACTATGTCACTCCGACCTATGTCTTACTATGGCACTCCGAACGCTGTACAGACAAAAACTCGTCGGTCCCATTTACAGTAAGTAGTGGTCACTAAGGAGCACCGAAGGAGATTGGGTTTCAATCAACCATCCAGTGACGTTTACCGCACAACACCGAGCCGTAAACGATTAGCAGTGGCTGAGGATTGAAGCCGGGTCTGAGACTGCAAACGTTACAGTCTGCAGTCCTAACCGCTCGCCCAAGCACGCCTTGTAGGAATTACGAAGGCTGATTTTTTGGCTTGAAAAATAGGTAGGAAATAGGCAGTCTGAAGCACTATAGGAAGGATTTAGGAAGAGGAAAATTTACGTGTAGGAATAGGAAATAAGAAAAAACTAGATATGCAAATCAATTGCTCATGTCCTGGTCCAAGTAGTAACCTTCATAAATTATTGTAGTGTTGCACCGTGTCGTGTAAGTGTTTTCCAGTGCAATGCCTCAAATTGAAAATAGCAAATAAAGAAAATTAGAATATAGGTATAATTTAACTTTAGCAATTCCATTTTAGTTTTTGGATTTTTATAATACTATTTGAATTTGTTTTATTGTGTTTTAATTATAATATGGTGTACTTCCTGGCTTGATATTTGTTTAATTTTAATATTATTGTACGAATTTATTTTCCCCTTCTGTATGTCAATAAATAATCAATTTGATGATAATTTTTAACTCTTACTACGATCGATAAGTATTTTAATTTATATTGTGTTACAATTTCTTTTAAAATTACGTATATATTTTAATTCTAATATCTCGATTATTAATAATATTATTAAATAAGTTTTATTATTTATTCCTACCTATCTACATTAGTGGCACAATTTAGCCTTTGCTCTTATGATAACCATATTGAGTAAATTTTACCATTTCGCAATCAATAAATAAAACGAACATAATTTTATGTTGTGGCTTTTGATATTGTCCATCATCATCATATTAAAATAATCATATTGGACGTAATTGTTTTAGACTGATTGTCTTCCTGCGATTTGTCGCACATCGAAATGTCTATGGACGTATTGACGTGGACGTAAAATTTTTTGGACGTACTGTCGTTTACCAGTTGTCGTTGGACCAAGTGTCGTTTGGGGAAATGTCGTACTACGTACTGTGTTGGACGTCAAATCGTGACTCTCAAATGTCGCCGGGCCTACTAGTTATCTCAGGAGCAAGAGCAACGCAATGTAATGGTTTTAAATTGTGCATAAAATACAACAATACCAGTTGTTAACGGCTGAGTGGAAAATGCCCTTTGCTGCACATCGTGGGGAAAGTGTCTAGGAGGAAAATATCAAGGGATTTTTTGTCCTTAAACCAAAAAAAGAGTGCATATGTGAAAGTCAAGAGAGTGAAGGACAGAAAAATAGAACGAGTGCAAATGAGACAGACGAATTTTTTTTTGTACACCCTGCTGTCTATAGACGCGGTCGGAGTGGCATAGTTAAGATAGGTTGGAGTGGTATTGTTTAAAAGATAGGTCGGAGTGGCATAGTTAAGCATAACAATATACATATTGGCAACACTGTCGGAATGGCATGGATTAGTATAGGCCGGAGTGGCACGATTAGGTATAGGGCGGAGTGGCACGGTAAACCATTTGGCGAACACTTCCTTACCTCAATTCAATTTTTAACAAAGTCTCATCTCCCTTAGTCTCTCAGGGAATATAGGTTCGAACTAAAGTGACAACCGGGCCTACACGAGACAAAGTCTCAAATCTGTGAAAAGATTCTTCCCGGGAAACATTTATTATATTTATTATTATTATATTATTATATAGGTAAGTATAAACCTCGGAAAAAAATAAATTCATTTAAACCTTACAATTTTCATCAAATCCTTTCGTACCATTTGCTCTAAACAGTGTCTTGGTCAGAATTGACTATAGCCAGGATCACATATACAGCTCATTGAATAAAAAAAGTTCGAAAAATCGCGAAAAGGCCATATATGTGATCAAGTAGCTACAAATCCATTTGAAATTAATGGAAGAATACAGTCAATAGCGACCTATATGTGACACTATAAAAAGAATTAGAAAAAGGTGTCAGTCAGTACTTCCATTATCATTTATGCAGCCAGTTTTTAAAGAATGGAGCTAAAACACATGAATTTGTGACTATAAGCAGTCACCCAGGCTTTTAAAGGCGATAGTATTTCAACGGCGGCTACTGATTACTGATCACCATTAGGTGTGTTACTGCTATACAACTTTAAAATTAGACAACTTGCAACTTGTGTTTGTGTTCGTTTTTTCATTGCATTTGTATTGGATCGTCCGTAAGCTAAAACTGCCGACGTTTGTAATTAACTTTATGCGTTTCTGTTCATTTCTTTCATTTATATGTATCGGGTCGTCTACCACACAGCTAACTGCCGAAGTTTACAAGATTTCACATTAGGAAATCGTCTTTCCTTGCCTTCTCCTATGTAAACTCTGCACAACGGGCGATAAATGACGATTTGTATTGAATGTTTTGAGAACTAGTATCTTTAATTGCAAGAAACTACTATCATTATCAATAATAATCAGAAATGGAGCCTCAGTTGAGTCTTGGCAAAGGTGAGCACAAATAATTCAAAAACATACGTATGAAATTTTGGACCAATTGTGATAACGGTCATAATTTTATTACCAAACTTGTTAAGCCGGAGAATGTGTTAAATCATGAACTAACAAGGAAGGGTTATCACATGTGCGCCAACTTGCAACTTAAGTTAATGCGCGTTAGGATCGCCCGTAGTAACTAGTAAACATTTGGCTAATCATTTTCGACAAAGGCAATTGATTCGTTCACAATTGCCGACCAAAGTTTACAAAAGTGGATTTTTGATTGTTTGTAAGCCTTTTACCCCTACAGTTTTTACAATACGGTTCTACAATAGGGTTTTCAAAATAATGGAAGTTTTACGATCTCTTAAACATTGTCAAAAATACAATTTATGACTTTTTTCAAACGAAATTTGTTTTGAAAGAAACCGTATTTTGGAGGCCATTGTAAATACATCAATTTTTGAAAAAAAAGGAAAACTTTAGAGTTTTCTAAGACCCAGAAATTGCGCTTTGTCGCATTTTTTCTAATACTAACGACCCGAGTTGCATTAAAATTCGGAGGTTTACTCCCCGCGTTTTATTTGAGACAGAGTATTAGAAGATACACGATGGATGTTTTAGAGATCACATAACATTTTTTTTCTAAAAATCGTATGAAATTTTCTAGCAGTTTATTACAGGATGGGACATGGCAAAATATCAAAATTTCATTTTTTTTAAAACTTTGGCGGGCAACTGTGGGCAAATCTTCAGACTCCGACAAAAATGGTTTGGCAGGCACATGTTGCACGTGTTACCACGAGCGCTGCTAACACGCATAACCTTAAATTGAAAGTTGGTGTGCTGATGAATATGTGTTGACTCTTCCTTTGGGCTGATGCACTACAGATTTGTACGAAGAAAACGACAGTGTATTCTATCATTAAAATGGCAATATGTGGTTTTTGAATATGTTAGACGTAAAGCGAGCAATAGAGCTTCTGGAAATCCTTCAGAAAAGTGGTGAAATACCTGCAACAAAACTAGCAGCCTTGCAGAAAGTTCTTCAAAGTGACTTTTTTAATGCTGTCCGTGAAGTCTATGAGCATGTGTATGAGACAGTTGATATTCAAGGATCGCCAGATATTCGAGCATCAGCTACTGCAAAAGCGACTGTAGCTGCATTTGCGGCTAGTGAGGGTCATGCCCACCCCCGAGTTGTTGAACTCCCTAAAACTGATGAAGGTCTTGGATTCAATGTAATGGGTGGGCGAGAACAAAACTCTCCGATTTACATTTCCCGCATAATTCCTGGTGGTGTTGCAGACCGACACGGTGGGCTCAAGAGGGGTGATCAGCTGCTCTCTGTGAATGGAGTTGTACGTTTTTCAATCTAAAATTGCAAAAGTTTGTAGTACGTGCTTTCTCTTAAAATTAAATTCATGTTTTACTTTTTAGCCTTCAAAAGTTTTTTAATTTTGCAGTCGGTTGATGGCGAAAATCATGAAAAAGCGGTAGAATTACTTAAAGCAGCTCAAGGATCTGTGAAATTGGTTGTTCGGTATACACCAAAAGTACTGGAGGAAATGGAACTTCGATTTGACAAGCAAAGAGCTGCTCGTCGAAAGCAGCAACAACAACAGCAGCAATATTGAAATCATCCGCGACTAATTATCTACCAGCAAATAACTCGGAACTGAAGAAGCTAATCTAGTAGCTCTTTAAATATACTAACTTAACTGATACAGCTCCAAAACAAACTTTAAAATTACCCCCTCCACTAATCCCCGCCTTCAGTAGCAAAAGATAGAATATAAATACAGCTTGTCCCACTGAAATTGTCTCAGTACATTTTTGGGGGCAACTTTCCCCTTGCACGAATAACTCATCGAGATAATAATTTTTGTTGACAACCAACTAGTTACTATTTTACACTTTGGCTGGACCCCCAACTCAATGGATGAAAAAATTTCAATTGGTTTGTGTCGTAGATGCATTACTTATGACTATGATTGGAAACATTAACTTTGATCACAGAGTTACAATGGCACCAGGGACAGAACCGGTCCACACCCTAGCACTATTTTCAACATTGATTCATATCAAAGATCAAAGGATCTTTATTTGTAAGGTTTATTGTTGTTTCTAATCAATTGATCAGATCTCCCAACACGAGCCCCCGTGTGGCTAGCTTACCCCGTACTAACACATAGCCAAGTAAGCCTTTAATGACATAGGTCGCCACACAGGTGGAGACCCCGACTGAATTTTATGTGTATAATCACGACATTTTTCAGTAATTAGCTACACACATTTGCAAATCGGAGCGGATTTTAATAAATAAACATGAAACACGAAGGCAATTAATGTCTCTACGAAATGATACATTACTCATGCTTGGGGTCACACTAAGTCAGAATGTACCCGCTCGTGAACTTAAAAGAAGCAGAAGCATGGCAACATGCGGCATCCGGAAAACGACTGTCGAAGCTCATGGCCGGGTGTTTTGTTTTCCAATGTGGACCCAGTCAAGAGTAATGTGTCATTTTGTGGAGAAATTAATTGCCTGTATTTTTCAAGTTCATTTATTTATGTGGGGGGGGGTAATTACTGAAACAATTCATGGCTATACACATATGAATCAATTACTTAGGAAAGTTACCGGTTCTGTTCAGTGTCACTGGTCTGTAACTCTGCGATCAAAGTTAATGTTTCCAGTGGTAAATAATGCATCTAAGAGTGGACACAAACAAATTGGAATTGTTTCATCTGTCGATTCGAAATTTATTTAAGAAATCTGTGAAATGAGTCTATTTCACGGGTACTAACTATGTAGTATGTAGTAACCACTTTCCATCGGGGTCAACCAGTTTAAACATGGTGACTATCTAGTTGCTTGTCAACAAAAATAATTATCTCGTTGAATTATTCGTAAAGGGGGAAGTTACCCCAAAAACGTACTGAGTCTATTTCAGTAGTACCAACTGTAGCAGGTGTATAGAATATTACAAACTTAACTTCCATAGATCTACCTTACGCATTAAGTAGGCAGATTAAGTGCATTTTGAATTCTTAGAGATGCATTTACAGTATTGAAATGAAGTCATGCTTGATGCTTGTTAAATATAATTATGTCATTTATGAACTACTATCATATTTTATTTATTTGACGGTCAACAGGAAAGTTGTTTTTTCAAAGTCCGTGAGTGCTTAATTATATATGTCGTGTGTTTCGCTGTCCGTTATATTAAATGTTCACCTGTACATGCAGGAGGCACACTCGCTGGTAATTGTAGGTCTAAATGTTTACGAAACTTCTTTATCTTCTTTAATACGATTCAACTATCTTAAAGTATTATTTTTTTTCTATTTTACGCACTTAAAAGAGGCTAAGAATTAAGAATAAGCTTAAGTGGATACTGTTTAGGGCATAACCAAGGACAAGTTCTCTGATTTTGAATGCAACACACAGATCAATGATCAACATCTTTAATTATTTTTTATCGAAGCAGTAATATTAGCTTTGGCTTGATCAACCTTATTAATCATTGTTTATGTGTTTTCGTAGGTCCTTCTTAGAACCTAGAATGCACCGTTTGATGTTCGATAAATTAATTGTTTGCTCGTTTTACCTCCCCGTACGATATTTGTATATCATATGAAAAATGTCAAAGGGACTAGGAATGAAAGTCATCTTATGTTGAATAAAGGAGTACTTGTAAAGTACATACAGTATATAGTGATTGTTACAGATAGTGGAAAAAATCTTATCTTTTGTAACTGCTTAGGCTTAGTATTATTAGCTTTTATTTCTGCTTTAAATCTCAATATTATTATATTCCATAAATGGTCGATTAAGTGCCGGGTCTCAAATAAGCGCCACTAGCTTAAATATGCGCATGGATGTCACCAGAAAATGCAATAAGCGCCGCCGGGAGCTCAAACAAGCGTCAGGATATAAGAACCCATAAGCATGTAAGACGCATTAAATAGGAGTAGTAGTAATATTGCGTTTTGGTCAATTGCCCATACACAAATCGAATTTACAAAATGAATCATATTAATTTGGGTAACATATATAAATACATATTTTCATATTTTCACATTTTCACCCGTCTAGTTGGGATTATTCAATTTTTTGGTCTAGGTTAGATTGTACATAGTAGAAAAGATTGCTAAGCATTGTTACATCGTACCTCTTTAACATGTTATCAAGCTTAAGTTTAGCGGATCTTGAGTTGTCGTTAAACTCGGAAAGATACTTAATTCTGTTACCAGAAAACCGTGGACATTCAAATAGGAAATGTTCAATAGAGTCAAATACATCGTTTCTACAGGCTTTACACTTATTTACTCTATTTAGACATACGCTTATATTATTAATTCTTATTCTGACCTTTTGACTATCAGCTAGCCGAATTTGTGCAAATATTCTGATTTTGTTAATGTTGCCTCTATGTTTTATATAATCCATATTTAATTACTAAAGTGGGGCTGGGTATCGTTGTTGTGAGGCACGTAATCCCACTCAAAATAGGAACCGTCAAATTTGTTTACTTTGAATGTTGGCTAGAGCTATGGCAACAATAAGTGTCCAGTGTCAAAGTCAATTGATCAATGCGCAATGTAGTAATAAAATACTTTTCCAACTAACAGTAAGCACCATAACGAAGCATTCAATTTTAACACAAACAACGAATCAATATGCTTTAGCTATGACAACACTGACATGGGAACCTTCCCAACTTGAAACTACAGAATGAAGCGAAACTACCCGGAACGTATACTACCCATGTGAGTGACCTCTGCGTGTATAGTCGTTGGACTGCAAAATTCGTTGTTTGGCCGCAATCGCGCGCGAAAATTCAAAAATATCGATTTTTTCGAATTTCACCGCGCTCTAGCTCCCACAGTTTTTGTCCAATTTTCATAAAATTTGAAATACAACATCTTTGTATGTTTATCTAAAAAGTAATTTCAGGATTTTTGAAAATTCGAAAATTTTAATTTTTTTCCGAAATGTTTTAAAAATGTGTATTTTTGAGGCCCAGAGCTTTAACTATTTTTTTTAGAAAAAATTAAAATTTTCGAATTTTCGAAAACCCTGAAATTACGTTTTAGATAAACATACAAAGATGTTGTATTTCAAATTTTATGAAAATTGGACAAAAACTGTGGGAGCTAGAGTGCGGTGAAATTCGAAAAAATCGATATTTTTGAATTTGCGCGCGCGATTGCGGCCGAACTAGTGCCGTAATATTGTAAATTGTAATTGTAATTGTATTTTTTATAAAATTACAATTACAATTGTAATTGTAAATACAATTACAATACAATATCAAATTTATTTTCTGCAGTGTGTTCTGAGCCTTTGTTACTCTAAAATCGTGTATCTACATGATAGTTATCACGGTAAATATCAAGTCAGTAATTTAATCCTAATTAGGGGTCTAATTAAGGTTCCAAAAGTATAAATTACAATTGTATATTGTAATTGTATTGTAATTTACAATTACAATTACAATACAATATTAATTTACAATACAATACAATATTATTCTTACAATAGTTTTACAATATTACGGCACTAGGCCGAACAACGAATTTTGCAGTCCAACGACTATACACGCAGAGGTCACTCACATGGGTAGTATACGTTCCGGGTAGTTTCGCTTCATTCTGTAGTTTCAAGTTGGGAAGATTCCCATGTAAGTGTACAGTGTGAGAGTAGAGTGGAGTGTGAGTGGTTGATTGGACTGCAGTACAGAGCAACACTATCGACTATCACATACAGTATCATAAGCAAAATTATTCAACAATGCATGTACTCCATGGTAACGGCTGTGTGCACAGTAAGTTCTACTCCACGACCACATTACAGAAAACGGCGAGAGTTACGATTTTAAATGTTGGTGACTATAGAAGCGTGCAAAAATTTAAAATTTTAAAGCCCCACCCTAACCTTTTTTCGGAATGTCCGTCCATTTAAAATGATAGGCAGATTTAACCCCTACCCCACGTAGAAGTAGACGTCCTGCGTTATTTATGCACGCTACCCATGACTATGAAAAACCCTCTTTAGTCTTAAGTAGTTCCGAAATACATTCGCAGCCACATTCAATTCCATCGTTGCATATTGCTATGACAACAAATTGCAGTTAAACTTTTGACTGCTGGCGGATGCTGTAGAGAAACGATGTTCGTAGATGCGAATGTATTTGAGCGCCAAATCAAATTAGCCAAACCGAATACAGTTATGTTGATTACGTTCCACTCACTCTGAGACTGTATTTTAATCTCACACTCGACACTTATTTTTGTCATACCCTAAGCCGACATTCAGAGTAAACAAATTGGCGGTTCATTTTTTATATTCAAACGCCAGAAGTTATCAAAAAAATATTAAAAAAGCAAACAAGAAATCAATATTGATTGCAATCTTTTACTTGGATTTTTTTGTGACCCATTCACTCCAACCTCACATTGATGTCTACAGCTAAATACATACTAAAGGTTTACATGATTTTTTTATTTTGTTAAATAAGTAGTAGGTTTGTGTGTTTATAAGTTCTGATCCTAAAGTACCACATAAATTCATTACTGCTGCTTTTCGGATTTTAATCCCATAGATAAAAGCTCCGAACCGTCAACCGTCATGTTGATTTTCAATGTAGGCAATGTCTATGACAACACTGAGTGAGAGTGAGTTGTGGATTTAAGTAGTAATAATTTTAAAAAAATATTCTACGTCCAAATAAGCCATGGCTATAGTACAGCACTATCACTGCAGAGTCAGATTGAGTGGTTGATTAAAGTATTTTATTTATTTATTTTTCTTAGAGACAGACACACAGTGGGTCCAGAGTAAATTATAAAACAAAAACGAAACAAAAGAGAGAGATATAATAGGCATTTACATTAAGTAAATAACATATGAATAACATGATATTAGTACCTAACTAAGGTACACTACATGATATCAAGACATAACACTATTGCAATCCCTGTTAGGATGAAATAACTGATTAATTTAAGGGGGCCCAGTCCCTGGAGGGGGTTGACTGAGGACAGGGGAACTTAAATAGGAGTCACAAATAATGCTTGAGTTATGTAAGTTAAATAAAATTGAGTTTTTTGAAATTGCAATTCTTCGGATAAGTGAGGCTTTGGCCAGCTTGCAGACTTCATTAATAGAGCCGACTTCGTTTTCCCGAAACATTTCTGTAGCACTGTAATCGCGCCTGTACCCAAAAATAATTCTGAAAGAGTCATTGTAGGCAACAGTTATGCGCTTTTTGACGCTTCCTTTAATGTCCCACAGACTACAGCAATAGATAGTGGAGAGGAAAGTTCTGAATAGGTATTTTTTCACCTCAGGGCAACATTTATTAAATCTAGCTTTGATCATATTGGCGCGTTTATATAGATCCCCAACTCTTTTCCCGATTTCTGCTTCATCCGAACAAATATCATTCCAGTGATATCGAGAAGTTCCTATTTCGTATCCAAGGTATCTCACAGAATTTTCCTGTACCAGTTTAATTCCTTTGAAAAAGACGTTGATGGTGGGATCCCATCTATTATGCCAGGAAGGGAGAAAGACCTGAAGATGAGTTTTGGACGGGTTAAAAGCCAAATTATGGGAATCAGCAAATTCTTCACATACAGCCAGCAGGCGGTTCATTGCTTGGATGGAGGTTGACAATAGGCAGACATCGTCTGCATAGATTATATTGTTTACCACAGCATCTTCAATTCTGCAGCCAACAGCTTCTTCAATTAGGGAGGTGCACAATGTATCCATGTATATGGCGAAGAAATATGGGGAGAGAATCCCACCCTGCCTCACGCCCTTGCGCACGTAAAAAGGGTCGCTGATAGCTGAGCCCCATTGAATGGAGAATTATTGATTTTGAAACCAGTAGACTAGGAAGTAAATTATGCAGTCAGGCAGCCCCCTAGCTATTAGTTTTTGAATAAGAATCGTGTGGTTTACGTTGTCGAATGCCTTCGAGGCGTCCAGGTAGCATACGAAGAGCGGAGTGCGTTTCCGCTTGTAGAAACTAATAATTTGTTTGAGGGTGAAGATGCATAGCTCACATCCTAAATTCTTCTTGAATCCAAACTGATTCGGTTTGGTGTTGAGATGTTGTGAGTATAAGCATAGAATTAATTTTTCAAGCACTTTTGATAGCTGTGTTGCAAGCGCTATGGGGCGGTAATTGTCCTTTTTTGACGGGTCCAAGCCTTTCTTCTTCAAGATGGGAACTAGATTAACTTGCATAAGGGAGGGCGGAATCTTTGAGTGTGTTATCATACTATTGAATAGGCTACAGATTAACTCAATGAGATCCTTGTGGGCGTACTTAATGTGCTCAATTTTAATGCGGTCGTGACCAGGAGCTTTTCAATTTTTCATGCTCTTGATTATTAGAATGATCTGAGATGAATCAAATTTCGTTTTGAAATTTGATTTGAGCATATGTAGGTTTTCCCCCAGTTGGTCACTACCAGCAATAGCAAAGAGGTCTTCAAAGTGGGACTTCCACATTCCAGCTATGTTAACCTCCCCTTTCACATTTTCTACCTCGCTCGTGCTTCCCGCGGATTTGTTCTTGTTCAGCTTGTTTGCTTCCTGCCAGAATTTGGCGAAATCTTTGGACTTATGAGACATGGCGAACGCCGCCGCTTTCTCCTGTTCTAGGTGTCTGTTTTTCTCCCTCAGGGCCCTCTTAAAGATTTTCTTTGCTGCCTTCAGGTCGGAGTAAGTGGCGTTGTGGCTTTTGCCTTCCCTGAGCCAGGTGGAATACAAGTCTTTGTACTTCTTATATGAGTCTTGGACGGAGATAGTCCATCCTAATATTCTCTTTGTACTTAGCCGAGGAGCAGCTCCAACGCTTTGGTCTATAGCTTGTAATCCCCCTATCAGGTGCTCATATGCAGATTGAATAGAGGAATCATGAGTACAGCTAGCACGACAAAACCGGTCCCGGCAAGAATCAGCTTCATATAATTCAGGGCTGATGCTGTTGGCTAGGAGTTTAGTGAGTGCAGCGTACTTGGAAAATGTTTCAGGGCAGGCTTTCCTCCAATTGATAGTTGGCAACACAGTGCTTCTTGTAGGCAGAGCAACTGCCGGGCAGGCAGGCTCAAAGGCAGCCACAGCAGGAGAACAGGCTGTAGGGAGGTCACAGGTGGCTATCAGGCAAGAATGATCACTAGGAGTGTAGTGTATAATGTCTATTTTGGTGGAGCAGGCAAGAGCCTCACTACAGGCAATGTGATCTAGCCAGGAGGCACAGTCATTGATGTCACTAATGTATGTATGAGTATTTTCTTTAAGTTGAGCCACATCAACAAAGAAAAGCCCAGGTCTGATGCTGTTGAGTTAATATCTGCAAATTTTTTGGAGTATTTGTGAATGTTGTAGTCACCAGCAATTATAAAGTGTTCACTGTCACTACATTCTATGAATGAGAAAATGGCACCAATTATTGAGTCTTGCTCTTCAGGCTTGTCAGCACAGGGAAAGTAGCAGTTAATCACAATAACCTTAGTGTTCTTGATCTTAACCGAGATTGCGTTGATCCGATTGTTAAAGAGGTTGATGGGTGTCACTGAGTCGCTGAGATTGTTTTTCCACATTATACTAATCCCGCCATGAGGCCGGCCGACTAGCTTAGCCCCAGCCTCCATAGAGGATATGTTGTAGCTATCAAAGCTGGGGAAGCAGTTAGATACTAAGTTCGACTCAAATTCATACAGCCACGTCTCCTGTAATAGGATAATGTCACATGTCATGAGATATTTGCTCATCCAGTCGCGATTAGACTTAAAGCCTTTGCAGTTCCAGGTAGCAATAGATAACTTACTCATTATTGATACTGGCAGGTGAACTGACACTTTCACTGGTACTGATATTGTTGTCTGAGGTGTCTGACTCAGTGGAAATAACCTCATTATTGATCCCATCTTGCGAAGTGACACGAGGTGGGCGATGTATCCATCTTGACACCCGTATGCCCTTGGGCCAGAAGCCTGGGTCATACAGTAGCGATGTCTGAAGTGACGTGTGGAATGACACATGGAAGGACGAGAGCTTTGATTGTCAGAACGTGGTTTGAGTTTGGTCACTAGTATATCGTCTAGGCTTTTCCCTTGTATAATTTTAAATACTGTTTCACAGTCAACCTCGCTCTTAAACCGGGAGACGAGAAAGTGGAATCTGCGTTTCCTTTTTGCTGCTACTACCAACTCGTCGATAGCCCTGTTGTCGCCGATTTTCAGCTCAGTCTGACTGCCTATGACTTCCCTTCTTTTATTAGGTTTTTGGCTGACTGGTTTGATTTGTTTATTACGTTTAGAGTAATCAACTATTTTCCAATCCTGTTGTGGCTCCAGCTCCACAGTACTAATAATAATAATTCTACTTCATTCAACTCGGTCTCTATAATTACATATTGTATACGTTCCGTATCCCATGACTACTACACACTATACTAAAGCTAAAAACAAAACAAACAATCCGCTTCTGACTGCCTTCCATATCATCCTCCTTACCATCACTCTTCATTATTTTTCTGTGTGTTTCATGACTAACACGTATATAAAATTTTCTCCAGAAAATCTCGTATCTCATCAATTTTTTCTTGGACTATTAAGAAGATTGGTTTTTTGGTCAAACAGGATAAGGTTTAGAATCATACATTAGATGTTATATTCTTTCATATTTTTAGGAGCATTTTTTCTCATTAATATAATTCATTGAAAATTGGAAAATTTGACGCATTTTTAATAGAGAAAACAGGAGACATATAGTAGTTAATACTTTGTTGTCTCATTTAATTGTTTTTCACTACAGAAAGATGGGAAATAGTAGTCGGGATTCTGAAAGCGATCAGTCTTACTCCCGATCCCGCTCTCGAGGGAGATCCAGGAGTTCAGGGCGTAGAAAACGACGTCATAAACATCGAACTAATACTCAGGAAGAGCTTCGGTCGCTTAAGAAGCAGATGAAGGAGGTTATGGTAGCCCTACCGTCGTTCTAGGTCACGGTCACGGCGGCGTAGCCGTCGTCACAGCTCCTCCAGGTCTCGGGGATCAAGTTATGAGGACCGTAGTAAATCTCTGGGAGATATTCCTCGCAGTGGTGAACAGACCCAGAGCGTCGCGTTGGGCGTTGCCCGCGGTGACGAAAAATCCGGAGATCCGGATATAGAGATGTTATCTATTCATCCTAAAGATGAAGAATGTCTCGGGCTTCTTGGAAAAGCAAGGGAATCGGCGGCCCAGTTTAGCGAACCAATTAACGATGAAGTGGCCAGCCGCTGGGACCAGATGGCCACCAAGGGATTGGGCGATGTACAGAGAAAGGAACTTCAAGGTCTGCTACCACTTCCTTCAAACTGTACCATGATTGGTGGACCCAAGGTCAACAAGGAGATTGAACAGGGCTTGTCGTCGTTCATACGTACAAAAGACAGTGACCTTTTGAAGCTGCAAGATCAGCTTGGGGGCGGAATTTCGGAATTGGGAAGAGCAATTTCCGGGATGTTGGAAATGCGAAAGACCAGCAAGGATGTCGATGAAGAAATAAAGGCCATAATAGAGCACGCAGGTTCTGCCTCTAAATTATTGTTGGACCTTCAGTTTCAGATCAGCTCATATCGAAAAAACCTGGTTATGGCTAATGTGTCACCTGACGTTAAGAAAGTTGCTGAGGCATCAGATCTGGATACGACTTTGTTTGGTATGGAGTTTCCTAACAAATTGAAATCTTATAGTGACCTGTCTAAGATAAGCAAATCTATGACGGCATCAAAGTCATCCTACCAAAATTCATCACCCAAGGGGTTTAAAAAATCAGTGCGTGTGTCTAGCAGTGGAAAGTCAAACACACGTCATTTAAACTTCAAAGGCCCGCCTCCAGCCTTCAACAAGAAGACTCGGACGAGCGGGCGCTACGCACACCAAATGAAGTCAACCCGTCCACATCGTCGCTAGTACAGGTAATAAAGCATGGGGGCCGTCTTAAGCACTTTATATCTCAATGGGAGGAAATAACGGATGACCAGTTTGTGTTAGAGGCGATAAGGGGCTATAGGATACCGTTTACTGAGTTACCAGTTCAAACCCACGCCCCATCACAGAGAAAGTTTTCCTCATCGGAGAAAGCTGCCATGTCAAAGGCTATATCGCACTTAATTGAGATTGATGCCATTTCGCTTTGTAGTGCAGAGCCGGGGCAATTTCTATCGTCAACCTATTTAGTGCCTAAGTCAAGTGGGGGATTTAGGTTTATACTTAACTTAACAAGGCTTAACAAGTACATTGAAGCGAAACATTTTAAATTAGAGGACCATCGAACAGTGAAACGGCTTATATCACAGAATTGTTTTATGGCTTCGATTGACCTCAAAGACGCATACTTGCTCGTGCCAATACAAAATGAGCACAAAAAATATTTACGTTTTGAATGAATGGGTCAACTATATCAATATAATTGTTTACCTTTTGGGCTCAATGTGGCCCCTCGTCTCTTCACAAAGATAATGCGCCCTGTGATAACCTATTTACGTGAGAGAGGGAACGAATCGTGCATTTATTTAGACGATATTCTCTGCATAGGAAGACGTAAGGGAGGTTGCGACAGCAACGTTACAAATTCATTGGAATTATTAGAAAGATTAGGATTGGTAACAAATAAGGAAAAGTCAGTTCTCAAAGCAACAACTTGTATCCAGTACCTAGGTTTTTTATTTAATTCTGTTTCCATGGAAATATCACTACCAAAAGGAAAGAGGAAAAAATTGGCATCTTTATGCAATCTGACCATTAAGAGGAACCATATAAAGATTCGCAATTTTGCAAAATTAATAGGATCTCTTGTCGCAGCTTGCCCTGCCATCCCATATGGGATACTTTATACTAAGAAGCTAGAGAGAGAGAAATTCATAGCGCTTAGTAACAGCAATGGTAATTATGAGGCTACTATGGAAATAACCAATGACATAAAGACCGAATTAGCATGGTGGTCTGTGTCCGTAGAACACAGCTCTCAAAAGATTAGACAGGACACCTACGACCTAGAAATTTTCACAGATGCTTCAAAAACAGGCTGGGGTGCTGCCTGCAATGGTACACGGACCCGTGGCTTCTGGTCTGAAGAAGAGAAAGTAGAAAGCATCAATTTTCTAGAACTGAGAGCAGCGTATTATGGCCTTAGATGTTTTGCAAGGGACTCCCACTCACAGATATTAATGCGCATCGATAATAGTACTGCCATATCTTATATAAATAGAATGGGAAGAATACAGTTTCCACATCTGTCCAACATTGCCCTTGAAATTTGGCAATATTGTGAAAGACTAGGTCTTTGGATCTTTGCTACATATATCCCGTCAAAGCTCAACGTCGAAGCAGATCAAGAGTCGAGGCCTAAAGATTTTGAGACAGAGTGGCAACTGAAAAGGGAAGTTTTTGAAAAAGTAATCTACAATGGGTTAGCGTTTAAACCGGAGGTGGATCTTTTTGCCTCAAATCAGAATACGCAATGCAAGAAATACATTTCGTGGAAACCAGACCCTTATGCATGGAAAGTAGATGCCTTCACTACTTCCTGGTCCCAGCTGAGCTTCTACGCGTTTCCACCGTTCTCTCTCATACCTCGAACTCTCCAAAAGATTATCTGTGAGCGCGCAGAAGGGGTAGTGATTGTACCAATGTGGCCCTCTCAACCTTGGTATCCGTTATTTCAACAACTGGTTATAGGCGAAGCTGTAATTATTTCTCTAGATCATAATTTACTCACGTTTTGTAACAGATCTCATCCGTTGAGTCACCAACTTTCTCTTGTGGCCGGAATTTTATCAGGCAAGCGTTGGAGAGAAAAAATGTACCATCCATATCAATAGATATAGTCTTACAATCCATTTCAGAGTCAACGTGGAAACAGTACAACACCTCACTGAAATTGTAGTGGAATTTCTCTAAGGGAGAAAACAGTGACGCCTACTCCCCTTCATCTCATTCAGTTCTCAGATTCCTTCAAGGGTTATACGAAAAAGGACTAGGATATAATAGCATTGGATCAGCACGCTCAGCAATATCACTAATTATGTGCGATGGAGAGGCGGCTAGTATAGGCGAACATCTACTTATTGCTCGTTTTCTTAAGGGGATAGGCAGAACAAGACCCCCTGCTTCCCGTTATAATCATACATGGGACCCGTCTACAGTACTGCAATTTATTAAGAATTTAGAGCCACTTGAATCACTATCAATGACGGATCTTACTCTGAAAACAGTTGGACTTATTAGTCTGGCAACGGCCCATGGGGTCCAGACATTGTCTCTCATATGTATTGAGAACATCATTGAAAAACAGAACGGAATTGAGATTCGGATTCCCGCATTAATTAAGACAAGCAGACCAGGACAGAATCAACCTTGCTTGTTTTTACCAACATTTGAAAACTGCCGAGAGTTATGTGTCTCAAGATCCTTACTGTCGTATATGGCCAGGACAGGGGCGTTAAGAGGTGACCATAGGCGGTTATTTATTAGCCTCTCATCCCAACACAAACCGGTCACTTCTCAGACAATCAGTCGCTGGATTAAGCAACTTTTGAAGTTAAGCGGAATTGATATTGGTGTATTTTGTGCTCATAGCGTACGTCACGCAGCCACATCTGCAGCAGCAAGAGAGGGACTGACGATTGACAAAATCAGGGAGCGGGCCGGCTGGTCTCAATCTTCCAATGTATTTGCCAATTTCTATAATCGTCCAATTGCACAAGAAGATGAATTTGCACGAACTGTATTCCAACTTTAAATACTTTGAATCTGTTCTTTCTTTGTCGTTATATGTAAATATGATTTTATTATTGTTTGTATTAAAATGTTTTAAAATTCTGATACGGAGGATTGCATGCACATATCAAATTTAAATATCCATTGGCATACCACATTACAGTGCATAAGAATTTGAAAATAATGGTTTTAAAAATTGAGGATTTTTTGCGTTGTCTTTGAACATCTACAATATCTAATCATAGAGACCGAGTTGAATGAAGTAGAATTAAAAGATTAAAAGTACTTACGTGTTTTTCAATCTTAATTCTACGAATGAAAATTCGGTCGATATAATTACCTTCCCTGCCCACCCCTAAAATTTGTCTTTAGGTATTTAATGACAATATTTCTTCCCGGGTAATTGCAAAAGATGTGCTTTAAAATAATGAAGAGTGATGGTAAGGAGGATGATATGGAAGGCAGTCAGAAGCGGATTGTTTGTTTTGTTTTTAGCTTTAGTATAGTGTGTAGTAGTCATGGGATACGGAACGTATACAATATGTTATTATTATTATTATTATTATTATTATTATTATTATTATTATTTATTTATTTCCGACAGGCCAGAGCCCAAAGCAGCAAATACAGACAAAGGTCAAAAACCAATATAAGAATAAGTGAGCATACATCCACGTATGAATAATAATAATAGTCATACAATAATCATGTAATAGGTTAACATATAGATAACAGAAAGAGAGAGCAATCCGTATAAAATTTTGATGTTGCAAATATATATATATAGTCAACACTATATGTCAATTATTAAAATTATGTTAATTATTAAGTTAGCTTGGGGGAGGGGATGGGGGTTTTTGGGACAGCAGGCTGATCCATTCCTTGTTAATGAGCGAGCTGGAATGCAGATCTGACTTGTAGATGTTCTTCACTATCTGATTTTTGGAATTGGCCAGTCTGGACCCAAGGGAGAAAGCAGAGAATCTTCTCATCGCAATGAAGTTGTTCACTATGTGATCTACAAACATACTAGTGGCACTGCACATTCTGTGGAAACCCATGACTAGCCTGAATGAGTTGTTAAATGCTACCTGTAGATTGCGACTAGCTGCTTTGGTTAATATCAGTAAACTACAACAATACAGAGTTGAGAGGTAGGTAATGAAGAGATATCTCTTAACTGGCTGACTGCATTCGCTAAAGAAGCACTTGAGCATGTTTGCCCTCTTGTAAAGGTCTCTCGGTCTACAGATGCTCTCATCAGTGTCACAGAGACCATCGGATCTATATTTCTTCGCAAGGGAGATTGTGACCCCTAGGTATTTCACATTTGTACTAGGTCGAATTATTTTTCCTTGGAAAAGAAAATTATTGTCCATGGCATGCTTCTTAATCCAATGAGGGAGAAATACTTGGATCTAAGTCTTGGAAACATTAAACTCAAGGTCATGTTTCTTAGCATACTTCTCAAAAAATCAAGCAACAGATTTAGAGCTGCTTTTGTAGTGGTAAGTAGGCAGATGTCATCGGCATATACTAAATTGTTTGTTGTTAAGTCGCCAACTCTGCACCCAAGTTTAGTGTTGTTAAGTGAGATAATGAGATCATCCATATAAATAGCAAACAGGTAAGGAGAGAGGATGCCACCCTGTCTCACCCCTTCCTTTACCAGGAATGGCTCACTGCTTATGTTGCTCCACTGAATAAAGAAGCTTTGATTGTTAAACCAGTGAGCGAGCAGACATATGATTATTGAGGGAAACCCTCTCTTCACCAGCTTGTCAATCAAAATTTGGTGATTCACCTTATCGAAATCTTTGCTGGCGTCAAGGTAGCATACATAGACCGGTGTTCGGAGTTTGCTATAGTGACTAATGATCTGCTTCAGCGAATAGACACACATCTCACAGCCTAAATTCTTTTTATAGCCAAATTGATTATCAGCAGTTTTGAAAAATTTAAGGTATTTCACTAGTATCAGTTTCTCAATCACCTTCGATATTAAGGTAGCCAGCGCTATACGCCGGTAATTTGCTTTAGCTTTGGGGTTTAGACACTTTTTTTTAAGAATTGGAACTAACTTCACAATCATGAGTTTAGTTGGTAAGTGTAAGTGCAGCACCATGACGTTGATTAATTCACATAAGACACTAAGCAGATCGCCATGGCGAAACCGCAGATGCTCTGCTCTCAGCCCATTATGACCCACTGCTTTGCCTAGCTTCATGTTCTTGATGACATCTTTTAACTCAGAAAATGTGAACTCGTTTAATTCCTCAAGCTTTTTTTTATTAGCTGTCTCACTAGTCACTGAGCTAATACTGCAGTTGGAAAAAAGCTCTTCAAAGTTAGCCTTCCAGAGATCACAAATGTCAGAAGCTCCAGTCACACCCTCAAGCACGTTGCTAACATAGCTAGTATTTGAACCATTGATCTCCTGTTTTACTTTAGACCAAAGTCTTTGAAAGTCATTATCATTTAAACTCTTAGCAATCGCTTCCGCCCGAGCTATTTTTACATTTTCTTTACATAGTTTGAAGGAAGCTTTAAATTTTTTCTTATGCTCCAGAACAAGCGGACGCAGGTCGTCAGATCGATTTGAGACAAGCCATTTAGCATAGACAGCACGATATTCATCATAATCAGCTTTGACATTCTCATTTCAGCCAGGAATATTCTTAATACGTCGGCATCTATCTTTCAATGCTAGATGTTGATCAATTATTCCATCCACAAGTTTATTATATAAAGTATCAATTTCACTCTTGTGCATTGGACAGTCGCAGGCAATATTACACGACATGGCCTCAAGCTTAGTGCGTAATGCTCGAGCCAGAGATTGAGTTTCACATAAAAATGCAGCTTTTACCTCTGGGCTACAGCATCTCCAGTCAACACGAGGCCTAGTGTGCAGGGAATCTTCTACATGCGAACTGTAATTTGGATTGCAAATGGTGCTATGAAGAGCTATGGGAAGGTGGTCCCCTGGAGCAGCATTAAGAACTTGAACAGTGGAGACACTAGCAAGCAATTCATTAACAATAAAGTGATCAGGCCAGCTGCTCCCCATGTTGGATTCACTATAGAATGTCTTTGTATTAATATCAAGTTTATCACAATCAACAATCCTCAGGCCCAGCTCCGCTGCTGCACTTGAGAGTTGAGTAAAGTTAGAGCACTTAGGAGATATATTGTAATCTCCAGCGATTATAAAATTGTTGCAGTCACTATTGCGTATTATGTCCATAATTTTCTCAATGTACTCAATCTGTTCACAATGCTCAGCACTAGCAGGAAAATAGCCGCAAAGAATTAGGGTTCTGGAGCCCTTCAGATTGATTGTAATACCGCAAATTCTTGTATCATTGAAAGTTTGAGTAATAATATATTCAGTAAGAGTACGTTTCCACATTATTGCTACCCCTCCATGGGGCCTTCCGTAGAGTGGCTCATCATTGGGAATTGCAGAAACACTCATCCCATCAAATGAGGCATGTAATTGCTTGATTAGGTGCTCCTCACAATCCCGCAGCCAGGTCTCTTGTAGACAGACAATGTCATAGTCACTTAAATATTGTTGAATAAAGCCATCGTTATTTTTTACGCTCTTACAGTTCCAGATCACAATGTTTATATGATTATCCATCAAGTTCATATTGAGTGAGGTTGGGAGCAGTTGTTAAATCAGAACTAGTATCTTCATGAGTTAAATCTGCATTTGTCACTTTTCTGTAGCGCCATCGATCAAAAATTATACCCCCAGGCCAAAAGTTGGGATCATACAGTGACCGGATATCAAGTCCATCAGACAGAAAGCCCACCTTGAAGGATGCATACTGTTGATCTTCTCTCTTAAGCTTCAGCCTTTCAACTTCCACACTTTTTAGATTTTTCCATTCAAGGAAAGATTTAATGTTATCAGATGTGGTGCTGGCACTGAATCTGCTCATAAAGAATTCTAATTTTTTCGATTTTGGTGTGTGCACATTCGCATTAGTCAGGAAATCCTGACCTGCAGTTGATCCTTCACCCATGTATGCATTACTTTTCTTCCGGGACCGTCTGCCCACTGTTTGCCATGACTGGCCAGGACCAGGAACCCTCTGATCATCTATTTCGGGGCAACTAATAGCAGTAGCTTGAGCAAAGCTCAAGACTCGCTGTTGATGAGTACTGTAAGATTCAATATTCGTAAGCACCTTAGTATTAGTATTTTCCATTACAGCAGAAAGCTGCTGCTGCACTTCTGTAAGATGGTTAATTTTAGTTGTCAACTTATTCACATTGTCAACTACTTGCTGGACGGCATCATTCATAGACTGGGTCTTAGTGACAGCATCTTCTAAGTCAGACACTTTGCTGGACAACAGGAGTAGGTCAGTAGATTTAATGTCTCTCGGAGGAGTACGATTGAGATTAGCACAGACAAAGGTCGGGGCACAATTGTTAGTATCCAGTATAGAAAGAGCTTTGGACAGATTACGTACGTTGTTCTGACCCTTGTCCTTGCCTTTAGTCAGCTTTGGAAGTCTGAAGTTCGCGCTCAAAAGATTCTCTTCGCACGCCGTAAGAAGTTGATTTCTAGCACTATCAATTTCATCCTCTGAATAGAAGTTACAGCAGATAATTGCAGTATCTTCAATGTGGCACCCACTAAAGAGCCTAAACTGTATATAGTTTAGCACTTCATTGACAATGATCCCTTGATTTAACCCACTTAATTTAGAGTAAAACTCAGAGAGCTCGGCCGTGTTCTTACTGCCGGCCGCCATGTTGAAGTTGAAAACAAAATATTATAAAAATTATATCGATCGAGTTTTCATTCGTAGAATTAAGATTGAAAAACACGTAAGTTATTTTAATCTTTTAAGTATTATTTACACTATCATTATTGACTATAGTAAAGCATTGCACTGACCATAAACAAAATAATAATAATATTCAAAAGTCTGAAGTTGACAAAAAAATAATCTCCCCTTTAAAATGAGCCCATTGCAAGACTACCGCCACTTACGGAACAGCTGTGAACTATTTAAAAAAAAAACAATGTTAAATCATACGTATTTTTTAACGGCTTTATTTCCAATATGAGATTTATAGGCGCAAATTCAAGATAAATGCACAATTAACATTTTAAGATCATTAAATTGGCAGTGCCATGTCTGTGGTCACCGTAAAATTGATTCTCAGGTCGACGTATGTATTTCAATGAAAACCCCGTACGGTTGACGGTTTGTAGATAAATGGTGCGGGTTTTTCATTGAAATACATACGTCGACCTGAGAATCAATTTTACGGTGACCACAGACATGGCACTGCCAATTTGATGATCTTAAAGTGTTAATTGTGCATTTACCTTTAATTTGCGCCTATAAATCTCATATTGGAAATAAAGCCGTTAAAAAATACGTATGATTTAACATTGTTTTTTTTTCAAAATAGTTCACAGCTGTTCCGTAAGTGGCGGTAGTCTTGCAATGGGTTCATTTGAAGTGCAGGTCAGCATACGTCACTCAATTTCCCAATACAAAGTTTCCACGCATCTTCTCCCTCAGTATTAAACCAATTTTGTTCAAATAAAACTCACATGTCCGGTACCATTGGGAAAGATCATTCTTTGCCAAAATGGCTGTCTACGTATCTTTTTATGTATTTCAGAACATGTCCTAATCAGCAGTAATTATTATAGTTTCAGATCAGAATGTATAAAGGACATATCTACTATTAACCGTATCGTGTCAATGGTGAATTATTAGTTTGTGAAATACGTAGTAGGCATGTTCCTTTATAAATTGTGATCTGAAAGTATTTAGTATTACCTTTTACATGTACACAGCTAAACACATCCAAACAATGGTTTTTTTAAATGATTATACATGGTGATTATACAGGTGACTTTACCGGGGGAGGGGGGGGGGGTGCATCGCCCCAGGTAGTTCCATGTTACTTAACAACAGACTTATGATTAATAGGGGCAAGGATATGATGTAACAGCCACGCAGACAAGTCACATCCACCAATGGTTTTTTGAAATAATTATATATTATAGTTCAAGTTATGGGGGGGGGGTTGTGGGGCGCAGCGCCCCCCTGTATGGGGAACTGACGGCAAATATGAATATAAGTAGATACATACAATAACTAGAATAAGGCCAGTTGCCATGCAACTGAGTTTGTGTTGTATGGTCTGACTCGGGCTGTGGAACAAAATTTTAAAACACTGCGCAGTTCCACACACCGAGACGGCCCATACAACATACACTCAGTTGCATGGCAACTGGCCTTATTATAGTTTGCTATAAGGCTAGATCCCATGTACGAAGCGAACTCCGAGTTAAAGGTAGAATATACAGCTCTCTCCATGTCGTCTTCGTATGACTTAAGTGCTAGCGCTTCCACAATATTCTCAAGCTGCATTTTAATATTTTTGCTACTTAGATTCTCCCCCACAAAACCAAACCCTGCCTCCATAAGTTTGTTTTTTATAAGAGTAGCCCAGTTGTAGTTTGCATTGTTTCCCTCGTGCTGGTCTAGAGTTTTTAGCTTTTCAAAAAGCAATCTTGGGACTCTATCTGCCTCCATCTCTAATATTTTTTGGAGATAAATTAGTGCTTGCTTAAACATAGTTACTTCAACTCTGCACCTACCCGTTTCTAATCTGACAAGATAGTCAGGAGTATTGCGGGGAAGTGCTAGCACTTTTTTAATGAAACGAGTCTGTACAGGTTCCATTCTATCGCCATATCTGAGTCCCCAAACCGAGCAACAATACATTAGAGTAGCCATGGTGACGGATTCAAAAACTTTAATTCTGCCATACCAGGAATCGCACTTGCTTTTACAAAGCACGTCCCAAAGACATGAGTTGGCTCTGAGAGATTTGTTTACAAAGTAATTTGTTGCTCCGTTAAAGACTCCTGAGGAGCTAAATGGTACTCCTAAGTATACGTACTCCTTGAAAATTTCTAAAGGCTGGCCCTCATAAAAGAAAGTAGAGTTAATTCTGGTATTGGTACCCTTGACAAAAACCATTATTTTGGTTTTGCTGACATTAACCTGTATTTTATTTTGGTCGCAATATTTCTTTAATGCATTTAATTTTTTCTTCAGGTCTCCTTCACTATATGCCAAAATAACAGTATCATCGGCGTACAGTAACATAAAAATTGCAACTTTCTCGTTTATAATTAGACCACTTAGCCCCTCAGATTTGAAAAACTCGTCCATATCAGCTATAAACATTGAAAATAGAATAGGGGATAACAGCTCGCCCTGAAGGACTCCTTCCGTTACCTCAATCTTACTGGTGTATCCCTGTTCAGTCATTACTAGTAGGTTTGCCTTAGAGTAAAGTTGCCTAAGAACTCTAATAAGTTTTGCACTAAGGCCCATGTTATATAGCTTATTCCATAACAGACTGTGATTAACTGAATCAAAGGCTCTCTTGTAGTCTACAATTAAGGCGTAAACCTTTCTATCCGGTATGCGAATATGATTATGTATAATACTTGTCAAGGAAAATATTTGGTCTAGACATGATCGCTTCTTCCTAAAACCTGCTTGAGACTCTGATAGTACCTTACACCTATTTTTCCACTCTGTCAATCTGTTTAAAAGGATTTGCGTGAATAGTTTGGCAATGCAACTTATTAAAGCAATTCCTCTGTAATTTTCAGGCAAGGTGATATCGCCTTTTTTGAACAAAGTCACAAGCTCAATACTCAACCAGCTAGCTGGGCATTTTTCGGTCTCCAAAATTTTATTAAACAGAGCAATAACATATAACTTCCAGTGCCTATTTATACCTTTAAGACATTCATTTGGAATTCCGTCTAGACCGGGACTTTTGTTTAGTTTTAGTCTATTCAAAGCTTTATCGAGTTCAGCTGCTGTGACCTCACAATCAAGAAAAGGATCTTCAACTCCAAAAAAGTTAACTGTTATTGACTCTCTAGGTGGCATTACCTTTTTGTAGAAATCTTCCCAAATTTTTGGAGCTAACTTATTACCGCACATTCCCTTATTCCATTTAAACAAACTGACAGTACCCCAGAATTGCGAGCTATCCTTGAACATATGTAGTTTTTCGCAAATGTCTGGAAAATATTTCAATTTTTTTGTTTTACAAATATTTTAAAATGCTAGTTTTGCGTTATTGAACTCCTTATAAACTATAAATTCATAATTACATCTTTTACATTACACAAGTCTATTGGCTAATTTACAATCTTGGTCAAACCAAGGTTTGTTTTTATAGTTAGGTATCGTAATTCTATTATAAACTAGTTTGTTATCATTTGCAACTTTAAACATATTATTTACAAGCACTTCGTTCATTTCATTAACATTTGAATTCTGAGAATACTCTGGTAAGATTAGATCTAAGTTGTCGTGAAATTTGTCAAAATCGTATTTTCCAATTTTTATTTTGTTCTGTGTTAACTTACTAGTAAGTATAGAAGTACATACAGGTTCAGAGATTGTTGTTACAATAGGTACGTGATCAGAGGAAAAAATATCTAAACATTTAAAAGATTTAACTTTTCCAATAATATTATAGTAAACCAGACAGTAATCTAGAACTGATCTACAACAAGGATTTAAGTGAGTGAAATTGCCAGGAATATCAGGACTAACTCGACCATTTAGGATAGCCAGGGAATTACTTTCAGCAAAATCCAGAAAACAGGAGGCAGCTGAGTTATTACCATCATCCATTGATTGTCTTTTTGTCCTAAGCACGGAGTTGGAAACAATTGCTCGCTCCAAATCACCTTGATTTACTATTTGGGAGTTAAAGTCCCTCCCGAGGATGAGATTTTCTCTTATTTTTGATGGTAATCCGTCCACTGCCTCGCTGAGTTCTGTAAAAATATCGTTTACATTATAGAGACTAGTGTTAGCATATACATTTCCTATAACAATTAATTCTTTTGATATTAAACTAGTAAATGATACTATGAGTATATTGTTTTTGTTGTAGTGTATTTTATCAATTTTATATTTATTCTTATTAAAAATAATACACGTACCATTTACGGCCCTTCCCATACGATTGAACCTGCTAGCTGGTAAATGGATAGACTTAAACTTACTGTAGTTAGCTCCTAGAAAAAGTTCCTTTGACTCGTCCCATGTTTCACACAAGCATAAAAAATCACAGTTAGTTACTTGCAAACCATCTTCTTTATCTAAATTAATTAAATTCCGAGTTCCGTGGACGTTCCAGTAGAGAATTTTGATGTCTGATGATTTATGATTGAATGTGTATGGGCCTTTGTCCTATGTGAACTCAACTAGTTGGTCCCCGTTAATTTTGAACTTCTTTCCGTTAACTTTGATTCCAGATCTTCCCCAGTATTTAATTGTGGCTTCTGGCTGCTCCTCCTTCACTTTCCAGAACATCTGGGTCGTAGCTTTGTATTTGGCTTGATCAGTTTTGCTGAGACATGGGTAGATCCGAACTTCGTTTAGTATATCCTTTAGCTTCTTCTTCTCTTTCAGAACTGCAGTCACATCCTGCTCACTGCCCAGCTTTATGAAGAGAAGAGGAGGTTTTCCCTGGTGACCTTGTTTTGCTCGATTTGCTCTGGTAATTGTCACTGAGTTCAATGCTAGCTGATTTGTTAGAAGATTTACTGCGTCCTCTCTAGCCGTGCCTTCAATTTTGAGTCCGGAGATCATCAATTCTGTCCTTCTGTTTTCATTTTCCACTCTATCTATTCTTCTTGACAAAACAGCTAGCTGTTCATTTACCTTGGAAATCTGTGTATTGGAGTTAACGAATTCTTGTTCCACTCTAGAATGGTTGACATTAATTTTTCCCTCCATTATTGCCAGCTTTCCGTTGATAGCACTTTCAAACTGAGTCAATTTTCCATTTATTTCCGCCATGAAATTTGTATGATTTGTTTGTGACTGGAGCGTAAAAATCTTCCCAACGTCTTCCGTAATTTTCGTTACCACTGCGTTGAGTTGCATCGAAATTTGTTGAGTGACGAAATTTGCAATTTCTCCTTGGTCACCCATCTCGATTTCTATCAAAATATATTTGGGTGCTAGTATCTTTAACCTTTTATTTTGACAGGGATGAGGTGGGACTTCGGCCTACGTATATGAGATAAAGAAACTTAGCTTTTTGACTTTGGTGTAATCCAGTGATGATTAGTTTCCTTGCTGAGATTTTTGTCTTCGTCTTCTGTACGTCTTTAACACAGTAAAGTAGGAGGCCGGCGTGGCGAAGAACTGACTTGGTTCAAAAATAGTCTAGACTATTGACTTTTGACCGGGATTCGATCAAATTTGTGTACTTGACCTATATTTGCACTACGTAATAAGTTTAAAAGTTTAAAATTTGCAAAATTTTCTACTTAAAATCAAAAAACACAAAAAATTTTAAAGTGAAAATTGGGAACTCCTAGAATTTTGTAGTTTACCCGTTGCGCGCCAGATGGCATCTACGACGCATTATATACGTAACATTTAAAACAGCTGAATTATTGTACGACTGCAACATTGCAACATGGTCAAAAGTAATCTCTTGTATGCACTATTTGGTCAAAATTAACGGTAAACATTTACCGCAGTGTGCATTATCTCATCAAAAAAGCATCTCTATCGAATCTGAATAATATCCAATAAATCATAAAATGTCAAAAACACTGCATCTTTTTCTCAAAAAATGTACAACTATCCAACAAGTCACAAAAACTAGTGTTCCCAGTAGGGAGCCGAAACTACCTATCTACGTAATGCACCTGTATTTTGAAATACTTGACCGATTTTAATGAGGTGTATATCATTCGAAAGGTAATGATTAGCAAAATTTTAGTTACGAAACGCGCCCAGTGCGATCGCAAAGCATTTAAAATTAAAAGCCGGATTTGTTGACCGGGGGCCCGAAATAGATGTGGAAGCTCTTAGCAAAAAATATTGACTTCAACAAATAAGCAGAACCTTTTTTAGCAGCGTTAAAAGATAATATTGGTATTTCATCGAAACAGCAAAGGCTATTCCTAAAGTTTAATTTCGTAACATTTTATCTGGGAACCTCTATTTTTATATGAAATTATTTTAATAGTGCAACCAGTAGAGTGCAATCAACGGACAGAAAGACAAAAAAAATACCGACTAACCGACATACGAAGTATTAATTTGGTTGGCATCATTTATGGCTACCCTGGAGTTAATGTGATGGCGTTGGAGTGAGGAATTAATAAATAGATGATCATTTTTGTTGACATCATTTATGGACCACTCCGGAGTTAGAGTGATGACATGGAAGTAGGGCAGTAATAAATAGGTGATAATTTGGTTGACATCGTTTATAGACCCTTCCTGGGTTAAAGTCATGGCATACGAGTAAAGATATAACAAATAAATGCTATTTTTGTTGCCATCATTTATGGACCACCCCGGAGTTAAAGTGATGGCATGGAAGTGCGTCCGTAATATTATTTCTATTATTATTATTATTATTTATTCATCAAGTTGATATGATGGCCCTTACAACCCCGTATAATATTTTCAACTAATAGAAAAAATAGGGAAAGGATTATAAATTGACCAGAATAAGAAAATAAATATTACACTCTTTAGTACATACGATTTAGCCTTTGATCCGCAATCAATTGATACCAAATTAAAATCAATAGTAATATTGGACGATGTAATGACAAGGAAGAATCAAAATTTTATGAAAAGTTATTTTCCCAGTGGGCGACATAATAACATCAGCGTATTTTATTTAAGTCAGTCATATTTTGCACTGGATAGACAAGCCAGCAGGATGAACGCTTACTTCTTAATTTTATTTATATTATCCAACAACGATATTCAAATTTGCATAGACAGAATAGCAATAGACATGCCTTCAGATAAAATTAAATTTTGTCAAAAGGATAGAATAGAGACTATTCTTTTATAACAATCGATTTTACATATCCAAATACATAATTTAGACATAATTTAGATAATGTTTACCTTTTGAAAAGAATATTGGTAAATATCTACTTTACAACAGTTTAAAACCATGTGGAGTTTATCATAAACACGATATTTGTATTTGTAACCTTAATAAAGACGAATAATGGATTTTGCGTTTTAAAACATTCAATTAATTACTTTAAAAACCGAATAACCGAATACGTGTTTCTTAAACATAAGTATCAAAGTATCCTTTTTTTCAATTTGTTCTATTTTTTGTAGTTTTTTAAAATTGTAATTTTCAAACAATACACATTATGTAAGCTATATTACAATATTTTGCGTTTAGCTTTTGCTTTTTATAAATGCAAACTCTCATACTTAGCTATTTTATTTTTTTATAAATTCAAAACGTTTTTATTTTATAAACCGGTAGGTCAAATGGCCTATATTTATTACCTCTAAATATTCAAGTTATATGTATAATAGTAATAGTGCGTGATGTATATAAGTTATAAATATTATATTCAACACTAGTGGTTATGGCTCGCTTCGCTCGCCTGTGTCCGTGTAAGGTTATAGGTTACAGGATAAAGCATGAACAAAATGTAAATAGGTAGAAATTATGATCATTAATAGGAATACCCTCGAAGGTCCTATTCCGTACATACATGAGGGACCCCTTTAGCAAAGTTAAGGGAGGGGACCCTCCCTGTCTGGCCCAAGACCTAACGGAGTTAGAAAAAGAGGCATTAATACTCAAACGGGTAGGGTACGGATACCCTCTCCATGCCAGGCCGAGGGCCTGGCACGGGGATAGTAATTTTGTAACAGACGGGAGAGTATCCGTACCCCACCCATCCGGCGCATACACCTTGTCCAGGTTGTAAAGGGAGTGTAGAAGAGAATGTATAGCCATACGGGTAGGATGCGGGCACCATCCCTGTGCGACGCCTTTATTCTAGTGGGTACCCGCACCCTACCCGTGAGGCTACACATCTTCTACGCTCCCTTTTCAACCTGGGCAAGGTGTATGCGCCGGACGGGTAGGGCACCGACACCCTCCCCATCTGTTACAAGTACGACTCTCATGATGTCAAGCACGGTATACTGCTTGGGTATGGACCACAGGCCCGTTTCCACTATTTATTTCCTGTTTTGTCTTTATATTTTAATTTTGTGTTTCGGTTTATTTCTTCAAAATAAATTTTTTTTCTTCAAAATAAATTTTATTTCTGCAAAATAATTTTTATTTCAATTCTACAAAAAATTTAATAACATTATAAAGCGACTTGGGGAGGGGGTGCTAAAGGAGGCAAAAATGACGTATTTTTTTGCTGAGGGGGGAGGGTTGAATTTGATAGGGGGGACCCACTGTAATTTTTGAAGCAGTATATGGGGATTTTTAGGTTATTATATCAGTAAAAATGGTAGCGAAAACAAAAATTACAATTTTTACTGATATAATCACAACATTTGTGGTGACCCTTAAAAATCAAAATTTTAGTTTTTTCAAAATTATCGTAAGCCCACGTGATAGAGCGTCCTTTTTACTACGTTGTAGATATCGCTTTTTGAAATTTCATTAAAAATTGGCGTAGTACTTTTTAAATGCAAATGACATGTTGACCCGTCTACGCAATGTTAAATTATTTCGTTCAAGAAATGATTGGCGGCTAACGGGCAACATAAAATTTTAAATATTCCAACAATAACATCAGCATACACTAACAACTCGTAAAAAAAATTTGTTTCATATCTGGTCTCAAGTGGATATTTTCAGAGGGACCACCTAAAAATCCCCATATACTGCCTCAAAAATTACAGTGGGACCCCCCTTGTTGCCCCTGAGGTTCGAGGGTAATGGGGCATCAGCCACTGCAAAGTGTTTCCAGGGTAAACCAACTTGGATCGTGGAGGTCTCCCTTATGTCACCCCTTGAGTTTTTTTGGGTTTACCTCCTCCCCCTCCTATTTAAACATTTTGGTAAACATACATATAGTATACACATATTCTACAGACATTATTGAATTTTAAAGTCTCTGTTTAAAACACTAAGACATACGGTGGACTGTTTTATATTAGTTACATAATGTTCTTTCCCTGTACTTACGGTACTTTTTTGTATACAATACTGAAGACCATATTGCTATGGGAGACCCGGAATAGGAACTTTTCCCTCTCTCATGCACTCATTTTAATCTGTTTGTTACTTTTTTACAGTAAAAGTTTTATTGTAATGACAAGTAAATTTTATTAATATTAAAATTTTGAACTTAGGATAAAAAGTGTTTAATCTTTTTTCAAATCTTTTTGGCATAACCTTCACCTAATGCTTACTGTTGTCATAGCTTTTAGTTATAAGTAAGTCAACATGAACGGGGATAGGACTATATCAGTATAGAGCTACCGTCGCAGCAACGGATTCCTACTTGTTTTATTTGTATGGTTTTTTGGTATCCATGACAAATGGCGGACATACATACAACTTGCCTTTTAATAGTATAGATTCTCAAAAATTTGACAAATGCACAATACCCGGTTTTACCAGCTTATCTATTATAAATACCCGGGTGTATTCGGATTTTAAACTATGTAGTTGTATTAAGCACTACTGGTTACATATTGAACCACTTTAAAATATTTTAGTTCAAGTTTAGTTTTTATTACGTTGTAAAATCATCTTGTAATGCCAGAATGGGCTAAAAAGAGGAGTTTTGCCGCCTATTATTTAAACCCCGCTAAAGCGCGGCATATTTTTTTCATTCTTTTCAGCATTATTGTAGAGAATATATATACAAATCTATCAGCAGTCACGATTGTCTATCGATACAGACAATCAGAATCGGTAGAGGCGACAGCTGTCACGTTTCCTGATTGAATCGGCGGAGGCGGCCGAATACAGCGTGGGGTCGAATTATTTGGGACCAAATAAAACGCTGAATAAATTAAAATTAAATTAAAAATTACCTGACAAAATCAGATGGCATAATCACTCATAATCAGTGGCAAATACACCATGATGCCCAATCAGTAGCTCGGTGATAAGTACTTAAGTACAACATGGGGCCAAATTGCGTGGTGCCGAATAAATCAGCGGGCCTAAACAGTCAGTGGCAAATAAAACATAATGCCTCCAATCACTTGGTGCCTTATACAACATGAGGCCCAATTACTCGGTGCCAAGTACAGCATGGGGCAAAATGGCCTGGTGCCAAGTAAATAGCATAAATATAATTGGCCGCTGTTATAAACGGATAGGAAGTTGAGCGTATATATGCATACAAAAATTGGCAGTACGGCTAAATAAATGAATAAAAAATCTTCCGTTTTTTTTAAATGTACAACAAAATTTATTTCCCTGTTTTTTGAAAATTGTAAAATATTCTTTTTGCATATTTTTGAAAACTGCAAAATGTTCCATTTACATGTTTTTTGACAATTCAGGCAGCGTGGGCTGCCTGAATTATCAAAAATGAATTATCCGGTCCTGGTTACAAACTCTATTTTGCAACCTCGAATTTTTAGGATTGTTTCTGTAGTTCATTTTTACTGTCTATGACTGCACTGCCATAATTGAATGAAAAAAGTAGGTTCAAAGCGCGACGGCATAACAACAATAATATTTTTTTCTTACAAAATTGGCTTTATTAACAATAGTTCTAAATTTTTGCCAGTCACAAGTTACAAAAATGTTGGCAGTATACATAATGTATGCTTATTGTATAATAGCAGAAGATATTTGCAAGTCACTAATATCGCTTGCACGCTTCGGAAATTGCATTAATAATTTTATGGGTTACAATAACTACAAAATTAAGTCCGACGTCCAGATACATGCAATAAATTACTCACTAATTATAATTGAAGTTACTATTTGCCGACATCTGATCTTTTGTCTATATAAGCAACCTTTCAATGTCAACTCGAATAAAAATAATAACAACCTATTCTTGTGACTGATTCCTAAATAAGATTTGCCTTGTTTCAGTGCTTCTTCAAGCTCCCTTTTTTAGGTTAATAATTAGTTAATGAGGTTGCACTGATGTATTCCACAGAGGCGAAAAATTAAATATGATTATATTACATGGGTGCAATAATGTATTGACTAACAGTACTTAAGTAAAGAAACCAAAATTTAGAATCAATTAATTAATTTTTTGTAAAGGTAAAGTTCTAGATATTGAAACATGGGAAGATTTACCAGCAAAGTAAATTATTGTTACACCAAAAAATATAGAGCACAGTATTCATTCCTGGTATTTAAAATGTCCTACCATTTCTCTATTTACATAGGATAAGCTATTATATTCTAATAGTTTATATCACATCTCCTTAATCATTTAAACTTGATGACAACCGAATGTAAAATAATCCCATATATATATCTTATGTAAATATATCTTACAAAAATTTCGTTATTAAATAGTTAATATATATATATATATGATGAATATGATATGTTATGATTGTACGATAAAGACGATTTGAATATCGAATATTTATGGCGCATCCTCTCGTTTCGTAAGTTTGAATTGTAGCGGTCGATCTGGAAGTAAAAGAGCGTTCATCTTTGTTTCCACATGCTCACTTTCAATTTTGAAGTTTTGAACAAACTACAAGTTACAAAGAGAATAGTACAAAATTAGTTTGTTTATTTAACTTTTAAATGAGTTAAGCAGGTACCAGTAAAAGTTCATAAATTATTATTGTCGCATCGTCATTTAAATGTATTAAGTTTTATAAACAATTGGCTTACTCTGGCAATTAGAAGGTTTAGCATGGAGCGAACAACTACTCGTCCAATACAAGATCGTTTCCCCATTCCAAAAGGAATGTAAGCAATGGGATCCGTCACTCCAGCTAAAGAAGAATAACCTTTTGTAGTTGCATCTTCACGTCCTGGCCGAGCCCATCTTTCAGGCCAAAAACGTGAAGGATCGGGGAAATATTTGGGATTTCGATGTGTGGCGTAGATTGAGAGTGTTACCACTTGCTAAATAAAAACAAAATGTAAATGAATAAATGAAAAAATTAATGTTTGACTCATTAATTTAATTCGAATTATATTGCATTTGAAAATATCAAAAATCAAAATCCTCTCTCACCCCTGCATTGATTTCATAGCCGCCAATAACACCGTCAGTAGGAAGAACTCTGGCGACAAATGTCGTAGTTGGCTTGAGCCGCAATACCTCCTTCACGACCATTTTGACATATGATAAATCCGTTAAATGAGACGACAAGCACGTTTTTCCGGGCCCAACTACATTCTGTACTTCCTGGTAGATTTTTTCTTGAACTTCTGGATACCTCCCCAGTGACCATAGTATCCATAACATTGTTGTTGAAGGCTGAGAATAATTCATTGCAATTTATATATTCTAATAACTTTTAAAATATATGCAAGGTAAATGTGCTATATCGTCTGTGAAGAATCAAATGACCCATTTCCAATTTAAGCTCGAATCAAAATGAGCTATGTCATAAAAACAAAATGAGAAACATGCGTAAAATGCTAATTAGGAGTTTTTGAAAAGTGTAAAATGTTCTATTTACATGTTTCTGAAAAGTGTAAAATGTTCTACTTAAATATTTTTGAAAAGTGTAAAAAGTTCTATTTACATATTTTTGAAAAGTGTAAAATGGTATATTTAAATGCTTTTAAGACATTTTCAATATTTTTGTGTATAGTACATATTGTTTTTAGCTAAAAATGGAAATGGGTCATTTTGGTTCTTCCCAGACGATATAATATAGTTTATACCGGGTCGACGGGAGATGCTAATCCAGTGATTACTTCAATGAGAGATTGGCGATTTAAATCAGTTTCTGTTGCTAGTTTGTAAAGAAGTCCACCTTGTTCAAAACCTTCCTCCGGTTTGTATGAATTAACATCGTCTAGGCAAAGCGCTGTCAATTCCTTAGCTAATAAATATACATATATGTTTTAAATTTCATTTTAAAAAAAATTTAAATTAAAACACTGGACTGGAAATTAAATTTAAAATGTTTTGTTTCATTCTTCAATGGTAAGATTGTAGCTAGACCGAATTTGTCTCTGTGTTTACTTTACATACAGTGGAGTCGCTTTACAGTGGCTTGGCTTAGTATTGTTATCTTGATATAATGGTTAAAATAATTAGTCCCGGCAATAAGCCTATGCTGTGTAATGCTAAAGTATTGACTTACAATGGTCAATTATACTATGGTGAACTCGATACAATGGCCAAAAAACACCGATCGTAGAGTACTATTATCATTAAAATTGCACTTGTTAGAATGGGTTTTGGTTTTGCAATTTTGGTTTTGACTTGGTCCCCATCTGTACAGTCAAATATTTCACAAACTACCTTGGCGGGTTTGAAATTTGATTTAAATAAACTTTTAAAGCAATGTAACACTAAGGCTGGAATGGCAGTCTGCAAGGTAGTAATAAGCTTACATGTCGAAATAATAAAGGTAACCCATATGTCAATATAAAACGGCCAAAAACCATTGTAACGTTATAATGGTGATTTGTTATAGTGGCCAAAATTCACATTCACCTTGAGAAACCATTGTAACGAGATTTCACTGTATACTGCTAATTTGAAACTTACTTTCTCGCAGGATTTGATTCATAGAAGTATCGAAGTCTGTCCATATACGAGAATTGAATTTTCTAGCCAGCGTAGGTGGGATCATGGACAGTTTACGCATTCCTTCCACTACATCGTGTGAATATTTGATAGTTTTGTTCATATCTGTTCCCATTTTGGCCCAGTTTGGCTCGTACCGACGTCCAAATAGTGTTTGAGAGAGTCCTATAGACACAATTAAAAGAATTTTAATTAATCAGGAATCAGGATTGTATTTCAATGAGACGAGAATTAAATGACTTGGATAAGAACTGAAATTTGATGTATGTGTGCACTACATCATGGATTCGAACCTTCAAATCCGAGTCTTGCAATTTCCTTTTCTGCGTCCACAAGCTTCCCAGAATTATTTTGTACTATGACCTCCCATCTTTTAAGCATGGAAGTGACAAAATCCTCATATGCTAACATCATACCTGGATTCATTTCTGGTGGTTTAGTTAACATTGTAATATTTGTTTGCTTCCGATGAGCCCACCATTCTTCTCCCTCCCTGTCCATTCAAATACAAAAATACAAATCATAACTTAATGGGAATATAAAACCCCCCGCAGTATCAAGCTTTATTTTCATAAATATTTTCATCTGGTATGTGATACTGTGGAACATTGTTTGTAAAAGCAGACAGAGCTACGGGTCATTTTTGACATTTCAAGATCGAATCGTGCATCTTAATCTTACGTCTTATTAGTTACTTATTAGAAGAAATCTGGTTCTGTATAATATTTTTAAAGCGCTTGCTTGGCAAGTTCATGGACCGACATTAACTTAGAAAAACAGATGTTTTTCACTGCAACCTGTGCCTTTGTATAATGAATGTAAGCTCTTGTGAAACAAAAACCATACATACATACCGACAATCTCTGATTAATCCCCGGTGCTCAATTAGTTCCCGGGTCTCGATTGACCACCGGGTCGAGAGGTAAATATTTGCAACACCTACATGCGTATTTTATGTGCTAAATAATCACCGGATGTCTCGGACCACTAATTTATTAGCTTCTGGGGGGATTAATCGGATATTTACGGTAAGTACAGGGTCGTTGTTCCGCGTCGCATCGTATCTAAATGTTTCATACATATAAGGTAGTATGACCAAAATTTTATCGTAATTTGTCGTTTGCAGTGCCACAATGTTACATAGGTCATACCATGCCATTATACCATACCATATTGTAATTGCACACCGTAAATGTTTGGCCAAAATTAGTCTATAATACACAATATTTTGTCTTTAGTGAACGACAACACAAAAACTGTGATTTTAGGTTTAATTTTGTATGAATGAATCTCATTATTTGACCGTAAACTTTCAAAAATTAAATACATAATAAAGCGCTGAGCTGCCGCTTCGCAAAATTTAATAAGGGCCCCGGCGCTTATTCGAACATTTACGGTATGTGTAATATAAATTAAACGAATGCTTATAGTTCGTATGTAAAGCATTGCGTAAAATGTAAAATATAAACTAACTGCTGCATGCGATAGATAATAAAATTAACAGAAAGCTTCTGTGTACGAGTCTCGAGTGTCAATGCCTCTTCAAGAATGACATCTAAATCGCGATTAAAACGTTTGGTAGTGTTTGGCGATGGCGACGATGGAGGAATTCATGGGAAAAGGAGCACTGAAGAGCAAAGAGTAATATAAGGGCATCAATCTTTGTGTGCGACTTTGACATTGACGTTCTATATATTATCTATATTTATTCACCGTCAACACTTAATTATCTAATTGATACATAATTAACCATACTACGTATTTAGTTCCCCTCGTGACACCATTTTATTTTTAAACCACCTTCATACCATACCCCTTTAGGAGACGTATGGAGTATGAAATCTACGGGCACTGAGCAGGGATAACAAAAATACATATGATTACTGATGATTATATACATTACAGAATATACTATGTCTCACAGCGCACCGTCAGGATTGGAGCTTTCGAGTATAGCCATACTACTGACCTGTCTAAATCAATCTAATCGTCATTATCGTCATTGACAATTGACACAGAAACTGATAGTGGATGTGCACTACAAGGGTAACAGGCTTAGGCTTGTACTAATTTTTCAAGTGATTGCATTGATTTATAAAAATATTTCGTTTTCACATCACTTTTAATTCAAATACATAGTTGATTCCCTCAAGTGTGTACATTGTATTGAATTGTAAAACTGAAGTGTGTCCCACTAGAGTAGGGGCACAATGCTTTTGAGGGTTACTCCCCCACATGTGATCACTCTTGGATGACATAATTTATTATTTTCAGGTGATAACTAATGCTTAAACCCCAGGGATCACGTGGGTCTCATATATCGTGATCGTGAGAGTAACCACCTCAAATTTCATATTTTTTTTTCATGAATTAATTGCATGAGAACGGCATAACCCCTGGGGGTCAACTTTTGTTAAGATGCTATTTAGCTGTTATCTAAAAATAATTATCTCCTCCAACTGACCACATGTGGGGGGGGGGGGGGAGTAATCCTCAAAAGCATAGTGTCCATATTCTAGTGGGACACAATGTATAACTACTAAAAAATATTATAACTATTTCGAATATCTGCTTAGCTCATGCTTTATTATGCAATACAAATTTTTCGTGCATTTAATTTAATACATTCATAATCTCTCGGTCAGTGAGAGTCAAACATAATAACTCATTCTAACAACGAAGAAAGAACGACATTTTGTTAAGCTCGGGTTTATTTAATCAACAAACAAGGAGCACTGAAATTGCTAAGAAAAGTTAATAACTATATTAACTATATTAATTTCTTCAATTTCAATTTCAAAAGTCAAAGAATTATTATCTCATTAGAATATTACGCATAAAAATTGTTGTAGGACATTTGCTATATACCTGGAATTTTCCTACCCGGACATCTCCTACCCATGAACAACAAAAAGTACCGAACTAAAAAAAGATAAGAAAAAAAAAGAATGGTACCCAAACAAAACACTTGAATAAAAATACTGATATATATTACGAGGAATCATAATAAAATAATAAATGCAACGCCATAACCATGATATTGTATCGTATATTCCTGTGTAGATAAAAATAAGCTAAATTAGGGTTGATAATAATAACATGTATTTCATACTTCAACTTCAAATCACAATATAATCCTCTTACGACTTACAAAAAATTGTGATAAACACACAACTCAATGAGAGGAGCATACGCATACTGTGTATAGCGTAACGAACGTTACTATAATTAAAAAATGTTGCTGGCCCTGAGAAAATGTCAAAAAGAATACAAAGGTAAAAATTGGTAAATTGTAAATTGGTCTGTCTAGGCTGGATACTCACCTACCTTCCACAATTGCATTGAATGAACTATGCACACAAATTATTATGTAACTGACTGCACTTGGACGCAAGTACTTTACATTAAATTTTAAATTGAAAAGTGTTGGTGAAAATAAAGCCTATTATAGATAAAGTGTATAGGAGTATGTCACTCCAATGACAGTTACACCCTATCAACTTGAATTAGCAGAATATCCTGATAATATGATGTGACACGGTTATATTTTATATGATTATATAATTTTACGATAACGATACAAAAACTTTAAAAAAAATCTTTAAACAAGTACATTTTAGTACATACCGATGCCGATGATACGGATATTTTATTTATTTACATATATAGTACTTACTTCCAGGCTTCCAGATCATGCTTATTGGACACAGAACCAAAATGGAAAATGAGTAGAACCCAAGATTTACATTAATATCACACGTTATTCCTTTCATAGATTTTATATACTTTGTTGTAACTATATACCTAACATGAACATGGTATTCGAATTTCCAGATAGAAATTCAAACATTTAAAGTCTACACCAGGGCCGGATAATGCGGCCAGCGCAGGCAGCCCTCGCTGCCTGAATTTTCAAAAAACATTTAAATGGAACATTTTGCACTTTTCAAAAATATGTAAAAAGAATATTTTACACTTTTCAAAAACGTGGAAATAAATTTTTTTGTACATTTAAAAACATGCAAATTAAAAAGTTTTGTACATTTCAAAAACATGCAAACAAAACATTTTGCAGTTATCTCAAAACATGTAAATAGGACATTTTGCACTTTTCTGAATCAAGTAAAAAGATCATTTTAAACTTTTCTAAAACACGTAAATACAACATTTTAGTTTACCAAAGAAAATCATTAATAAAATCAAAATGGTGATTTTTGTATGGAAACAAATTGCCTAAAACCAATTCCTTCGTCCGGCCCTGGTCTACACGTTAAGTTATAAATCTTTCAAACTTTCAGCTAATACATATATTAATATTTTTCTAATATTTTTTTTAATTTTCTTAAATATGTATATTTGAAATTCAAAGGAGTAAACAAGATAATAAAATATTGCCCCGAGTCGTATTTTAAGTACACCATGCGACTATGTACATCTCACTGGATCACTTTGTTCCAGAATTTGTTTTTAAATTCTCTCAGTTCTGGTTCTGGTTCTGGTTCAGAGTCGAAGTCGGAGTCAAACTTACCCATATAGTCTACGCATACATTTTATCAAGAATATTATTAAGAATTTAATTTCCAGTAAAGAAAGTAATCACGCATAAATTACCCAAGAGATTTGAGGGCAGTGTAGTAGTAGACAGCTTGATAGTACATAGACAATTTATGTGGCCAAGAGGCCATATGGGCATTGAGTGTATTGATATGTGGACATATGTATGTGTGGATACGGCAATACGACACAACGACGACGACGACGACGACGACGGCTGTGGCTACTGACTCACTAGTCAGACTGCTGGAAGTATATGAGATTCTCTCTCTGGATCTGCGGAGATCATGTTTGTCTAGTTTCTATATTTCCACCGTCGACTAGGCTTTTGACTTGAGTCTCATCCCAAAATGCTCACACGTAGCTGTCTAGGTGTCTAGGACGTCTAGGGATTTTTATATTCTTGTATATCCTCTTTCTTTTTACATGAAAAATCACTAAGGACGAGTTACCTATATGTATATCCTACACTATACTTATATATGCCTATATATACCTACTCCTTTAAATTTATTGCTCTCTATTATAGCCAGACATTATATACATGTGCCTGTCTACTACCCACAAGAGTGGTCTGCCAGAAGGTGTCAAAAGGTGCAGAAACAATGTAGCTTAGCTAGGAAAACCGAATTTTTGGTGAATTTTAAGAAGTTTTCAAAAATACCGATGCAATGATCTGAAGATCTCACAATAGTTTAAAGTCCCGAATTTATAATTACCAAAGTTCTATCTTCTATCAATGTAGAATAATTCCATTACTAATTATAGTCGTTAGCATTAGAGCTTCTTCCAGGTGACATAAGCTTTAAATGCGGTGTCGGTGTGGGCATCTTGCTCGAATACGAAAATACGTGTCTCTTCTTTGATGACAATGCCAATTAGAAACATCAGCCCATCTTAGAATTTAAGACGTAGATTATGTATGAAAAATAAAACGCTATCTCTTTCACAGCTCCCAAACTCCCAAGAACCAATCCTCTTCAAGGAAGCACAATTAATGTTATCAGTATTAGTTGCTATATAGTGGTTTTTCTCAAAAATGTTTCTACGTCGAAGGGTTTTTTTTTTATTTCTTCTTCTCTACCCTTTATTATTAACTGACCAACTCCTGTTGTATTTACTTTAACGTAAGAATTCAATTAGCTATGCATACTTGGTCTCATAGTGTATAAACTGACTCAACTACAGATACTGAAACTGGACAGAAACACACCAGACTACTGCAATGACAAGTTTTTTTTCTTTTTGTTTCTTGAGTTCTATATAGATCCAGCGAAACCAGGAGAGTTGGAGATTTATACCGAATAAAAAGATGGTGTATAACTTGAGTCTTTTTATTTCATAGGACAGATATACGTATAATGGGAAAGACAAAAATCCAATAAATAACATGTAAATAAATACAGTATGAGTCAGTAATATGCAAATTTATATGTTTGTTGTGTCACTGAAAAATAAAATCTCAGGTGGTATTATTTTTGCTTTGAAAAGTTATATATACAGATCCTAGGTTTTCCAAAACTTGTGAGTTCACTTTCAATTTTAGTATACTTTTAAAAATCCAAATTCTTTTAGAGATTAATTCCATAGTACATTATTGTAACCGTATCAGTATAGCCCTGACGCTGTC